>JAPWDM010000007.1:4776455-5138955 GCA_035578155.1 Brachynemurus nebulosus | reverse complement strand
TTGTTCAATAATATGTCTCTTAGTACTCTATAATATATATTTTTACTGAAAAATTTTAGTTGGTAGAACATAGTAATATTTCAATACAAATGCATGCCATGTTCGGTACTAGATATATTACTTATATATAAAAAGGACCATAAAGTAAAGCATCTACCTTATTTCAAAAACACATTAGAACTCTAAGGAGTGCAATAAAATGTTTTCTTCTCCCCTGAGTTGCAGTTCTTGGAGTTCCTGTGACGGTCTAAAAAATATATATATTTTGACTTGTTATAAAAAATAGGTTTTAACTTGTTAAAAAATAATTTTCAAGGTTAATTTTACCATGAATCTAAATATTTGAATGAATTCAATAAAATTATCTCAGTATACTTACTAATTAAAATTACATCTAGCTCAATAAAAATTGTAAGTTTTAGAAACTTTATTTCAATAAAAATAATAATAATAATAATAATAATACGTCTTAAATGTTATATTGTTTTAATAATAATAAACATTAACTTAATAAATTGGAAAAAAAATTTCAACAATGTATAGTAATAACAACAGTCCAACTAAAACCTGTTGTAGTTATAAAAATATGTAGGTACATATAACTAACTTGAAGAAAGCAGTATACATGTGTGCGCGATATGTAGCTCGCCCCTCTCGCTTGATGTTTTTGTTGCACTTCTTAAGGGGGTGCAGAAAGTGGATTTTTTCTGTAATAAAATTACATACGTTCATAACTACGACCAACAAGCTTAGACAAACGTCTAGCTTTATCTGCTGTTTGTCTTCTTTTGTTAACACGATGACGGGTCATAGGGAATTATAACGAAATGACCAACTGGTATACTATTTTGACAGCTACTGAACTTTGTATGAAATTGTTGACGTCGTAAAACGTGGTGTATGAGCTAATAAAGGTTCACTTGACGTTTTACAAAGGGAAAAACTCTAACAAAAGAGGAATCAATAACTATTTTGTTTTATTAATAAAAAAAGACAAACGGCAGATAATGTTGGACTTTTGTAAATTGAAACTAGTTTATCGTAGTTATGAACGCATGTAATTATATAATTTTAGAAATAGGGTAGATATTTTACTTTATAGTCCTTTTTATACATAAGTAATATATGTAGTACCGAACATGGCATGCATTTGTACTGAAATATTACTATGTTCTACCAACTAAAATTTTTCAGTAAAAATATATGTTATAGAGTACTAAGAGACATATTATTGAACAAAAAATGGTGGGTGTCGCTAACGCGGAAGTGCCAAAAAAAATTTACTTAAAATTAAAAAAAAAAAATTAGTATAATAAAGGGATATAACGTTAATTTTTTTTTATTACTTTGCCTACGGTGGGTACACAATATATATTAAACTCAAATAAATGGGCGCAGTAATTTCGTCAAAAAAAATTTTTTTTGAAAATTTTTGTCTGGTTGTTTATTCATAAACTATTAGCCTCGGAGGGTTGTTTGGCAGGAATGTATCTGGGGCCAAGAAGTATTATTTCCTATAAAAACAATCAATTTTGCGTCAAGGGCCGTTTTCCCTATCTTACCCGGCTATGCCCTTTCCAGCATATTTATAACATATATAAATAGTACAGCATCTGTTCTTTTGTTTCAGTTCACTTTTAAATGTCGACATGGAAACAACTAGTGGTTAGTCGTGAGAAGACAAGCGGTGTGAAAAGATCTGGTTGCGGTATAGTAAACGGAGTAATTAACAAATTACCATTTGAACTTCATATACCTGGCTATCAGTATTGTGGACCAGGAACTAGACTGCGCGAGCGATTGCTACGAGGTGATCCGGGTATCAACAAATTGGACGCTGCATGTAAAGAACATGACATCGCCTATTCACAGTTTAAAAATATTTAAGATCGACATAAAGCTGATTTAATTCTGGGTGATAAAGCGTGGGAGCGAGTTAAATCGTTGGAAGCAAATCTTGGCGAGCGAGCTGCTGCTTGGGCTGAAACGAACGCGATAAAGTCAAAAGTAAAATTAGGAATGGGTCATTCAAAGAAGAACAAAAAAGGACAGAAATTAATATTTGGCGCAGGAATTCGTGATTTGAGAAGTATATTGAAGAAAAAGAAGCCGAAAACTATTAAGAATGCGATAAAATTTGCATTGAAAGCTGCGAAGAATATTTTCAAGAAGAAGGACAGTCAATTTACAACACCGAGAATCATTCCAATTCCAAAAACTGGTGGAATTTTACCATTCCTAGTTCCACTTTTGAATCACTTGCGTGAATGCTTATAAAACAGCAAAGAAACAATTGGATGAAAATGAACGTCATAACAGGATGATGGAAGCAATTGCACTTAGATCCAAATCTGGAAGTGGACTTTATTTGAAACCATGCAGAAGAGGTTAGGGACTTTACATCGAATCAAAAAACCGCTAAGCGAGCTACCCGATCAACCATTAACTGATCGCGACATTTATCAGCTTGGAAACAAATATTTATCCAATTTTCGTGGCGTGTTCATGAGAGATGATTTACCGAAACGTCCAAGGCGAAAGGAGTGTGGAGTCGTCAATTTGGATAATTCATCGGGAGCAGGAAGCCACTGGGTAACGTACGCCAAAGATAACAAGAACGTCGAATATTTCGATAGTTATGGGAATTTACCACCACCTGCAGAAGTTGTATAATATTTACATGGCAATAGTATTAAATATAATTATAATAGTTATCATGAACCATATAATAGTTATGAACAATATAATTGTGGACGTTTATGTCTAGAATTTTTATGTAATACAAATTATTTTCAATAATATTGTTTCATTTCTCATCTATACTTTAAATATACCCGTGATAAGAATTTTCTCTCATTCGTATCTTAGACACCATGTCGCTAACATTAACGTTAAGTGGTGATTCATCTATATTAACGGCTGAGTATTTTCTACCCATCGATTTGCCGGGTGATTATGTATGCGGGTTGGTCAATTTTGAAACATACAATGCGGTGCCAAATATCGACGAAACAAATAACTTATTTCATTACGGTGATGATGAAGTGAAATGCATCGAGATACCTGTCGGCAATTATGATCTGGAAGATTTGGAGTTTCAAATAGAAGATCGGATACAAGAGAAGAGAAAACCGGGTGATAGCCCGCAACTTATACTTCGTGCAAATAACAATACGCTAAAAAGTGAAATAAAATGTACGAAAACAATTCATTTCGATCAAGAACGAACAATTGGCTCGCTACTTGGCTTCAATAAGCGAAAACTTGCGGCTGGTCTTTACCACTATTCGGATAAACCAACGAATATCATGAAAGTGAATCTGATACAAGTTGAAACAAACATTACAACGAACAGCTACCTGAACAACGTTCCAGCACATAATATTTATTCGTTTCCGATTCAAGTTGAACCTGGGTATAAAATAAGCGAATCACCGAATACAGTTATTTATATGCCGGTGACCGTGAGACGGATAACATCTCTAGTTTTACGAATTGTGGATCAAGACGGTAATTTAGTGAATTTTCGAGGTAAAACGATAACAGTAAAGTTGCATTTGAAGCCGGCGTAAAAATGTTGGTATTTAAAGACGAAAATGTGGTGCGACCGAACAGTCTACAACTTGCCACCAAGGTGAACGGATCGGTGAGGAAGAAGCAACAACGACGGCCATTAACAAGAGAGAACAAACAATTTCTTCGACAATTGGGTTTTAAGCTGAAGAGGAAAAAATGAGCAGCATTTTAAGCACTAATACTGGAATCGATTTCGATGAAAGCATTTCAAACATCGAGTATCACTTCTATTCACCGTTTCTAAATGCGTTTGGAAATAGCGACGAAATTCGAATCTGCTGTCAAAACCAAGATCTGATCCTGCTGCCACACGAAAGTTGTCTGTATGTGGAAGGACAATTGTTGAAGAGTGATAAAACAGTATCGACTACAGCGGAATTATCCAACAATTCATTGGCGTACCTGTTTGAAGAAATACGATATGAACTGAACGACGTGGAAATTACAAGAAAGTTATCATCAACGCAAAACATCAACTAATTCGGACTCGAGCTCGGACAGATCATGATGCAGTTATATCACCAACGGATGACGTCACTTTCCATATACATAAAATTCAATGGATGGTTCCACATGTTACAGTTGCAGATGAACAGAAACTGAAGTTGTTGAAATATGTGGAAAATAGTCCAGATATTACAATTGTTTTTCGATCATGGGATATGCATATACAGCCAACGATTCCAACAGCGAGACAAAACATTTGGTCGGTGAAAACATCGACTCAGCTGGAGAAACCGCGTTACATTATATTCGCTCTACAAATGGATCGACAAAATAAAAAAGTTAAAGATTCCAGTATTTTCGATCACTGTGAACTTTCAGACGTCAAAGTTTATTTAAATTCTGCGATATACCCGTACATGGATTTGAATTTGGATTTCAATAATGATAGATATGTAGTAGCATATCACATGTATTCGAAATTTCAACAAGCATATTATGATTGTAAGAAGAATGAGCCGCTTTTAAGCAAAACACAATTCAAGAATATCGCTCCAATCATATTGTAACAATATTTTTATAAATTTTGTTACAAAATACGCCGCAATCCGATTATAAATCAACCAGTTTCGCTCTAGACAACGCACAATGAAGACCGACGCAGCAATTGTTGACTTCCAAGGATTTCCAAATTCAACAAATGGGAAATTCTATCTAGAGGAATTGGCTGTGTTGAAATTCGATTCTTCCGAAGAAAATTATAGTGAAGATTATTTACTACAACACTATGTATTCAAATCACCAATACCGTTTTGCGGATTGAGTGAAAAAGATCAACGCACAGCTCGCTGGTTGCGGAAAAATCATCATGGGTTCGCCTGGATGGATGGACATATTGAATACGAGGAACTACAATACATTTTAATAAACAGTCTGCACGGAACTCGAATCATTTATACGAAAGGAGAAGAAAAATTGCGGTATTTGATCGACTACTACCGTCAGCGCCCATTATGAACTTTGAAGAAATAACAATTTGTCCCAAGTTGAGAATCATAACATCAACATACACTATTCCTCGATGCCGCCATCATTCCGGAGCAACTTGCGCCATGGAAAATGTCATATCCATGTACAAATATTATTGTAATAACATTTAAACATTTTTATTGTAAAATATTTCTTTTTAAAATAAATTTATTAAAATAA
Organism: Brachynemurus nebulosus; assembly: GCA_035578155.1. Classification (NCBI taxonomy): domain Eukaryota; kingdom Metazoa; phylum Arthropoda; class Insecta; order Neuroptera; family Myrmeleontidae; genus Brachynemurus; species Brachynemurus nebulosus. The sequence goes on along the minus strand of JAPWDM010000007.1, from coordinate 5,133,726 downwards.
AAAATGTGTTTTTATTTAGAGAAAAACCTGTATAAACCTATTTTCAGATAAAAATGTTATAAAATTATGAAAGCAACACCATCTTTTCATGGAATTTTGAGTCAAGGTACAGAGTCCCCGGAGGTTCAGACTAGCAACGCCATCTTTTCATGGAATTTTGAATCAGGATACAGGGTTCGCAGTGGTTTAGACTAGCAACGCCATCTAGACGGCATAGCTTACCTATCTCCTCCCGGGGTCGCTCAAAAATCGGGAGGTGGGGAGGTTAGAGGCTAAAACCGCTATATTTCTACTACTACGGGCATCATGTTAATTTTCGAGAAACAATATTGATACATGGAAAAAAATGAAAAATGGCAATTTAAATCTTCAAGCTGAAATCAATGTATACATATGCAAGCCGATCGGTTGTCTTTGTAACTGATTTAAGTAGTCATATTCTGATTATATTTGGTACCATTTGGATGTATTGAAGAATTGTTAAGTAACTAATTAAATATGAACATATATTTTCATAATCAAATGAAAAATCTAATTTTGACTGCTTTATGAAACTTCGCCTACCCAATAGTAGTCAAAATATTGCCTTGTGCGATATTAGGCTGTTGTTTCTATCACTATGTTATATATGGTTTATGAATAAAAAACTACATGTGTGCCCAGTTGCACCGTAATGACTAAGTATTACTTAATCTTACGAATGTCTTAAAATTTACATTTTCGTTGCACCGTTATGTAAGTCATACTTATTTTCAATAAGTAGTATTTAAATTTAAGTTATCAATACAGACAACTTAAATTGTACTTAAAATTGAAGAAGTGGATAACGCTTCCACTTGAAGAAGTGGAAGATCGGTTAGACTTTCCAAATAATATGTAAGTTTGCAAAATGAAATTTACAGAATTGATTTTAAAACAGTTAATTTTTTATTATGTACATATATCTCTATTTCTGTTTTAGTAACAACAGTGTTTCCCCAATGAATCAATTATTAACAACGCTTAAATTTTATGCATCTTCTGGACATGTGACTTCTATCGCTGATTTTGGAGGTATGCATGTTTTAACGACATCAAGAATTATTAAGCGTGTATCGAGAGCAATTGCAATGCTTCGACCAAGATTCATTAAAATGCCTGAAACCAAAGGAGCTGTTCAGAGAATAAAAATCGAATTTTTCGAAATTGCGGCATTTCTTTGCGTATTGGGAGTGATAGATGGCATTCATATTAAAATACAATCCCGCGGCGGTAACGATGCAGAAATACTTCGTAATCATAAGTCATGTTTTTCAATAAATACCCAAGTTACTGCCATTGCAAATTTAGAAATATTAGATATAGTAGCAAGGTGGCCAGGATCTACACACAATTCGACGATTTTTATTAATAGTTGATTAAGAGCAAAAATTGAAAATGGCGATTTTCCAAATACGGTGCTTTTAGGTGACAGAGGTTATTCACTGTTAAATTACTTTTCAACTCCATTGGCAAATTCTGCAACAAGGGCCGAACAACTATATAATGAATCACACACTAAAACCAGGAATACAATTGAACGATTATTCGGAAATTGGAAGAGACGTTTTCCTGTTCTTGTATGTGGTTTGACATTGAAACTACAAAATATTGCACGTACAATGCATGATTTACTGCCACTTTTGCCAGAAAATATTGATACAGATGAATTTGAACTGTTATTATTTGAATAGCATGATTGTTAACATTTGAATAGCACGATTTTTTTTACCTTAGCATGATTAGAATGACTTTTAAACTTTTTCTTTCCATTATAAAATTCTTAAATTTTAAACTAACGCACGTTATATAGTACAAAACCAACTGCTAATTTTATTTAATTATTAAAAATTTCGGCTGCATAACATTCTACATGTTTATACCTACATGTATTTTAACATTAAAAATTTAAAAACAGAGATTTCTAGAGCTTATCGCATTTTGGTCGATTAGTAGTCGCCAGAATCAACAATAATTATGAATTCTGTAAAACTATTGACTATTATTAAAAAATATTGGCTTTGGGCAGAATATTCATTGAAAATGACGGCCAACTTGGTTGAGGTTTGATTTCCTTGCAAATGCAGTCTCGTACTGTATTTTGGGGTTTCAGGAGTGGGATGTTGACTGTTCCAATTTCCATTTTAACGCTTGTAAGCTCAACACTTAGGTATTAGCTCTCCAAATAAAATTTGTGTCCTTTCACTAGGGAATTTCACAGTTAAATATGAATGGCTAGTCACTTTTGGATCCATTTCTAAGCACTGACAACAATATTTTTTTAATGTGTAAACTTAATTTTTTTCTTACGCAAATATTAAACACAAATACTTTAAAAAAGTACATCTACAATGACTACAAAATTTAATCGGCATCGAATATTAATGCAATTTATTTTGGTTGTTTGATAGCATAAAAAAAAAATAACATTAAAACTTATTGTGCTAATAAAACATCAGGTACAAAACAAAGAAAGAAATATGTGCACCGCGTATTAATATATACCGAGCATGCGCATACATAACATGCATATATAAACACATACTTAACATTTGAAAAATGAGCCACGAAATGATTTGTACATCTGTATGTTATACACCAAGCGAAATACATAAGCAATTACAAAATAAATATTATTTTTTTAAAATTTTACACATTTTTTGACTATTGCTAAATATTTATTTTATTATAAATTGACTAAATTAATTTATTCACTACACAATCAAAATATTTTTTTAGACAGTTTTTTGAGAAAGCTATTTTAGAGCCAAGATACACGAACCACGCCACGACTACGCGACAGGGACAAAATAGTGGCTGCTCTGTGGCCGGGTATGTATTCATGTGTTTTCTTATGAAAACACAAATTTCAAGACACACGGGCCACAACTTGTAATCGAACACTGTCGCAATGTGTCGTCGTATTGTCGTTTTTAGTCGCTAAAACTTACGACTAGTGGACCACTTATAAGCGACAGATACAAACTACTAATACTACAGTGTCTCTCGAACATTACAACAAATCACTGAATAATATGACTCAAGCATTTTTGTTTCGTTTAGTTTTCTTAATTGTGTATTTTTTTTCTTGAAAAAATGGCAATTGTTAATGAAGATTCGTTTGATACTGAATTACTTATTGATGAAATCCAGAATTTTCCTGGAATCTGAGATTACACATATTCCGAATATAGTAACCGTATAGAAAAAGTAAAGCCATGGGAATATCTTTGCTTCAAATTTTATGAAAACTTTGAGAATAAAGAAAAAAAAGAAAAATATATGTGGTAAGTGAAATTTATTAAATAATAATTCTTTAATTTTTAATATAATTTTTGTATCCTGAAATCATTTCCGCTATTATTTAGAATAACATTTTGGTCGTGTAATGTGAAATGTCGTTGCCCGACCACTTGGTCTAAAATGTAATCCACATAAAGTTTAACACTTTCTTAGCCGTTAGAGAAATGCTTAAAAGAACTATTTTTGATATTTTATGAAAGTATTTAATGAAATTCCAAAATTATTTTAATTAAAAAAATACTATAAACTAAACAATGACTTTTATCTTTTTTTAACAAAAAACATTAGATATAACAAATTATATCACTATAGTATTTTACATAAAATCATATCAAGTATGTGTTTAATAATCCTATGTTGCAATTAATTAATTTCAACATCCTCTTCTTAATTGCAAACCCATGGCCACGGAACAGTCTTCAGTTTTCTTTTGAGAAATTGGTTTTGTAAGCACGTCGCCAACCATATCTTGAGTCCCAACATATCTAAGTTCAGTTTTCTTTTTGGCAACACTCTCTCGAAGGAAATGATATATCAATATGTTTTCTGCGAGAAAAGTAAGAATCAGTACCTGCAAATTTGACTGCACTTTGATTATCACAATAAATTATGGTAGGCGCAGCTGTAGCCTCCCAATGTAGTTCTGACTCTAAATGCCTTAGCTACATAGCCTCTTGTGTGGCAGTAGCTAGTGCCATATATTCGGCCTCCATGGTTGATAATGAAACTGTGTTCTGACGTTTAGAACACCATGAAACTGAAGCACCCTGAAACAGAAATGTGTAGCTAGAGCATGATCTCCGGCTGTTAATATCTGAAGCCCAATCTGAATCACAGTAGCCAAACATTCTTCTTTTTGCTTTGTTTTGACTAAATGTTAATTTAAAATCCTTTGTTCCCTTTATATACCGCAGCACTCTTTTTACTGCTTGTGAGTGATGTATTTCTGGTTTGTTATTGAAGCTACTTAACTTATTTACTCTAAAACATATATCTGGTCTTGTACCTTGTGATAGGTAAACTCCCAATTGCTTCTTGGTAAGGGACATTTCTAACAATATTATTTTGCTCTCCTGTGCTGATCAATTTGGAGCTAAGATCACATGGTGAATGAACTGGATTACAATCTGTCATATTAAATCTTTGTAGAATTTTTTCTATATAAGCAGTCTGGTCAATATGAATTTGGTCTTTTTTGGCCACATTTTGACTTATTCTCCAACCAATAAAATGATTCACAGATCCAAGCGTTTTCATTTTAAATTTACTTTTAATTTGTTGCTTTAATTCTTCACCTTTCTCTACATTGTTATAAAAAATTAATAAATCATCAACATATATCAATATAAAAAGAATTCTTCCATTATTATTTTTGTAGTACATACATGGATCTACAGACAAGCTTTTCAATCCCAACCTTTTTAACACAGAAGTAAGTTTTAAATTCCATTGGTGACTTGCCTGTTTCAAGCCATATGGGGCCGTCCATTAATCACGTGATTTTTTTTTTGCATTTTTAACCGCCCTCCCCTTGGTGATACATGATGAGGTTTAAGGCTAACCCCTCCTCTCCCTATATTACGTGTATTTTTTCCTACCTGCAAAGAATCTAATTTTTTTTAATATTTATAAAATACTGATATAAGTATTATCTTAACTGGGGACTCCGAAAGACGTGAGGCGGGCTCTCCAACAGGGTCCACTTCAACAGCAGAGACTTCGAAAGGGGCATCTGTTGAAGTAGGCATGCTAGCCGATAAAGGGGGCAGCCTAAAACTTAAAAAGAAAAATCGCAGCGGCGGCGAGAAGAAAAGAAGAAGAGGAGCTCGGCTCGCTAGAAAAGCATCTGCGGCAAGCGTTTCCGACCAGCCGGAAAGCCTTCCGTCAACATCTTCTGGGAAGCGCCCAGACAGACAGGGAAAACATCAGAACACTAGGCAAAGAAAGCCAAAGGAGATTACTCGAAAGTGGGGCAAAGTGGAATCAGGATGGCTACCGTTAACGAGGGCTATCCTGATGCCTTGCTCACTAGAGAGAGGCTCCTGGATATACAGGCGGCAATCGGCAGGCTTGTGGATGAGCTCCCCGAAGAAGGAGGGATTATCCCACGATTTGTCGATTGCTACTTAGCAAAAGGGGTGGCCATCATCGTTTGCCAAGATGAAGCAACGTAGAACTAGCTGACCGGTAATATAAGCAATTTAAGACCGTGGGAGGACTCCAAACTGAAGGTTATCAGTATGAAGGTTCTTCCTACATACAAAAGAGCCATTGCGTGGGTTTCCGGGCAAGCGGTAGAAACAGAGACAATTCTGAAGAGGCTGGAACATCAGAACCCTGGTATTCAGAACCATCCACATTCAAGATAGCCATGCATATCAAACAGGTCCAAATAATGGAATTAAATAAATTAAAAAAAAAGTGAAATTATAGAAATTTTAATTAACCGGAAAATACCAAAAGAATATTCTGACAATATTGTGTTAAAAGATCTGTTTTCTTCTGTTTTTGAAAATAAATGTATTTGTTCTAAAAATGAAGAAATTTTTGAAGACACATTATCAAATACTGTTGAAAACGAAGCTGTCAAAAATGATAGCGATAAATACAAAAATGAATTAATTATTGAATTAAAAGAAAAAAATGTTGTGTTAAAGGAAAACATTCAGTTACTGAAAGAAAAAATTACCTGGCTAGAAATGGAAAAAAATAATAATAAAAATGCACTTTTAAATAATGAAAGGAAAAGAAGTGAACAGGAAAATATTCTAGTTTCAGAATCAGAAACAAAAAATCATAATGTTCAAAAAAGCAATGAAAAAACTACAACCGATAAAAATAACAAAAGTGAACCAAAACCATCGTCAAGTAAAACGGTTACATACTCTAATAAATTAGGGTTAGATAAAAAATCTAAACAAATTAATAAAGATGTTGTGATTGGAACAGGCAGTACATCTAACTCACCTCTACAAACGGTACCAAAAAATATTTGGTTACATGTTTCTAGATTTGGGAAAAATGTGCATGAAGAAGACGTTACATCGTATTTGGAAAAGAAATTCCCAAGTAGTAAGTTTGATTGTGAACTTTTGACAAAAAATCCAAATGCGACATATAACTCATTCCGAATTGGTGCGGATTTGGAACTGTTAGAAAAAATATACGACCCATCTATTTGGCCTGCTCACGTGGAAATCCGTAGGTTTCGATTTCGGCGTCAATCCGATCAGCCACTGGCGTCAATCCGAAATGAATAAATCTAATGTATTTAATGATATTGACAAATATACAAATGTATATGCAATAAATGTTCAGTGTGTCACTAACAAGACAGACAAAATTGAATTATTAATTAAGTAGCGAAATACTCATGTACTGTGTATATCTGAACATTGGTTAAAAGAGGATCAGGTAAATTTTTATAACTTTGCAAATTTTAATATGGCAAATTATTTTTGTAGGTCTCTATATAGTCACGGTGGTGTAATGATCTATGTCAGATCTGATATTAAATACAAAAAACTAGACAATTTAAATTATTTGTGTCAAGAAAAAATATTCGAACTTACTTGCGTGGAATTACTAGAACTAAACATGATAATTGCAGCATTTAGAGATCCCCAGATAGTGACTTGGATGCATTTTTTTATAAATTGAACACAGCACTTCACATTTTAGACAAATTTAACAAACATATTGTAATCACAGGAGATTTTAATATAGATAGTTTAACTTTGAATAATACCACACAAAGATTTAAAAATATATTAGTTTCAGTCAATATGCACTTAGCAATAAATGAACGTACCAGCAAAAAATCAGAAAGATGTATTGACAATATAATTTGTAATTTAAATAAACGCGATTATATTTCTAGAGTCATTGATGAATCGTTAGCAGATCATTTCGGTATATTACTTCAATTAAAAACACAAAAAGGTCTAGGAAAAACAAAGAAGATCAGTTATCGAGAATATAACAGGAAAAACATTGATAATTATCTGTTGTCACTGAAATTAATAAATTGGAACACTGTGTTCGAGCAAACAGATGCCAAAAACTGTTTTAAATGTTTTTTTAATTTATTAATGGACAACTTCAATCAGTGTTTTCCTATTAAGACAGTATTAGATAACAAAAATAAAAATAATAAAATACAGTGGTATACAGAAGAATTATTACAGATGAAAAATAATCTTGATAAACTCGCGTTATGGTCAAACTTGACAAATAACCCAGACATTAAGTTACTGAAATCAGATTACCAAAAAAAGTATACTAGAGCTATTAAATTAGCAAAAAGGCAAGCAAATTCTCAATACGTTTCAGAAGCTGTAAATAAAACAAAAGCCATTTGGGAGATCATAAATACAGAATTGGGAAAGGAAAAAGGAACAAATCAGCAGTATCCTGATAATATTTCGCCAGAAATTTTAAATGATTTTTTCATAAATATGGGTGACAATATAACAAAAAATTTATCATACAAACAAACAAATAATTTTGATTTATTGACAAAGGTGAATTCACCGGTAAATTCATTTTTTATTCAACCGACGACATTTGAAGAAATAGAAAATTGCATTGAAGCATTAAAAAATTCGAAAAGTACAGACGTCTTTGGATTCAGAACTGGCATTTTAAAATGTATTATACCCCTGTCGCAGCATCTGCATAACATAGCGAATTTCCAAATCTTGGGCACTGGCGGATCTCATCTAAGACCTGTACCTATTTAAAATAGTTTAGCTTTCTAAGAGTAAAAGAATTTTCAAAATCGGTTGGGTAATTAGTTTTGGTATTTTTGGGGACCCAAGAACCCGAACGAATTTTGTGCAGCATAGTTGTATCCATCTAAAATAATTTAGTTCTCTAGCAGTGAGAAATTTTTAAGCATCGGTTCGATAGCTTATTACTGGCGTTTTCGGATCTGCAAGATCCCGGTGGACCTCATTAAAAAATCAGCTCGACCGTATATTCTAGGCGGACTTTATGTAATATATATATATATATATATATATATATATATATATATATATATATATATATATATATATATATATATATATATATATATATTCAAAACCCGTTGTGTAGCATTCTACGCCGCATTTGCATCCGCAGGACAGTTGTGGATCTCAGATAACACAACCTGTACCTATCTAAAATAGTTTACCTCGGTAATAGTAAAAAAGTTTCAAAATCGGTCAGTTATTTTATTTTTGACACTTTTAGGTCCTACTGACACTTCAGACCTTACATAACGTAATGTATATGTATCTAAAATGGCTTAGCTCCCCAACAGTGAAAAAATTTTCAAAATCGGTCGGTTAGTTTATTTTTGACACTTTTGGATCCGATGGACCCTGGCAGACTTTACATAACGTAATCTATATTTATCTAAAATAGTTTAGCTCTGTAACAGTGAAAAAATTTTCAAAATCGGTCGGTTAGTTTATTTTTACCACTTTTGGGTCCCATGGACCCTGGCGGACCCTAAATAACGTAATGTATGTCTATCTAAAATAGCTTAGTCCCGCAACAGTGAAAAAATTTTCAAAATCGGTCGGTTAGTTAATTTTTGACACTTTTGGATCCCATGGACCCTGGCAGACCTTACATAACGTAATCTATATTTATCTAAAATAGTTTAGCTCTGTAACAGTGAAAAAATTTTCAAAATCGGTCGGTTAGTTTATTTTTGACACTTTTGGATCCCATGGACCCTGGCAGACCTTACATAACGTAATCTATATTTTTATCTAAAATAGTTTAGCTCTGTAACACTGAAAAAATTTTCAAAATCGGTCAGTTAGTTTATTTTTGACACTTTTGGGTTCTATGGACCTTGGTGGACCTTACATAACGTAATTTATATTTATCTAAAATAGTTTAGCTCTGTAACAGTGAAAAAATTTTCAAAATCGGTCAGTTAGTTTATTTTTGACACTTCTGGATCCTATGGACCCTGGCAGACCTTACATAACGGAATCTACATTTATCTAAAACAGTTTAGCTCTGTAACAGTGAAAAAATTTTCAAAATCGATCAGGCAGTTTATTTTTGACACTTTTGGGTCCTATGGACCCAGGCGGACCTTACATAACGTAATCGATATTTATCTAAAATAGTTTAGCTCTGTTACAGTGAAAAAATTTTCAAAATCGGTCAGTTAGTTTATTTTTGACACTTTTGGGTCCTATGGACCCTGGCGGACCTTACATAATGTATTCTAAATCTATCTAAAATAGTTTAGCTCTGTAAAAGTGAAGAAATTTTTAAAATTGGTCGTTTAGTTTATTTTTTACAATTATGGGATCAGTAAATCCTGGCGAAACTCATTCAAGTCTAGTACTCTAACAAAGAAAAGATTTCTAAGGATCTCATATAATTTATGGCAGTTCGTAAGCTTCTTGCGGACATCATTTAATTAATTAATTCAAATACTTTAACTTACTAACTGTGAAAAAATTTTTAAAATCGATTGGTTAATTAATTTCTGGCCTTTTTAGGTCCCGAAAACCTTGACCTCACATAAAATACCTTAAATCCTTTTGAAATGGTTTAATTTTTTAACATTATTAATTATTAATGAAAAAATTTTCAAAATCGATTCAAAATATTTTTCCGTACATACATATGTACATTGTACATATTTTGTTTTTTTTCATATATTTAATAATATTATATCATAACATAATCTTCAATTTCTTGTTTACTTAAAAATTCAATAAAAAAAAAAAAATTCTTCATTACATTAGCTTAGAAAATCTGTTTAATTTACATTTTTTAACATGAGATAGAACCATGCTAATTATAATGCAATAAATGAGAAACAAAACCCTATACATGTATGTGTGTTATATCACATATATGTGAACAGTTTTCACTTGTTCTCACAAAATTCTTTAATAAAAAAGTGAAATATTTTTATATTTCATAAAGAACTGAGATATAAATATAAATTACTTATTAGACTAACAAAGAAAGAATAAAAGTGAAAATTTACATTTTCTCGAAAACTACTTAACATAGAAAGAAAATTATAAGAACATTTTCTTCATAATTTTTTTTTTCCTTTTCAACGATGTAAAAATCGAACTGTCTTATGATAAGATCGAATGATAAAAAATGGCCAGAAAACCTACTTCTGGGCATCCGACGTGTCTGGCTAACGAACTTAGCCAAGCCAATTCAGAATCCAGTCCGCACACAAAATTTCATAAGCGTTAGACGTTTCGTTCGAGAGTTATCGTGGGAACACATAAATATATATATATATATATATATATATATATATATATATATATATATATATATATATATATATATATATATAAATTTTAGTGAATATCATTTTCGTATTCTAGGGACCTCAAAACAGATTTCTGCCATAGTCCCGGACTCAGATTGCGTCATGACACCTATTGTAATAGCTGAATTTCGAGTTTTCGAAATTCGCTAAAAGAGGTTATTTCTAGACCCTTAGCATTTGTAATAAATACATGTATAAAGGAAGGCTATTTCCCTGAAGAGCTAAAAACAGGACAAGTAATTCCTATATTTAAAAAAGGCAAAGTAACCGACATGAACAATTATCGACCAATTGTCTTACTGCCAATACTATCAAAAGTATACGAAAATTTATTAAAGAACAGACTGGTGGCTTTTATGGAAAAAAATAAATTATTCTCAGAAAATCAGTATGGATACCGGGAAAATAGATCTGCAGTGAATGCAGTATCTTGTATTATGGAGAAAGTTTTTGAGACTATCGATGAAGACAACGTAGCATCAGTTACTTTACTGGATCTCACCAAAGCTTTCGATTGCGTACATCATCAAATACTATTACAAAAGCTTTCTCACTATGGTATTAGAGGCATCACTTTACAATTATTTGAATCTTACTTAAACGGTAAATAACTTGTAACCATAAACGGAGTTAATTCTAGTCTACAAACGCAAAAATATGGTGTACCACAGGGATCCATACTGGGACCGATCCTTTTCCTTGTTTATGTTAATGACCTCCCAAATAATCTAACAAACTCGTTAACTTGTCTTTTTGCGGATGATACAAGCTTCTTAGCTGTAGCGAAAAATCCTGACTTGCTTGTAGAAAAAACAAATTACATACTTAAACAAGCTGATGACTGGTTTTCCAGCAATTTGTTACAAATGAACCAAAGTAAAACGCAAACAATAACCTTTAACAAAAAAAATAATAGTAATAATTCTTCCGTAACGTTTCTAGGTATCAAAATTGATTCTGAATTGAGATGGAATGATCATATTGATTACTTAGCAAAGAAATTAAATCGCGTTTATTACCAAATACAAAGACTGTCCAAAAGTGTAGGTCAAAATGTACTTAAAACAGTATACTATAGCCATTTTTACAGTATGGTCACCTATGGCATAACATTATGGGGTATGTCAAACACTGTGGACAAAATATTTAAAATCCAAAAAAAAATAGTGCGTTGTGTTGCTCATGTTCCACCGAGACATTCATCCAAAGAATTGTTTAAACATTTAGAAATGTTAACATTGCCATGTATCTTTGTGTACAGTATATTACAATATATTCATGAAAACAAACAAGTTTTATGTACACACTCGAATGTACATAAGTATAATACTAGACATAAGGAAAATTTTTGTATACCATATCATAGATTAAGAAAGTCACAACAACCAATTAATTATACAGGTATTATTCTTTATAATAAATTACCAGAAGATGTGAAGAACTTATCATCGAACGGTTTTAAAAAACAAGTCAAAGATGCATTATTGAAGAAAGCATACTATACGGTACATGAGTGTCTTGCTGATGATATTTTTAACATGTAAATTTCTATTTTTGGTATTGACGTACTCAAAAAATTTTGTAAATTTTATAGAGGAAATAAATTATTATTTTTTTTTTTTTTTTTTTTTTTAATTAAAATTGGGGTACTGCTGCCGGTGGATGGCGCGGTCAGCAGCACCCGGCGGCATCGCCAACCAAGGGCATGCGCCGCCAAAAACGGTAGAGAAAATAAAAACAACACATAAAGACAGGGACACATAAATGCACTAGACAACGCACAAACATACACATAATAAAGTCCATCGATGGGCCCTGCCATCCCAGGGCTTAAAAGAGCGGACAGTCCTTGGTGACGGTACGATAAGTACTAGACAGAGCGTCCGGTCACCAAGGCCTGGAAGCCATCGCTGGAACTCCCTCCGAGGTGTAGAGGACCTCGGAGTGGAGAGAACCGACTAGAAAACACACAGTATCACAGACCGATATCACAGAGCAATATCACAGAAAAGCTTATTACGTCACTGGGGAGCCACAGGCCCACCAGTGACGCAATAAGGAGTTAAAACAATACCGCTGTAGAGCCATAACAACAGGCCTACAGCGGCATAACAAAATATCACAGATAAAAAGAAACAATTGATGTACCACCTCGGGTGTAAAGAGCCCTCGGTGGTACATCGTTAAAAAACAATAACAAAAACAAAAAACACGTATAAATAACAAAGTACCACTAAGGGTGTAAAGGCCCTTAGTGGCATAAAAACAAGACTAAAAGTACCCTGCCAGACCAGCTGGAACAGGGTATTGGCAATAAATAAATAAATTAAGACGATCACAAAAACTTCTTTAACACAAAAGATTAAAAATTGCTGAAAATAAAATTCACTGTCGGGGGAGATAAAACGAGACGACTTGTAAAATCTGAGATGTCATGCCCCTAAAGTCTCTGAAGAAGATGCGAATTTCGGAGAAATTCAAGCATCTTTCTTTCAGAGACAGCATTATAAGCAAGAGCTTCGGCTACATTATTCGGGAGCTGCAACCTCTGGCGCAATAGCTCAAAGGTTACACATTCCTCAACTATATGCCTCACGGTTAGCGCCGTCCCGCAGGCGGCGCACCTTGGCTGATCCTCACCGGCGAGAAGATGACGATGTGTTAACGCCGTGTGGCCCAAGCGTAAACGCGTCAGGGCCACACTCTCTCGCCGGCTCAGATTTACAGGTGCCGGAGTTCTTCGGACCTCAGGTTTCACCTGTCTGAGCTTCGCCGTGAGGTTGTTCCACTCACGTTGCCATTTCTGGTCAATCGCGGATCTAATGCACACTCTCAGATCCTCTGGGCGTATGGCAATGTCCTGTGGCTCACCGACTTCGGCTGCATGACGTGCTGCCTGGTCGGCGAGTTCATTGCCAGGTATCCCCACATGTCCGGGAACCCAAAAGAAGGTGATAGACTTTTGGCGGAGCATGTAGAGATACGTCAAGATGTTCTGCGCCAGTGGATCGATGGTATGAGAGTGGCAGATCGCTTGCAACGCGCTCAACGAGTCGGAACAAATGAGGAATGCGCTGTCTTCGGATGTTTGACAGAATCGCAGGGCTTGCAAAATAGCAAATAATTCCGCAGTATACACAGTGGCCTGGGGAGGAAGTGACCAAGCGTGAGGATCGTCACGAATGACGATGGCACTTCCAACACCCGTAGCGGTTTTGGAACCATCTGTGTATATGCAGAGAGAGTCAAGTTCGCTAATGATCTCGTAGAAGCGGGATCGATATTCGAATGAACTGGTCTCCTCCTTGTTGAGACCAGTCAGGTCGAAACGACACCTTACGTTAGGGATCAGCCAAGGAGGTACTTCCATAGGACGTTTGGGAAGTACCTTGGCGAACTGTAAGTGCAGACTCTCTAATAATTCCTGCGTTCGAACGGCCACTGGTCGACTTATGGTGGGACGTCGACCATAGAGCCCCTGTAAACGGTATCTGAATAGAGTCGGGTGGTTTATATGTGAAGGTGTTGCATATATCCCCGCCGCATAATTGAGTAAGAGACGCTCACGTCTCAGTCGCAGCGGAGGAAGACCCGATTCTACGCAGAGGCTCATAGAAGGGCTCGTTCGAAATGCTCCCGTAGCCAGTCGTATGCCTGCATGGTGAACAGGATCTAGGAGTAGAAGCGCAGACGCCCGGGCGGAGGAGTAAGCAATGCTGCCGTAATCAATCCTAGTCAGAACTAGCGATTGATACAGGCGAAGCAACGACTCCCGGCCCGCACCCCACGATGCACCAGCCAAGCACTTAAGCATGTTGATTGTCCTGCGACAACTCGCAGCTAAGGCTTGGAGGTGTGGGCGCCACGTAAGTTGTTTATCAAATATGAGTCCTAGAAACCTGACGCTATCAACGCACTGAAGGTTGGATCCTTTCAATGTGAGAACAGGATCCGGATGTGCGTTGCGCTTTCTGCAGAAGTGAACCACCGATGTTTTTTGTGGTGAGAAACGAAAACCAAGAGCTTCTGCAGAAGTCACCACTTCGTTGATGCCTTGTTGCAGCCGTTGTTGGATATCCTCAATGGAATCGGCTGCATAAAAAATTGTGAGGTCATCAACGTACAAGCAACGACGAATTGGGGCTGAAGCTGCAATATGACTGACTGCGATGGAAAACAGGGTGACACTAATGGTGGAGCCTTGAGGAACACCATTCTCCTGGGAGTGGGCCCCAGACTCAGTGTCACCTACCCGGACACGAAACGAACGGTCAGTCAGAAAGCTTTTTAGGAACTGAGGGAGGTTACCTCTTAAACCCCAGTCGTGCAGCTTCTTGAGAATGCCATACCTCCAGGTCATATCATAAGCTTTCTCCAAATCAAAAAACACGGCCACAAGGTGTTTTCGTTGGAGAAAGGCGTCTTGAATGGCATTCTCGAGGCGAACAAGATGGTCCGTAGTCGAATGGTATCGGCGGAACCCACATTGATGTTTAGGTATAAGGTTGTGGGATTCCAGCCACCAGACGAGACGGTTGTTCACCATTTTTTCCAATACCTTGCTGAAACAGCAAGTCAAGGATATTGGACGGTAGCTAGATAGTTGCGATGAATCTTTACCCTCTTTTAGTAGCGGAATGATGGTAGCTTCCCGCCACTGCGGAGGGTAAATGCCTTGCCTAAAAATTTCGTTGTACAGATCCAGTAACCTACACTTACCAGGATAAGGCAGGTTCCGGATCATGGCGTAGGGGATCTCATCAGGTCCAGGGGAGGTGTCCCCAGATCCCCGAAGCGCCTCCAGTAATTCTTGCATAGAAAACGGTTGGTTATACTGGAGGGATTCATCTGAGAAAAAATCAAGGTCATTTTGTTCGTGTTCGATCTTGATCCGCAGGAAGTCCGGGTCATAATTCTGGGAGCCGCTGACGCGCTCAAAGTGCTTAGCTAAGCAATTAGCTATTTCCGCGCGTTCAGTGATGTTCCGACCGTCGACGACGAGAAGGGAGGGCATAGGTGAACGGGAGGATTTCCCTGTAATGGCCCTCACTCTTCTCCATACCTCTGAGGTGGTGGTGGAGGTATTTATGGCCGAAACATATTGTTCCCATGATAGCCTCTTTTGCTCTTTGATGGTTCTCTTACAGCGTGCTTGCGCACGCTTGTAGGCTATCACATTTTCCTGCGTGGGGCGACGTCTGAGTTCGTGATACGCCCGCTTTTTCTCAGCAACTGCTACTCTCACGACTTCATTCCACCATGGTACTTGATGTTTGGGTGGAATGTTGGACGACTTCGGTATACTCGTATATGCTGCTTCATTGACACTGGAGGACATTTTCTCCACATCATCTTCTACGTCTCCAGTCAGCTCGGGTGTACGGAATGAATTAGCGTACATTTCCCAATCGGCTTGACGAAGACGCCATCTCGGCGAAGACGAATGTGGAGTCATCGGCATGGTACTATTTAAAATAATAGGTATATGGTCGCTACCGTATGAGTCTGACGCCAGCGTCCACTCATAACGGTGCGCCATAACCGGTGAGCAAAGTGACAAGTCGATAGCCGACAACTCACCGGTCCTTGCATTAATAAATGTACCTTCACCGGTATTCAACAAGACCGTTTCAGACTCATCTAGAAAACGTTCGATGAGTCTTCCACGGGCGTCTCTCGTGCTACAACCCCACATGGGGCTGTGAGCATTAAAATCTCCTAGTAACAAAAATGGACGTGGTAACTGTAAGGTAAGCTCGGTCAGGGTTTCGACATTCCAGTCAAAATCTGGTAAATAGACCGAGCATACTGTGAACTGTGGCGGTTTCAGTATTTGTATTGCAATAGCTTGTAGGGGGGTGTTTAATGGATGGTCCCGGAATGGGACGCCATCTTTAATGATGATGGCAGCACCCCCTCTCGCCCGGATGTCTGGCTGTACATTGTGCCGGCGGATGTGATAGTTTCTTATTGAAAATTGTTCCGCCGGCTTTAAGTGTGTTTCTTGTAAGCACACGCACATGGGCGTGTGCTCAGCCAGAAGCATCTGCAATTCACAGTAATGATGTTTTACACCATTACAGTTCCATTGAATAATCGCCATTTTTGCTACTACGTAGGGTTGCTCCCTAGGAAGTGTGGCTACTTCCTAGGTTTCCCCTTTGGCCAGCCTTTCTTTTTTTTTATCGTTCGCACCTCGGCGTCCGAGTTATCGGACTCAGTAGCCGAGGTGTTTGTATATGCGTCGGACGTCGGGCGTTTGACACCCGTCCGTACCGACGCTGTCGACAAGTCCGAGTCGCTCACTGGTGTTGGTACTGAGCGACTCGGGAGGGGGGTGACCGGACGTTCGGGTGTGCCCGGTCCGGACGGTGCCGTTGGTCGTTGTGGCAGTGGCACCGTCGATTGTGGAGGCAGCATGGTTTCTGCCTCCGAGGTGGTTGTGGAGGGTCCCTTTTTTGGGGACCTTGGTTTTACCACCTCCTTCTCCCCCTCACTGTGACGTCTTCTGCCTGACGGTGATTTCTTCGGTGACTTCTTTGGAGAAGACGTCACAGTTCTCACAATGGGTCCCTGAGGGGTGGTTGTCAACACCCTCTTGGCCTCAGAGACCTTGGCTGGCGCTGCGGCTGATGTGGGAGTAGGGCCAGCTACACCCACAGAGCGCATGAGACTTTCTTGCATACGTTGCATCGTAAGTTGCATCTGTCTCATGGCTTCTTTAATTTCTTTAATCTCGCCATTCTTCTCAGCCGCTGTTGGGGCGGGGGCTGCAACAGTGCGTGCATAACCATCCAAGGCCGAGCGACGGGGCATGTTGCCCAGAAGCTTGCGTTTTGCCTCTGGATAGCTTAGCTTTTCCAGGGCCCTCAGCTCTTGGATGGCTGATTCCTGTTTGAAGATGGGGCAATTCCTCGACTTGGCAGAGTGATTGCCCCCACAGTTTATGCATTTGATTGGCTCGTCACATGGCCGTCCTTCATGTAACGGCCTGCCACACACGCAAATCTGTTGCTCGACGCTACATTTTTGACTTACATGTCCGTATTTCTGGCAATTAAAACACCTCATTGGTGCCGGAATATACGGACGAACGTCGATTTTTTCGAAGAGGCCTAAGACTACCTCTTTTGGTAGGGTAGTCTTATTGAATGTTAACATGATTAGGGGGGAATTTGGATATTTATTCCCCCTATTAAATTTAAGCCTCCTCGCTTCTATTACCCCCTGTGGAGACATCTCCGACACTATCTCTTCAAGGGTGCAATACGCTAGTGAGGGGTGCATGATTACGCCCCGGGAGTAGTTTAATACTCCATGGGGAGTCACCTCCACTGCGTATTGCCCGAGATTCTTTAAACTGCTGATTTTCTCGGATTGTGCCGCTGAGAATGCCTCCACGAGCAACCCTTTGCCCGACAGTTTAGCATTCTTGACATGCCCAATAAAATCTCTTACTAATTTTGCCAACTGGAAGGGACTCATCTTACTGAAGTCTCCTTCCGTTGGTTTTATTACTAAAAACCTCATGAAACTTGCAACTTGCTCTCTTGGGGCGTCAATTGGAATCTGACGCCCACGACGATTCCCTTTTTTGGGGGGAGGGTTACCCCTTTTGGACTCTGTACTCGCCCCGCTAATTTGCGGTGCGGGTACATTGGACGCGGTAGCGGGACGTGTCTCGCTACCGGAGCTCACACCAGCTGACGGTGGTGGAGCCGGGTTCGCGTCCGGTTTGGAGGGCCCGGACTCGCCCTGTTTATTTAAGTTTTGATCGCCCATAAAATGTTATACAGAAAACCCCCACCCCGCTCCCCACCCTCCACGGAGCCTCATAAGGGACGTGGGACTCCCACGCCAGGGATACGGGAATGAGGGGCCCTAGGGACGAAGCCCATTGCCCCAGTGACACGCACGACCCCGGGGCGCTCGAATTTACTGCGGCCGGTGCATAACCGCAGCCACGGTCTATGCCTGAAGCCAGGGCCGAAGTGACGTGTTGTTCCGCCGTACTCGCAAGTAACGGCTTCCCTCAGTCACCAGGATCCCCTTTTCCAGGCAACGCCGCTAAGCCACACACGAGCTAGTGTGGGTCCCGAAGATGACTTGAAGTTGGGACAACAAAGAAGAACGAAAACAAAACAAAACCAAAAACAAAAAAGAAACAAAAGATAAAAGAAAATCTGAAACAAAAAGAAATAAAAATAACGAAAACAAAAAACAATAAAAACGAAAAGAAATAAAAAGATAGGTTAAAAAATGAACGATCGAGGATTTCTCCTCTAGATCCGGCATCTTTTGTGAAAACGGTGGTACCTCGAGAAGGAACGGTGCCGATCTTGGATAGTCAGAGGCTAATGGAATCCGAAGATTACTGTATTGCGCATAAACTACCCCTGGAACCCTTAGCCTCCTTGACACCAATGGGGGATAAATATCCCTCACGGGTGCCAAGGACAGCTGCTATAGGTGTCCTCACCACCCAAATTATTATTATTATTATTATTATTATTATTATTATTATTATAGACTTTTACGCCAACCTGGCGCTCACTACTCAGTAGGACAGTACTGGGTAACATTCACCTATACCGGCATTATGCAAGGTATTAGGCTCTGTGGAAGGGTAATGTGCCAAACCAATCCGTAAAAGTACCGTAGTACATTCACGGACGGGTTTGTCACATCACTCCTTATAATGTTGTTGTTGTTGCTTGAAACGAGGTGTTATGCGTCTATTTTGGTGTACACTGGTTCGTACGACGAGACTTTTGTGGGAGCGTAGATGTTGGCTCAATGACAGACGGCTGTGAAAGCCTAGTTCGTTTTCGTGTCCTCAGAGAATAGGTAGGATTAGGGACAGAGGGAAGGGAAAGGACTGTTTGTGTTTGTGTGTGTGTTCGTGTATGTGTGTGGATGTGTCGTTCTATTTTACGTTTCTTGGTTTAAATGTGTTCTGGTTCATCAAAATGCTCATTAAGATCGGATGTTCCTGGAATTGCGCGTTTAGACGGTACAGAGGTTGACGGACTTTGTGTGTTATTGAGTTGGGGAGGATTGTGCACCAGAGCGGTAACAGTGATGGTGCGGCAGTTGGTCGATCCTCCCTCTCCATCAGACGAATCTGGATCTGTATGTGTGTTAAGTGTTTGTGTTTCAGTGTTAGTGTATTGTGTGTTTATGTATGTGTGTTGTGTGTCAGTAGGATGAGTGTCAGTGTATTGTTCGCTCACTGTAGATGGCTCAGATGGAGTAGAAGCAGGTCTTGTGCTTTCACGTATCGCAGTCGGATTCGTATTACTGAGGAACTTCCGTACTATACGACTCGTGTTTATGATCACTGCCTTTTGCATAGTGACATATGTGTATTTTGGGAGACCCAAGAGGCTCAAACTATTATGTAGTGTGTGTGGAATGACCCCGGTAGCACTGAGCACTATTGGAACGATGTGGACATGTTCCATTCGCCATTGTTGTTTTATTTCGGCTGCGAGGTCAGTGTATTTATCCAATTTAACTGCGTGTGTTTTTTGTAAGTTGTGTGTATTTGGAACCGCAATATCGATCAGATAGGTTGTCTTAGTGTTTTTCATTACGAAGGTGATATCTGGTCGATTATGATTTATGGTCTTATCTGTAATAATCGACCGATCCCAGTAAAGTCTACAGGAGTCATTCTCCGCTACTACTTTTGGTGTGAGCTTGTAGTAAGGTGTTTTATCGGTTATAAGGTGGTGCTTAACCGCTAGTTTCTGGTATATGATTTTGCCAACCTGGTCGTGACGGTGTTTGTATTCGGACTGAGCGAGCTGAGTACAGGCAGCTGTGATGTGTTGGATCGTTTCAGGTTTGGAATGGCATCTCCGGCATGAGTCAGATGTTATTGACGAGTCACGAAGTATGTATTTTGAGTAATTCTTTGTATGAATTACTTGATCTTGTATAGCTAGCATGAATCCTTCAGTCTCCGGGAAAAGACTTCCTTGACTCAACCAGGCGTGCGACGCCGCTTTGTCGACGTTACTCTGATTAAGATCATGTGGATGTCTCCCATGTAAAGGCTTCCGAATCCATTGCTGAATTTTGTCCTCCTTCGTGACGAAACGGCAAAAACTATCTGGCATTTCTGTGTGTGAGAGGTTTAATGGTGTGTATGCCTTGTCGGCTTGGATTATTGCATTGTGTAAGTGTGATGTGTGTGTTTTGGTGTAAAAGTATTCTCGCAAGTTATGAACCTGTTTATTATGCGTGTTCCTTATGTCTATAAGACCTCGACCCCCTTCGGCTCTTGGCAGCGTCAATCGTTCTATCGCTGCTTTGGGATGATGAATTCTGTATTTGGTCATAAGGACGCGGGTCTTGATCTCGATGTTTGTCAAGTCCGTAGGCGTCCATTTGATTACCCCAAATGAGTATGTTAGCACCGGAACTGCGTAGGTGTTAATTGCTTTGATGGTTTTTTTTCCATCAAGGTGGGTGCTCAGTAATCTCCGTACACGCGTTAGGTATTGCTGCATCAGGTGTTGTTTTACAGCGCTGTGATCTATACGTTCGTCCTGATTGAATCCGAGATACCGGTACGACTCTCCCTCGTCCATGGGCTGCATAACAGACTCTGGTTCGAGTTCGAATGCGACCGCATCTCGTTTTCCTCCAGAACGACATTGTGTTCGACATTTATCGATTCCGAACTCCATACAGAGGTCTCGCGAAACCTCGTTGGAAAGTCCCAGCAGCTGCTGTAATTGATGTTTAGTAGCTGCATAGATCTTAATATCATCCATGTACATTAGATGTGAAATGGTATGGCGCGAATTCGTTTGCGTATCTACATTGTAACCGTATTTGGTTTCATTTAACAGGCGAGAAAGTGGATTCATTGCGAGACAAAACCATAATGGACTCAATGAGTCACCTTGGAATATGCCGCGTCTTACTTGAATAAGGTCGCTTGTTGTTTTTTCATTACCAATACTTAAATGTAAGGTCGTTCGCCAGTCGGACATGATCGTTCCAAGGAAGTTCACGATACTTGGGTGTATTTTGTACAACTCCAATACTCTCCGTAACCAGGAGTGCGGGACCGAATCAAATGCCTTTTTATAATCAATAAACGCTGTGTACAGGTTACGTTTTCTCCCTTTCGCTTGTTCCAGTACTACGGAGTCAATCAGAAGCTGCTCTTTGCAGCCTTGTGACCTCTTTCGACATCCCTTTTGTTCTTCTGTCAGTATGGTGTTAATCTGACAATGCTCATTGATCTTCTCTGCCAGACAGGACGTCAAAATCTTATACACTGTAGGTAAGCAGGTGATAGGCCTATAATTCGCAGGATTTTTTGTATCACTGTTTTTAGATTTCATGTATGTGATACCCTGCGTTAGGAACTTCGGTGTCAGGTTTGGTGTTCTTATAAATAGTGTAAAGTGTTCAGCGAGATACTTGTGTGTTGATGTAAAGTGTTTGAGCCAGTAGTTTTGTATGTTGTCGATGCCAGGTGCCTTCCAGTTATGCGATCTCTGTAAAGCTCTGGAGACGTCCTCTGTAGTAATGTCCGTATAGGGCATCTCCGGAAGATGTTCGTTATTCCTGCACTCTGTATCGATCCAGCTGGCTTTGTCATTATGGTCAATGGTGTTGGACCATATATTCGCCCAAAAACTATGGAGTGCGTTCTTCTCCGGTAGACCATTACTGTCAGTTACCGTGTTCGTTAGAGACTGATAAAACCGTCTCTCGTGTCTGCTGAACGCTTGGTTTTGTCGTCTGCGCTCAGTACTGGTCTTATATCTTCGTAAGCGCTTCGCTAGTGCTGTTAATTTTTGGTGAAGCGTATCTCTGATCTCTGTGAGTGTTTTATTGGGTTCCTCGTATTGTGTGTGTACTGTGTGTTTGCGTAATATGTCGTGTATGTATTTGTTGAGCCGTTTGGACCTCGTACCCTGTTGGTATTGGGTGATCCTGCCGAGGTTGCATCGGATGTTGCTGATGCGTTTATTCAATCGTGTTTCCCAGGCAGGAGTTTTGTGTTCCTTCGAGTTGTACGCTACAGGTGGTGTTACATCGGACCCGTTACAACGTATAGTTGCAACGGCTCCACAATAGATAGCTGTGTGTAACTCGATAAAATTGTCACATGTTTCCAAGTGTTTAGGCAGTATTGTATTGTTTAATATCTCAACGATCTCAGCCAATCTACGTGAGGTGTGTTGTTTAGGCAACAAGTACCTATGTGTGGGGTCCGTCCCTTCAAATTCAGTAAGCGCTGTGTTAAATTCCAGTTCGATCTTTTGCAGTAGGGTGTCATTTACTGCTGTCTCATGGTGGTCAGGCTCATTCTCGACAAGTTGTTGAGTGTCGTTTTGTGTGGGGCTCTCCATTTCTGGTGGGCCGTCGTCCTGACTTTCTTCATTTTGAGCAAATTGATGTGCGACTTGTGTTTTAATGGTGTTTATGAGGGAGGCAGGGATGAGGTTATTGGTAAAAATGACACGTTTTTGGTCTGCCAGTCTCTGTTCAGTAACGCGACTTAGGTGAGGGTAGCTGTGCGCGAACTCTTGATGTAATTTTGTACGGTAACCAGTTTTGTCCGTTTCAAGTCTAGTAACTTTGAAGTATGTGCGTACGATGAATTCATTCAGTTCATCTGTCCATTGCATACGCACACGCTTCTTACCAGCTTTAGTGGTCCCCAAAGGATGCTCTGAGGAAACACTTAAAGTCGGCTGAGCCAAAGGTGTTGGGGGCTCCGTAAGTAGGGCAGTAGCATTTTGGCTGAAGGTGTTGTTACAGCTGACAGGTGGCTGCCTAGAACCCAGCCTGTCGTCACCGCGATCTAAGCTGTCACATTCAGTGGTGACCCTGATGCGCCCGGTCGCTCCACCGGCAGCGGCATTTTTCCGAGGCTTTTTTTGTTTTTTCACCATCCTAATGGGGTGTCCTTTTAGTCGCCTTTTACGACAAGCAGGACTTACTGTGGGCAAATTCTGCAAAGTGAAGCCCCCACCCACAGGGCGTTTATTATTATTATTATTATTATTATTATTATTATTATTATTATTATTATTAGCGCTCGGCTGTGGAGAGTCTACGAGAGGAAGGTCGAACCCAATGGGGTGAGACTTGTTCTCAGCGTGGACCTGGCTACTGCCGGCAGAATAAAAGAAGTTAGTAGGAAGTTCTTCTGTGGGGCGACTCAGGCGGTGTTCACATTGCTCGAGGCCACCAAGAAAGGGACAACGGGGCAGGAGCAGAAGTAGGCAAGGTAAGTGCACTTCTGTTAATCACTTTACAATCTTTATTTCATCAAGATGACCCCGACAAAAATCATACAGATAAACTTACAGCATAGTATCGCGGCATCTAAGGTACTCACACAGAGGATCTTAGTGGATCGGAGCGCACTTGCCCTGATACAAGAGCCATGGGTGCGAAATGGCCGTATTATGGGACTAAATATTCCAGGCTTCACCTTGCACAGAGATAGTGCATCGGCGAGGCCTAGAGCGTGCATTTTAGTGAAAGATAAAACTGCCACAACGCTACCGGGTTTCCTAAAGGGAGATCTTGTGGCCATTTTGGTAAGATATATGGAGGAAAATACTGAGAAGAAGATAGTCTTTTGCTCGGCGTATTTTCCTTTCGATGCGCAAAGCCCTCCTCCGTCTAAGGAGCTTGAGGACTTAGTCATATAGTGCAGACAGCGGGGTCTCGACTTGGTAGTCGGTTGCGACGCCAATTCACATCACAGAGTATGGGGAAGCACCGATACCAATGCACGAGGAGAGGCTCTGCTGGAATACTTAAGTACAACGGAATTGGAAATTTTAAATACCGGTAATGAGCCTACCTTCTGTAACAACAGAAGGCAGGAAGTCATAGGTATCACTCTAGGATCCTTTGGGTTACCAGGTAGAATAAAGGATTGGAGGGTATCAGCGGAGCCCTCTCTGTTAGATCATAGACATATCATGTTCACTGTTACTGGGTCCTTGCAGAAAGACATGGACCCGAAGAAAACCAATTGGGATTCTTTTCGGGTGTCTCTTGAAGGTAGATTGCAGAGGATTCCTGGGTTTAACATGAGACTAGCGGAGGACTTACAACTGGGCAACGACATTCTAAACGAAGCTCTTGTGTCTTCATACGAGGAAAACTGTCCTCTGACAGTCAGTAGGCCCGGAAATAAAAAGTTTCGGTGGAATTCCAGTTTGGAACTCCTAAGAAAAGAGAAGGCGGCTTTTTAATAGAACTAGGGCTAGAAATGATACTGAAAGCTGGGAACTTCATAAGGAGGCTCAGCGAAGGTATAAAAAAGAGATAAGAAGGACTTCGAGGAACTCATGCAGGTCCTTCTGTCAATCAATTAATAGTGAGCCTGTAACAGCCAGGCTGCATAAGGTTCTGTCGAGAGATCCTAGGATTCATCTTACCACTCTGGAATCTCCATCCGGGGAAAGATCCGTGGAAGAATCACTAGATCTCCTACGCAGAACTCATTTTCCCGGTTCACAACTGGTGAAGGAGCTGACGGTTTTCGTTCAAGCGGGCCGGCCAAAGAGAGGTGACTGGTTAGTAGCAGCGGAGATTGTCAGCTCTCAAAAGATCAATTGGGCGATTAATACATTCGCTCCTTATAAAAGTCCAGGGAGGGATGGAATCTTCCTGGCCTTGCTACAGCAAGGACGAGAACTTCTAATGTCGCACCTGACTTGTATTCTTAAATCCAGTTTGGCAACTGGCTATTGACATCCGTCGTGGAAGGTGGCCAGAGTGGTATTTATACCTAAACCAGGTAGGGGTACATACTCCACACCTAACGACTACCGTCCCATCAGTCTAACCTCCTTCGTGTTAAAAACACTGGAGAGATTGGTGGACAGATATATTAGGGATATGGTTCTACCTCTTAGACCTTTGCATCCAAATTAACACGCCTATCAGGTGGGGAAGTCTGTAGAGACAGCTCTTCATCAGCTCGTGGTACGTGTAGACAAGAGTCTGGACAATAAGGAAATCGCCATGGCTACCTTTCTAGACATCGAGGGAGCGTTTAACTTCACTTCATTGGCATCAATTAAGGATGGGTTGAACGGCATGGAGTGAGCCCAACTATAGTGAAATGGATTGGAGCTTCCTTGGAGGACCGTAGAGCGGAGGTGAGTCTCAGCGACGTTTCTGTGAGATTCATTGTGCCTAGGGGCTGTCCACAGGGAGGCGTCCTGTCTCTGCTGCTCTGGTGTCTAGCTGTCGACGAACTGTTGGCTAGAATTAACCAGAGCGGTATTTACACGCAAAGCTATGCCGATGACATCTTTTAAGCTTAATCTGAGCTTAATGGAAGGAGCTCTATGCACTGTAGAGAAATTGTGTCACGAGGTCGATTTGTCAGTGAACCCTGATAAGAAGCTTCAACCAACAGAGTCAATCAAGTATTTGGGAGTTACTCTTGATTGCCGGTTGACCTGGAAGGAGCATATAAATAGCAAAGTGACAAAGGCTAATAGCATGCTATGGGCCTGTAGAAGAACCTTTGGAACGAAGTGGGGCCTAAGACCTAAGTGATTATACCATCTAGAGAGGAGTGGATGCCTGATTCGGTGACCTCGAGAGCTATCAAAGGACTCATCTGGTACACGAATGGGTCTAAGATGGACTCAGATACAGGGGGCGGAGTATATGGACCCAGAACCAGGCTTTCACTGCCTCTAGGTTCTTACGCAACAGTTTTTCAGGCTGAGGTCTTCGCCATCTTGGCCTGCGCAGAACATATATGGGGGCTATCTGGAATACACGGACACATTAATATTTGTTCAGACAGCCAGGCAGCTGTAAAGGCATTGAAAAAAGTCAGAACAACGTCAAAACTGGTGTGGGAATGTCAGAGGATGTTGGATAATCTTGCAGCTCGCTACCAAGTGACTCTCTATTGGGTCCCAGAACACCGAGGTATTGAAGGCAATGAAATGACTAATAAACTGGCCAGAGCAGGTTCCAACACCCTATTTATGGGGCCTGAACCTGTGCTGGGGATCTCTATCCAGAGAATAAGATGCTATGTCGGAAATTGGGTGCAGGATCGACATGGCTCTCTTTGGGAAAGTTATAGTGGAGCTAGGCAGGCTCATGATTTTATAACTGGGCCGTGCGAATCGCTCACTAGAGTGTATCTGTCGCTTGAAAAGGGACCACTCCGTAAGGTGTTTGGTCTCCTGACGGGACACAATAGGCTCAGGCGGCATCTGCAGGTACTGGGCTTATGCACAGACGCAACCTGCAGAAAATGCGGTAGAGAGGAGGACTCGTCTCGCCATGTTCTTTGCAGCTGCGACGCCTTGTCGCGGTTAAGGTATCGACATCTGGGGTCCAGTAACCTGACCCCAAAACTCATTGCTTGCTTTCCTTTATTAAGGGGCTTCATTTCCTTTGAGTTCAAAGGTCACAAAGGGTCCAATACAGTAGCCTACGTGCGGCGGACCCCCCATGGGGCTCGTACCCTATTTCCCATTTCATTCCATCATCTAATTTTATTATAGAAAATTAAAGACTACTAATATAATAACGTCCAGAGGTAGACAGAAAGGTTGCAGTATGTTTTTGACTGACATAAAAATAATGATAAAAATGGGAAAAACTTTTTGTACTAATACATGAACATTATTTAATGTACACTATTTTCGGACCACGGATTAGCAAGACTTTCTTCAACACCAATAACTGGATAAGCATCTTGCAAGTCAGTTGTTGGCACAGTGCTTTGTTGGAGATCAACATCGGTTTCATCAAGCCACTCGGCGTCATCATTTTCGCACACTACGCAGAGAATCTCTCTCGATCTACCGTTCGATCGTCGCGTGAGGATACGGGAAGAACGAACACTGTGCATCTCTGAACTATTATATTGCTTGTGACAAAAATCCACATGTGCCTTAGCTTTTTTCTCTGTACAGAAGTACAATGCACACCGCTGGCATGTCCTTTCTAAAAGTATTTGCCGATCCATCTGCAGGCTAGGACAATACAAGTCATAAATCAATTTGCCGAAGCCTTCATACGTTGGAGTAATTTCAAGAGACCGACGCAGAAGAAATGGAGCAAACGTCTTGTCATCATGCTCTCAAGGCTTTGGAATATATAGGCCACTGGACGACTGCAGAATCGGGTAAGGAGGTATAAGGAAGCGTTCCGACAGAATGGATCGTATAGAACTCCGCATATGTCCACAGCAAGCGCGATCATCACACTTCACCACCTGGTGATGATATTAAAATATTTTAATTGTATTGTCATATTAGATAAGAAATATAAATGATAAAATAATAATAAGTGACATTTTAATAATATACCTGTAGCAAATATTGACTCTCTCGCACATGGTCGCTATATCACTGCTGGGAAGGCAGATTCGGAAAAAAACTTTCAGCACTGTCATCTGGCTCTACATACTCTGCTACGACGCCATGGCCGTCAATAACCATATTACACCATACTTCTCCGAGAACTTCACCAGCCTTCTGAAATTTTTTTTTCAAGGTCATGGTCTTTTGTTCTCCCTTGTTCATCCAAATGGGTTCCATAAGAATCATGCGGAAGTATGAGTCCAGACAATTCCCGGCTTAAAGGCGCCATTCTTCTCTCGACGTGATTGAACGCGCTTCTGTCAGGTGCATTCGTAAAGATAAATATTGCGTCTAGATCATGCTTGACAAAGTTGTGTATGGCTTGGAAAATAACCTTTGGATATCTCGGGTTTTCGTCGGGTCCTCCATCAGATGAAATCAAAACTGGTTTCAGGCGTCATTCTTCATCCCGCATATTTTCCTCGAAATTGCTGAGAGTAGCAAGCTTACTAAAGTCCAGAGTATGAGTAGAAGCTGTCGAAGAGTAATGTTTGCCACTTCTAATCGCCACGTATGTTGGCCCTGAGTACGTAACTGCTTCAGCACGGCCCATTTCATTTTATGATGCACACAGCGTATACACTAGGGATCAGTTTGTGCCTTGTAGCAATCACCCAATCATCATCAGGCAATGAGACACGATATTCGACATGCATCAGGCACCCGACACTATAGGCACCCGAGCTTTGTCATCTTGCGACAGAAAAAATACTTGGTTTGGTCAAAGAATAGATGCTTGATGCTAGAACCATCCCCAGCAATTTTATTTCATCTAATATTAAAATAAGAATTCAAAACGTCACACAAACCATGCTAAATCCTCATTTTTAGACTAAAATATTAAATGGGTATGTATGCAATATTATTAAATAAGATAAAATACTGCCATCGTTAATTTAGTGAATCTTTCAGTTCAATACTACTAGTATATACCACTTCAATACTACTACAGTTCAATACTACGCTAAGCGTCACAGCAAAACCACACTAACAACCATCACAATGTTTAATAAACCCATCAACCTATGCCTCGTAGACAGATTCAGGTCAATATACCTACTTTTTTAAAGTCCTGCGAGCGGTGAGAAATAGCCAATGGGGCCTCCAATAAATCACGTGCTGTTTTTAACACTTTTTAACGGAATTTATTATAATATTCCTGTGCGCCAACAGCTACCATAACTATTAAAGACATAAGAGATTAATTGAATAACCTTTTTATACGTAAAAATAAATAAAATGTGTTTTGAATTTAAGTAGTAGTTAAGGTAGGTAGGTACGCTATGCATACTTTATTTATAAAGTAAGTGTATTTATTTTCTCAGTGTAATAAAAAAATGTAAGATTTAACAATAACATATACTGCAAATAAAAC
This sequence comes from Brachynemurus nebulosus, assembly GCA_035578155.1. Taxonomy (NCBI): domain Eukaryota; kingdom Metazoa; phylum Arthropoda; class Insecta; order Neuroptera; family Myrmeleontidae; genus Brachynemurus; species Brachynemurus nebulosus. The sequence continues at coordinate 5,104,313 of JAPWDM010000007.1, read as the reverse complement.
TACAGGTGAATTCTTATTATTAGAACAATGCCCATAAAAAGATATAGTTACATACAAATTTTAACTTACCTGTTTAGTATTAGAACAATAAAAGAGGATATTGAAAGACTTCTTTGCTTGTTGCTTTCGGCGGTAATCTAGTAAAATATCATTCGCCCACTTCATAAATTCTTCTTTTGTAGTATGTTTTGTTTCGCATTAGCCCACAATTCATTAAATTCTTTTTGAGCCACACTAGGTTTTTTACCTTTCTTATACTCTGCAAATACGTCTTTAGACAGATCACCTAGTCTAGACATGTTTTAATTCAAAACGTACGAGGTTAAACAATTTACGCATGTGTATTCAGTGTTAAAACAACAGAATAACTGACACTGACAACCTGAGTCCGGCGGACGGTTGTCGCGGCTCGCGGGAACTTCACTTCGTTCGTTGACTAGCAACGGCGAATCAAGGTCACACTACAAGCCGTTTTCAATTTTGCACGCGTTTAACGAAAAAATAAATACATGTAACGCCGATTCATATTCACTATCCATGGCATCTTTCCACTCTTTTGCTTTTGAGCCTGAAAGAGCTTCTTCCACAGTCTCTGGTTCCTTTAATAATACTGCCAAATCAGTCGGTTTCTCTTCATGGCAAAAATATGTATTAGGTTTGATATTCCTCGGCCTCAGAGTTATATTTCTAGATTGTATAGGATTTTCTTCAAAGCTCTCCGGTGTATAATCTGGATCATTACCTGATTCTGAATTTGATAATTTACCGGTGTTATCAAACAGTTGTTCCTCTTCTGAATTTTCGTTTACTACAGTATCGGTATCAGATTCTTGTTTAGCAGTAGTTTCCTGTTGTAGCGAGGTAATAAGCGGCATACTAACACAATTATTTTTAACTGTGTGTTCCAAGAAAACAACATCTCTACTCTTGTTTTTTACTCTCATCATGCAATCTGTAGCCTTTAGTATAATCACAATAACCCACAAATATCATTTTAATAGCTTTTGAATCCCATTTTTGTCTGTTTTCCTTTTGGCACATGAACCATTGCATGGCAACTAAAAATTTTCATGTTATTTAAATTTGGTTTTTTACCTGTCCACATTTCATATAGTGTCTTGTAATCCAAAGCTTTTATTGGTGAATGGTTTACAATATAAGCCGCTGTTGAAACCGCTTCAGCCCAAAATTTTCTTTGGTAATCTGGAGTTCAAAATTAAACATTTAGCTCTCTCTACTAATGCGCGATTCATTCGCTCTGCCATGCTGTTTTGTTGAGGCGTATATGGGTTACTTGTTTGCTGCTGGATACCAGATTTACACATAAACAATTTAAACTCATTATTTATATACTCTTTTCCATTGTCTGAACGCAATATCTTTATTTTTTTATTAGTTTTATTTTCAACTAAATTCTTGAATTCTTTAAACTTTTCTAAAGTTTCAGACTTGTTTTTTTATGAAATAGACAGCTACCTTCCTACTGTAATCATCTATGAAAGTAACATAATATCTAGCACCTCCCACAAAACTTGCCTCCATCGGACCACATAAATCAGAATGAATTAATTGAAGCAATTCAGAAGCTCTAGTACCAATATTTTTAAATGGTTGTCTACTCATTTTCCCTTCCAAGCAAATTGTACAAACTTGATTACATTTTTTTAATAATTCAACTCCTTCTGCACTTTCTGTTATTTTTTGTAAGTCTGTGAAATTGAGATGTGAATAAATTTATATCTCGCTCATCTACTGTTGATAGTAATGCCGGTGCTTTTGAATCATTATTTAATATATACATGTTATTGCGATGCAAACCTGTCAATATTAATTTATTGTTTTGATATATCTGACAACCATCTTTCTCAAATTTCACTTCACAGCCATTATTTACCATTTGACTTACAGAAAGTAAATTTACTGTTAGTGTGGGTACAAATAAAACATTTCTGATCTGTATTGTCCATAATATGCCATCTGCAATGTAATCTTGTTTTTCTTGATTTGTGGATTCTCCTATCACTCCCACCCTTTCCACTTCCACATCACAGACCACTCCCCCTTAATAAGTTTGGTAGATAAAATTAGTATATAAGGTATGTAACGAATGTAATATTTATTCTGTTTGAAAATGAACTGACGGTTCGAAACAATATTGTAACAGTTTCAAAATAAAAGTGGTATTTTTGCGAAGTAAAATATTTGTTTATTATTTACAAATATGGAATACCATAAAGTAACGCTCAAATCTATTAATATTATAAAGAGTGCGAGCAGGCACGAGCTTTTGAAGTTATATTCAAAATTACATGCCAAATCAAGACAATACTCTCAGAATATTTGGTTTATTCAAGAATGTCTGAAGAGAAAAGTATTCCCAAAATTTGTCAACTTGAAGACCAGGACGAAAAACCAAATTTCCAAGAAAGCGGTGGAGGCTGGTAAGAAGACCTGCTTAAAAGAAGAAGCCCATAAGTGGTATCAACAACGAGACGTCGTGTTCATATATATGAAGACCGCGCATACGGAACTGCTGTCTCAACTCCATTACCTACAATTCTGCCAGTTTGACGATCAAGTCCGGGCAAGGGTAAGCGAAAAAATTCACAAAAAATATTTAACTCAGTTAAAAAAATTAAACAAGTTATGTTTTAAACAAATTACCTTAAACGTCAATCGATCAATAAACTTGACTAATACGGAATTTAATGCAGCAGAAATAAACCTCTTAAATAAAGGAGCTAAATATATACCTAATTTAAACCATTAAAATCTTAAAGAAACTTTAATAGTAGACTCGGAACTCGCGTTAAAATATTCTGATGATAATTTAGCTAAAGAATCAATTAAAAATATATTAAAATAGACATAAAAATTAAAATAAATAACAAAAATACTATTAAATCTTTAAAAAATAAAATTAATGACAACAATTTAATACTTACTAAAGCAGATAAAAGTAATTCTACCGTAATCCTTAACAAACAAGATTATTCAAATAAAGTAAGTGATTTTATTAAAAAAGAAAAAATGATACGCCTAAAAACAGACCCTACTAACAAATATAACAAAGAAATTAAAAAATTAATTAATAATACACTAGTGGAAATAATTAAACGATCAAAAAAAATTCCAAATTTTTAGCGATTTTTCGAATGGCTGTATCTTCGTGAAAAAGGGTCGTATTGGAGTCATAAGGGGCCGTCCATTAATCACGTGATGTTTTTTTGCATTTTTTAACCCCCTCTCCCCCTTGGTGATACATGGTGAGGTTTAAGGCTACCCCCTCCCCCTATATCACGTGTATTTTTTCGTACCTGCAAAGAATCTAATTTTTTTTAATATTTATAAAATACTGGTATAAGTATCATCTAATTTTATTATAGAAAATTAAACACTACTATAATAACGTTCAGAGGTAGACAGAAAGGTTGCAATTTTTTTTTTTTTTTTGATTGACATAAAAATAATAGAAATGCGAAAAACTTTTTTGTACTAATACATGAACATTACTTAATGTACAGTATTTTCGGACCACGGATTAGCAAGACTTTCTTCAACACCAATAACTGGATAAGCATCTTGCAAATCAGTTGTTGGCACAGTGCCTTGTTGAAGATCAACATCGGTTTCATCAAGCCACTCGGCGTCATCATTTTCGCGCACTCTCTCCAAGCCGTTTTCGATTTTGTACGCGTTTGATGAAAAAATAAATACATGTAACGCCGCTTTTCGGTTGAGTATCGCGCACTTGCCGAAAAAATAAATACACGTGATATATTCCTTTACCCCCCCTCACCCTTGTGATATTTCGTGATATTTTATGGACCCCTCTCCCCCCCCCCCTTTCAAGCCTCACGTGATTAATGGACAGCCCCTAAGCAAAGCAATTTATTAAAGCTGGAAGTTTCTGGTTTTCAGATCTTCCGATAAAAAAATTTTCAAAGCAACGTGTATCGCTTAATTCTAATAAGTACACTGAAAAAAAAATTTCGAAATTTTTTCGGAATTTTTTTTTTTTGGTCCACGGATTTGGAAAAAATTTTTCCGATTTAACCACCATATGGACCGGATAACTTGTTCATTCAGCTTTAATTTGCTTTTTTATTGACTATTATACGAACACTTCTCGCTGAGATATCGGACTTGGAATGGAAAAGGATCATTTCGTCTTTGACCATCGATATCTCAGCAACCAATTATCACACAGAAAATTGAACGGGTGTTTCGAACACTCGAATAAATTCTCTACAAGGATTAGACATTATTTTTTCAGAAAAAATTTTTTTGCATACTCGACATGAATTTGAAAAATCAAGAAAAAAGGAGCTTTTGGGGGCTTTTTGGAAAATCAAGCGTTGAATTAAATTAATATATTTTTAATAATTTTTTTCAGCTTTTTTCACATTTTTATCAACAACAGTATTTAAATTTATAAAAAAAAGAAAATTTCTTAAAAAATTTTCACAAAAAAATTTTTTTCTAAAAAATTTTTCCGAAAAATTAGTAAAAAAAAATTTTTTTTGAAAATTTTTTAAGGAATTTGCTTTTTTTTATAAATTTAAATACTGTTGTTGATAAAAATGTGAACAAAGCTGAGAAAATTTTTTTTTTCATTTTGTTCAAGATTATGAAGGTTTAAGAGTAAAAAACTGATCCATTAATTTTTTTAAAAATTCAATCGAATGAAACAAAAAAACGGCTGGATGGATTCAATTGAAACTCGGTGGGTTTTTGGTGGGTATATTGAACTGTAAAAGGCACACTTAACATCAATGGTTTTCTCGAAATTTTTAATTCAGCGGTTGATCTTCCAAAAAGCCCCCAAAAGCTCTTTTTTTCTTAATTTTTCAAATTCATGTAGAGTATGCAAAAAAAATTTTTTCTGGAAAAATAATGTCTAATCCTTGTAGAGAATTTATTCGAGTTTTCGAAACACATCTTCAGTTTTCTGTGTGATCATTGATTGCTGAGATATCGATGGTCAAAGGCGAAACAATCGTTTTCCATTCAAAATCCGATATCGCAGCGGGAAGTAGTCGTATAAAGGTCTAAAAAAAAGCAGATTAAAGCTGAATGAACAAGTTATTCGGTCCATATGATGGTTAAATCGGAAAATTTTTTTCCAAGTCCGTGCACCAAAAAAAGAAACCATAAAATAATTTCGGAAATTTTTTTTCAGTGTACTTATTAGGATTGAGCGATACACGTTGCTTTGAAAATTTTTTTATCGCAAAATCTGAAAACTAGAAACTTTCAGCTTTAAATTGTTTTGCTTACGACTCCGATACGACCATTTTTCACGAAGATAAAAATTAACATTCGAAACATCACAAAAAATTTGAAATTTTTTTTTTATCCTTTAATTATTTCCGCCAGCGTAATAAAAGTATTTTTACTGACAAGGATAGACATTATTTGGTGGAGATGAACACGAGAGCTCCTAGATTGTATGGATTGGTGAAAACGCACAAACACATGCATATCCTCCATATTACAACTACAGCATTGAAATTCACATTGATCAAGATGAAAATTGGTCAAAATATAAACAATTATCCAGAGGAAGATAAATTTGACCTTTTTACGACCTTAACCCATGAAATAGGGCATAGTCTTGGGATCGATCACTCAAACGATATTAATTCTGTAATGTATCCATACCATCGAGAAGACTGGAAAAAATTAACTCAAGATGATATCCGAAATATTCAAAATTTGTACGGTTCCAAAAAAGAAGCATCTCCAACAACGCCATTTTCTCCTTTAACAACACCGCCACTAACACCATCGGCACCGCCAGTTTTATGTGATTTAAAAACGCTAAATACATTTCTTGTAGCAGATCAAAAAATGTTTGCATTTTATCATCAGTGGTTATTTCCTATAAATCTCAACGATAAAAATGTTGACAAACCAATATTAATAACCGATTTCATTAAATTCGTGCCGCATAATTTCAAAAGAATCTCGGCTGTTTATAAAAGACCAAATAATGATATACTTTTCGTAATAAACAACTTTGTCTATATTGTTAAATATCCCAATCTAACTTTACTACCCGGGTATCCAAAATCCATTAAGGATGTTTTTGGATTGCCCATGAAAAAATTTCTAAACGGTATAGTTAATACCTATAATGGTAAAACATACGTATTTTACGATACCAAATTTTTCGCTGAGATTGATGAGTGTGATTTGCGGGCAATTAAATACGGTTTTGTTTCGGATTTATTTCCTGGTATTCCTAATGGATTTCGCTCGGTTTTTAGATATACAAATGGTTTATTATATTTTTTTAAAAATGAACATTTTTTTGAATTTGATGAATTTACAAACTCTATTAAACGCAGTGGTAAATTTGATTTGTCTATCTTCAATATACAATGTCAAACTGCAAACATTTTAGAACAACTTATGCAACTACTACAACAGCTAAAGACACAATTTGCGGCAAATATTGAAAATTTAAAAATTACTGCGGCTGGGGATGAAGCAAACGAGGAAGAAGACGAAGAGAAATGATAACAAAAATTAATTTTATATGTATAAATATTAAATAATAAAACATGTATTTTGTAAATTGAAAGTTTATTTATTTAAAAACAATACATTAATTTTTCTTAATTATACGTAAGTTTACAATATGACGTAACATATTAAACATACTAAAATCTATATTGCTACAAGGCTCTTGTGCTGTTTCTTCCAACCACTCCCACTCGAATTTATCCACGTTGTTTTGTTCTGGATTGAAATCAACGTTGATTTTTTCAGCATCTACGTAATCCAGCAACAACTCCAAGATATTTGGTTTAACATGTAAAATTGCATATCGAATCGCTTGGTTTACAAATTTTTCCAAACTTCTCTCCTCCAACCATTGTTTAATAAAATTTTCAAATTGTTTAGAATTAGTATTTATAGTTAATAAATAAATACTAATCTCCTCATCTAGATTATCCATAAGTTGTTGTTTTAGAGAGAAAATCCTTTTTAGTAGTTCTGCAGGACAGAAATCATATTCACGAATTATATTTTCCAATATATCAAATGCATCATCATCGCTAAGCATATACGAATACTGTTCCAAAATCGCCTGTATCTGCAACGAATCATTTGCCTTAATTAATGTTTGCTTCCAAACGTAAAGGATTCTCTAATTTTTCAACTAGCATACATTGAAATAAACGAATATTATTTTTGTTATGCTTTAACCATTTCTCCACGTCTTCCGCATTTTTAATTCGTTTTAACGCTTCTTCAACAACTTTCACCATATCTGAACTACATGGTGTATTATTAATTTGTTTAAACTTTTCCGCAAGCGTCATTGCCATTGTTATTGTTGTAAAATAAGCAAAGTTTACGATAATACTAATTTTCACTCTTCTGTTATAAAACTATTTATAATTTTTAGTGTACCCCATAAGTACCCACCAGAAAAAACAAAACACATTTTTAGAACAAACTACATTATCAGGTATACACCTTACGTATGCAGCGCGCATACACACATACTATACCTATTCGCGTCAAAGAATACCCTGTACGTACACTCGCACACGTCAGCAGCAACATGTACGTACTCGCAGGAAAAATACATGCATACAGCAACGCATCATCATCCACTGTACGTATGCAGCTCACCGCATACACACATACTATACCTACGCGCGTCACAAGAATACCCTGTACGTACTCGTGGGAAAAATACATGCATACAGCAACGCATCATCATCATCACCATCCACTGTATGTACGTATGCAGCTCGCCGCATACACACATACAATACCTACTCGCGTCACAAGACGTATACCCTATATGTACACAACAACTTACGTCAGCAGCAACAGTATGTACGTACTCACACCAAAAAAAAATACATGCATACAACAACGCGCGTCATCACCTACCGCCAATCCACCCGCCCCACCCACACTCACCACAACACACACACACACACACACACCGCACCGCTCAAACGTCTCGCCAACAACAGAGCGCTTCCACCACTGAAAGTGGCCCAGAACCGGCCTGACTATTCTACTCTCGTACTGTTATTGTAATACATATTTATTTAATTTTGGTATTTATTTTCAATATCAATTTATTTATTAACATATTTATTTAATTTAAAATGTCAAACGCAAATAAGCTGAAGGTTCTAAACGCCAAAAAAGAAACTTTGTTTCGTAGAATTCAACGATTATATGATGATAGTAGAAGAATAAATGTTCCAGCAAACTTAGAAAATTTTAAAACACGATTCTTTGTATTAGAAGACACAAAAGCCGTATTTAGCACTCTTACAGATGAAATAAACGAATTATCTTTAGAACTGGACGCCAATTATAAACCTGATTTTGCTGCATTAGAAAGTTTCAATGATCTTTATTGTTCTATACAGTCAGTAGCAAAAAGGGTATTTCAGTCAAATGTTGAATCGGAAACAAATAACTCAACAAATGAAACGAGAACCCCGGTTAAGTCAATTCCCCGCTTACCAAAAATTGATCTTCCCAGTTTTTCAGGTCAGGATGTAAAGGAATGGCCTATATTTTATGAAATTTTTACGAATTTAATTCACAATAACTCAGATTTGACTCCTGTTGATAAAGTACATTATCTTATAGGTCGATTATCGGGAAAAGCATTAAATGTTTGTGCGGGCATACCCCCTATTGGTGATAATTATGATATCATTTGGAACGCGTTAGTTAATAAATATGAAGACAAAAGATTGTTAGCTAGTGTTTATTTAGATAAAATTTTTGAAGTGAAACCGTTACAAGTACAAACTGCGGAAACGTTGAATAGTTTTTTAGCAAATTTCGATTCATTCGTACGCGCATTAAAGAAACTTGGTATAGATAATTTAGCCGATTACATAATTTCATATATTGCTTTGAAAAAACTCGATAACGAAACAGTTCGTTTATTTGAAAATAATCGTCGAGATTCTTCTCTTCCATCATATGATGAAATTATTACTTTTATTTTGGAACAAGCAAAAATTTGTGCTAGAACTTCACGTTCAAATCAAGCAACTAGTACGAATAAAATTTCAAAAATTTCTCATTCGTTTGTTAATCTCCAAAATAAAAACACATCGAAGTGTACTGTATGTCAATCTGTTTCTCACACTATTTATAGTTGTACGAAATTTATAAGTTTAACGCCTCATGAAAGATATCAAGTGATTAAAGAACAAAATCGATGTTTAAATTGTTTAGGAACCCATAAAATAGGCAAATGCCAAAGTAAAGAAAAGTGTAAACATTGTCATAAAACGCCTCATTCCTTATTACATTTCACATCTGAAAGAAAAGTGGAGCCAAATTCAACACAACAGAATGTTGCTGATTCAAAAAATTTTAATCAAAATTCTGTAGAAAATAAACCAGTTCCCCCTACTAATAGTCTCTCAACAGTTTTATGTACATCGACTACTTCTGCTTCGTTGAATAATCTACATGCTACCGTTCTATTATCAACCGCTATTTATCTTTTAGATTAAAATGGTCAAAAACACAAAGCTCGTTTTCTTTTAGATTCAGCATCTCAACGCCACATTATATCTATAAAGCTATGTAAAAAATTAAATTTACAATTTAAAAAGGTTTCTACCACACTTTGCGGTATTGGCGGAATTAAAAATTATGCCCGAGGTCATTTACAATGTGTACTCATCTCTCGCGTAGACAGTTCCAAACGATATACTATTGACGCTTTAGTAGTGGATAATATTAGTTCCGAAAAAATTCCTCATTCTCAAGTCAAATTAGATGAATTTTCTCACATAAAAAATATAGTGTTAGCAGATGATACCTTTTATTTACCTGGGGAAATAGATGGTATCATTGGCGCAGAGTTATGTTCCAGATTATTAGGAAATATTCGCATTACTGGTCCGTCACATTTGCCTGTTGCTATAGAAACGGCTCTTGGTTTTGTCATTTCTGGGATAGCACCAACCACATCAAATGATACTGTAGTGGATACATTTTGCACATTCGCAGAATCATCATTAGACAATTTATTTTGTAAATTTTGGGAAATTGAGGAAGTACCCACTCAAAAAATTCAAAATCCAGATGATCTCAAATGTGAGGAAATTTTCACCTCAACTTACAAACGGCAATTATCTGGATGCTACACGGTCTCTCTACCATTTAAATTTAACCCCTATAATCTCGGAAATTCATATTCTATAGCATTACGGCAGTTTCTGTCACTTGAACGACAGTTTAAGCGTAACATTTCGCTAAAAGAAAATTATGTTCGAGTTATTCGAGAACATCTTGACGCTGGTTATATTTGTCCGGCTATGACTGATGATCCCACAGAACTTGGCTATTATATTCCTCACCATGGAGTACTTAAATTAGATAGCGAAACTACCCCCTTAAGAATAGTATACAATGTTAGTTGTCGTTCAGATAGTTCATTTTCTCTTAATGATCTATTATATACTGGGCCTAAACTTCAATCAGATGTCGTCACCATGTTTATAAATTTTAGATTATTCGAATATGCTTGTTCCGCTGATATAAAACGTATGTACCTTCAGATTCAGTTGTGTGAAGAACATAGACGGTATCAAAAAAAATTATGGCGATTTTCTGATGATGAACCTATTTCTACGTATAGATTGCAAACTGTAACTTTTGGTGTAAAATGTTCCCCGTCTAGCACTACGCACGGTTCGTCAGCTGGCTCTAGATGAAGCTAAAAATCATCCACTAGCCTCCCAATATGCATTAAACGACATGTATGTGGCCGATTTTTTAACTTCGGTAGAAAGTTTCGAAAAACTAAATATATTGTACCATGATATGATAGCTCTATTTAAGTCTGGCGGATTGCAAAATGGGCCTTTAGTTCTAAAGAAATGTTACAACAAGTACCTATAAAAAATCGCGCACCCAATGCAATTAATTTTGATTCGGACTATTTAAAAGTTTTGGGTCTCCAGTAGCGTCCTCTCTCAGATACTCTTTCATTTAAACTAAATTTTGAACAACGATCGTGTATCAAAAGAAATGTTCTTTCAACAATTTTTCGTTTTTATGATCCAGTTGGTTTTGTAAGTCCAGTTATTTTGAAATTAAAATTGTTCATGCAAGAACTCTGGTCGTTTAAAGATTTAGATTGGGATTCAAGTCCTCCCGATCATTTTATTCAACGCTGGTCAATTTTCACTGGTGAATTGCATTTACTTACTGATTTACAAATACCGCGACATCTCGGAATTTTTGGAAATACCAATTCAATAATCCTTGTTGGTTTCGCTGACCCATGTAACACATCATATGATGCGGTCGTATATATTGGCACATCTAACTCAAATGGAATTGCTTCAAAAATCGTATGCGCTAAATCAAAAGTACCCTCTTTAAAATCTATTTCAGTTGCTCGTCTAGAACTTCTTGCTGCATTCTTGCTGAGCAAATTAATTCATTTTGTATCCAATGTATCATCTCGAATAAAAATTGCTAGAATTTATGCACTCTCCGACTCATCCATAACATTGAATTGGATCAATTCTTCTCCACATAGATGGAAAACATTTATCGCTAACCGCGTTTCAAAAATTCAAGAGTTGCTTCCAGAAAATAATTGGTACCATATAGATGGTAAAAATAATATTGCTGATAGTTTGTCTCGCGGTTTAACAGTTTCGAAATTCGTTAATTCACAAGATGAATGGATTAATGGCCCCTCATGGTTGCTATTAAACGAATCTCAATGGCCAATCAAATCAATAGATAAAGTTAATCATGTCTCGTGTGAAGAAAAGGCTACAGTTTTAGTCACCCCTTCCCCTGAATTAAATTTAATTCATAATTTCATTCAAAAATGTTCATCATGGAGAAAACTATTACGAGTAACAGTTTACATTTTACGCTTTGTTCGTATTCTTCCTATTTCTGACATTATTTCTGCACAAGATTTAAACAAGGCGGAATTAATATTAATACGCGTAATTCAAAACATTCATTTCAGAAATAACAGCCTTGAAAAAGCAATATCATAATCTACCCCGTCACTTTCGGAAACTTAAACCGTTCCTTCAAGATAACATTATTCGTGTAGGTGGTCGTCTTATCAATTCAGATTTGGATTATGATGCTAAACATCCAATAATACTTCCTAAAAATGATAATTTAGTTAATCTTCTTGTAGATGAGTATCACAGATCTAATTTGCATACAGGTCCCACTTTGGTTCTATCGCTATTACGTCGTCATTATTGGATATTTTCTGCTCGCAGTGTTATAAAATCTCGTATATCTAAATGTATCTTTTGCTTTAGATATAATCCCAAACCGCAATATCCTTTAATGGGAGATCTTCCTGCTTGTCGAGTGACTCAAGCAAAGTGTTTCTCATCAGTAAGTGTCGATTATGCCGGTCCGTTAAACATAGTTTTCAGTAAAAAGCGCGGTATTCGTACCCAAAAGGCTTATATTTGTTTGTTTGTGTGTCTTGCTACAAAAGCAGTTCATATAGAGTTGGTATCAGACTTATCTACAGCTAATTTCTTACAAGCCTGTTATCACGACGCGGACCTTGTTCCGTCCTTTTTTCCGATTGTGGAACGAATTTTCTGGGCGCAAAGACCCTATTGGAAAATCTTTATTCTCTAGTCGAATCTCATGACTTCAAACAATCATTCGGATCAGAACTAGCTCACAGAGGTATTAAATGGAAAATTAATCCCCCTGGAGCTCCCCATATGGGTGGAATATGGGAATCGAATGTGAAATCGGTAAAAACCCATCTTTTAAAGTGATTGGTGACCAAATTCTCACTTATGAGGAAATGAATACGTTATTTGTTCAAATTGAAGCCTTGTTAAACTCCCGCCCACTTTTAAGTTTTAGTTTTAAGTTCCGAACCTGATCCAGATATTTTAACTCCGGCACATTTTCTGACCCTCACTCCTCTTACTCGTCTTCCTATTGTTGACGTTAGTAACACTCCAATGAATAGACTCGATCGGTATCAATTAATCGATAAAATGATTAACGATTATTGGCAACCTTGGAGAAGAGATTATCTTCATACTCTTCAAACTCGAGAACGATGGAATAAACCGAATTCTAATATAAAGATAGGACAAATTGTAGTACTTATTCAACCCAATAGTCCTCCCCTACACTGGCCTCTGGGTCGTATTGAAGAAATACATCCCGGAAACGATGGTATTACGCGGGTCGTTACCGTCAAAACAGCAACGGGTACTTATCGACGCCCTGTTGTGAAAGTTTGTCCACTTCCCCTCGAATAAAATTACTTCAATTTTATTCTAAAATTTATTTTAAAGTCGCGTTTCCTTTATTTGATTTTTAGAATAACCAATCTATTTTTTCCTTCCTTCATTGCATTTTATTTAGGAATATTTAAACAACATAAAATATGTATTATTTTTTCAAATTAATTAATTATTAAGTATCTACTACTATTAAATATAATACTTGGAATTTTTTCAATTATAGAATGTTTTCATAATGGCGTTTGAAATCTTTTCGTTTATTTGTGAGAATCTTCATTTCTCTATCGGAAACCTGGCCCGGGGAGAATGTTTGAAATTCACAAAATTGTGTAATACACCTCTATAAACTTTGTTTTTTCTAAAATGCAATAACTATATTTGTTTGCTAATCTATTGCATAACTTGTTATTAAAGAAACACAGTTTAGTTTCAATTCAAATAGAAAGGATCAAAGAAGTAAACCAGTGATTTTTTCTCAATTTTGTTATACTTAAAATTTGAGTGCCAGTCTTATAATCATAGTATAATATTTTCTCAAAGTTAATAGTGAAATTAGTGAGTGGAGCCTCCTTTTTCCTCTTATTATCCCTTTCCCATCCAAGAAGAAGTGGAAAGTTCCAGATCGATTTAAGGTAAGATTCCATTCATACTTTTACTCTCAATCAATTTCTATCATTGTATTATTTTACGTATCATTCTCACGAATATCAAAATTCTCGGTCCTTCGAAGTTATAAAATCCCCAACTAGATATTATTTCACATCTAGAAGAAGATGATCATATATTTTCTGCAGATATATACATAACACCACCGGAAAACCATGATAATAGCGATGAAAATAGCGGTGACGAGGAATATACTAGTATAAATAATTTGTCAAGACACCAATTATTAGCGGAGGCCGAAGTCCGAGCGACAATATCATCCCGTGAAGGATTAGACATAGTCGAATGTATCCCGAATGGCTCACTTGTAGATGAAAATAATGAACCGAGTAGCACATCAGTAACTTTAGCTCCTCCATTAAAAAAAAGATGTCTGGCCACAAGAAAATGGAGACATACAGATATTCCTGAAAAGCCGAACAAGGTTTCAGAGCCACCTAATTTTCTAGAGGATCTTGACAGTCCTATAAAATTTTTCGAACTTTTCTTTGATGTGGAAGTTTTGAACTTATTCGCTCTGAAACTGTAAAAAATGCAATTCAGAAGGGAAATCACAATTTCAAAGTTACCATTGAAGAAATAAAGCGTTTTATTGGTATTCTACTGCTGTCAGGATACAATAGTGTTGCTAGATACCGAATGTACTGGAAGCAAAGTTCAGGGTGTAGTTTCTGCAATTTTCAGGGTGTAGCTTCTGCAATGTCTCGAAATAGATTTGAAGAACTGTTGCGAAATTTTCACGCTGCTGACAATAACAACCTTGCCCCACAAGATAAGTTTTCGAAGGTTCGTCCTTTATGGGACCTATGCAACAAAAGATGGTTAAAATATTACCCCGGCGATAGGAATTTGAGTATCGATGAGTCTATGATTCCATATTATGGAAAACATGGAGCTAAACAACATATATGTATATGGAAAACCCATTAGATTCGGTTATAAAAACTGATCTATTTGTACTCGTCTTGGTTACTTGATCTATGGAGAGCTTTATCAAGGAGCGAGCACAGGCAATACCCACCCAGAACTAGGTGTTTGTGCTTCTGTGTCTAGATCTTATATCAAAACTGCCGCCTGGAACTTACAGTTTTTATATGGATAATTATTTTACTTCATTACTTCTGCTAGATGAAGTAAAGAAATTATGGCATGATGCAACAAGAACAATCAGAGCAAACAGAGTAGAAAAAGCACCTTTGAAAGATCAAAAAGATATGAAGAAAACAACAAGAGGATCTTACAGTCAATGTACAGATACTTTGTCCGGTATTACCCTCGTTCGATACAATGATAACAATATTGTTACTGTCGCGTCAACGCAATGTGGGGTGGAGCCTATCGGAAAAGTTAAACGTTATTGTAATAAGCAAAAAAAGATACCTCGATGTATCGTAAATTACAACACATACATGGGAGGGGTCGATCGTTTGGACCAAAATGTGGGATGCTACCGGATTGCAATTCGTCTGAAAAGATGGTGGTACTGGCAGTTACTTATGTTCCCAATAAATGTTTGTGTCAACATCGCTTTCCAATTGTACAGATTGTCCCCAGCCGCACAGAATGATTCCTATGATTTTTTATCTTTTACAAGATACATTGTAACAATATATCTTTTGACAAAAACTTTACCTGTAAGCTCTACCTCGACTGCTAATAATCTGCTTTCTAGATCTTCTCTAGCTGTAGTCAAACGGGTTCCTACTGATATCAGATTAGATGGAAAGAGACTTTACATAATAAAAAATAATAAATAAAGCAGCTGTGGTATGTGCCATAAAAATACTACCATGAAATGCGAAAAGTGCAACGTTGCCTTCCATCAAAAATGTTCTCCAGCTTTTCATACTAAATAAAATATTTATAGAGGTCCTTTGTTAATATAAATAGTTTATACTATTTATATTAACTTATTATTTATGTTAACTTATTACTTATATAGTCAACTTATGTTTATATAATTTTGTAATAAATAATTCTAAGTAAAAATAATTTTATTTTTCAATCATTCCCATATACATATATAAACTAATCAGTACAGTCGCATATCTTCCTACTGTCCACTTTTGGAACGGTACTGAAACTGAAATACTATAAGCTGAAAATTTTTTTTCGATATATACTATTGTTCAGAGGAGTGCTGACATAAGCTACTGCAATTTTTATTCAAATCTAACAAGTTAATGCTTGCTTGGGAAAATATGGGTTAATATTCCCTAAAATTGAAAATAATAAATTATTTAAAAATTTTTTATTCATGGTCTTCAACTTTTCGTGACTCACGAATTATTCACGACAAGAAATTAAATGTCACGATCACGCCCACTCACGCACGATCGTAAAAAATTATTCACGATCACGATGGGTCACGCGTGAATTCACGATTTTGGCGCATCTCTAACACAGGTATAACATGTAAACACATACTGAAATGTTAACACCTTGACGATCATTAGCGTCCTCGAAAGACGTCAAGTGAAACCTTACTAACTCATACGCTACGTTGTACGACGTCAACAATTCCATATAGTGTATAAGCTGTCAAAATAGTGTAACAGTTGAGCGTTTTGTTATGATAAATTACGAAGTTATGACCGTCACGGTATTAATATTAATCAGCCTTTACTTTTTTAATTAACTTTAACTTTTGTAAATACTTAAAAAATTTATCTTTATTTATAATTTTAGAAATATTTGTAAAATAAAGAAGACGGAACAGCAACATAAATCTCTTCAATCCCAAAATGAAGTTGTTGAATACATATTCGTCGATGAGAATTCTTTAATAGTACAAACAAAAAATATATAAAATATAAAAATACACACACCGGCATAATTAGCAGAACATAAAGGGGGGGAGGGTGCAGTAGGAAGCAGGCGGTATTAAAACGTTGTATTTCATTGTCTATTTGTTAAATATTTAACTTAAATGATTCTTAAACGACATAAGATTCCAAAAATTTGGCATTTCATATGGTTAACTGCTTTTGCTAACAAAAATAAAGGTATATCGACTTGTGAGCATGTAATTTTAAGTGAATAATTAAATAAGGCTAATAGTTTCTTAAAATTAAATGATTTGTTTGATTTTTATAGATATTTTGTATGTTCCGCTAATTATGCATGTGTGTGTACTTTAATTTGCAAATTAATGCTATTAATTATTAATATTTTATTAAAATACGTATAAATTTCAATATTTTAATAATTTAACAAATTGTATTAATGATTTGCTGGCGCCAACACAAAGTGGCGCGCTAGTAAAAACAAAATACACGTGTAAACATCTACTGGCATGCAAGGTAGATCAGTGCATGCACGGATGAAAAAGTTAGCAGCCTTCTAACTTTTCTGGCGCCAGTAATGATTCATGCGCCACTAAAATTAAAACATGCAAATGTAAACTTGTATTGGCGCTAGTATTATTTTAAAAATAATTAAATATCATTAGTAGGTATGGCGGTGGTTGAGGACGTATGTGCAATTGCCTAAGTTGTAGGAGCAGGAAATTTTTTATCAGTTAAAACCGCAATGTTACTTCGTCGTGTGTGTGTGTGTGACGTCAATCGTTGTGGAGTTCGTCGACGACGCCATCTTGGATGTGACGTCATCCGTGCAGACTTTGAGAGGTCTTCGATGGTAATACCCAATATGTGCGTGTGTGTCTTCTGCAAAAGCAGATGAAATTTTATTTTTGTGTCTGATTTGAAAAAATATAAAAATATTTCAGTTAAATAATTGTACATTTGTGGTTTTCCGGTATGAAATTAAATTAAAAACATCTCGTGCTTGTGGTTTATTATTATGTGTTATCTGTATGAAATTTCTTTCTGTTTGAGAGGATCATTTCTCCATATATTTTTAGTAATAGCAGGTTGATATTTTTTGATTTAAAAATATTGTTACTTACTGAAATTCGGTTTGTATAACCTTCGCTTACGGGTACGATCACGTTTGGTTCGTACGGTCTTCCGGTCACGTTGCATATACGTACGTTCTAGAACATCGTAGATACTATTTTCCCGCTAAAAAGTACTATATAAGCGGGTTGGGAATCAAGGAATTTATCAGTTAATATCAAGCTGTGGTGAAAACATCTTCTAGGAGGTTTCCAACTGTTGATAATAAAATTTTTTACTCGTGAAGACAAATTTAATTGATTTGGTAAGTTTTTATTTTTCTAAAAATTTTTAAAAAGTACTGTAAATAAATAAATTTTTGTAGAAAAATGGAATTTAACCTAACTCAATCAAACAACATCTTTGAAGATTCGCTTAATATGGAAGAGTTTTTAAGAGAGTTAGATGAGTTGAGACGTAATTTGCATCTTGCTACCGATGAAGAGTCGTGGGAGAGATTATTGGGTGAATTGAATGAATTAGGACGTAACACGGTGTTGCATGAAGGCGACACAACACAATCAAACAACATCTTTGAAGACTTGCACGATTTGGAAAAGTTTTTAAGAGAGTTGGATGAACTGAGCCGTAATCTACACCTTGCCACCGATGAAGAGTCGTGACATGATTGTTGGGGGAGTTGAATGAATTGGGTCGTAACACGGTGCTGTACGAGAATGGTGACGATGATAACTCGACAGAAAAATATGAAATTGTCTCCGAAACAAATTCGAAAGTTCGTCGCTACAACTTAAATGGGCGACGGATAGTTTTTAAAATTAAGGACGTCCCCGATGGTTTGGACGCCATGGAGTGGGTTAAAAGTAGCGTAAACGAAATAATACAACGAATTTCGTCTAATATTGAACCAAATGACAAGGCGGGGTTCACATTCAGTAGTGAAAATTTCGAAAAGGAGCCAGGATGGATGCCGTTTCGCGACGGAAAAGATGTTAATTTTGAGGATGTGTGTAAGTCATTGAGTGCAATTTTTCAAAGCAACTCGCAGGGGCTGGCTACGGACAAGTTCCGTCTGACAGCCGCATACGTGAGAATGCCTCAAGGGTGTGGTAAAACAAGAATGAAACCGACAAATTATAACACATATGAAGAAGAGTGCCGACAACGCAGAGGAATAATTTTCATTAAAAACAACAATTTATGTTTTTTAAGAGCGATCGTTGTTGCGAAAGCACACATCAAAAAGGATGTGAATTTTAAAAAAATCTGCCGAAATTGCCACAATCTACAAACGGAAAAAGTTAATAAATTACTATATAAACCGGGTATGGTGATACCCTAGCAAGGAGCCGGAATTGGAGAACTACAAATTTTACAACAACATCTTCGAAAATATAAAATTACAGTCTACGAGCACCAAACAAAGGGCCGAGAAGTTATTTTTGAAGGAATTAATGATGACGCAATTTATAAAATAAATTTATTGCTCCACGAAAACCACTACAACGTTATTACCAGTCTGACTGCTGCGTTTTGTTGTAGTTATTACTGTGAGGCCTGCCACACACCTTTTGATACAAGAAATAAACATCGATGTGGAGCCACCTGCCCGTGTTGTCAGCAAGCCCCACCGTGTGGAAAAACTAATCTCGAAATTAAATGTGATAATTGTAAACGAGAGTTCCGTAGCCAGACGTGTTTTGACAACCATCGCAAACAGGGGTCGTTGGGTAAAAATTCTGTTTGCGATGCAGTTAAGCGGTGGGATAAATGTTACAAAACCATCAATATGAAATTACGAAAACAAAAACATGTGTGCAGATTTGTGACAACAGATTTTTTGCACGATGTGTGATTCTTATGCCCCAGCCAATCACTTCTGCTATATTAAGAAGGATACAAACCAGCCGAAACTAGACAACACGTTATTTATTTTCTTCGATCTTGAAACCAGGCAAGAAAAACCGTTAAATGAGAGCAGTGGCGATACAGTAATTCATGAAGCTAACCTGCGTGTATACATGAAGTGTTGCGATGTATGTATTAAGGAGGAGGAGGAGGACGACAAAAAAAAGTATTGCGAAAAATGCCGGGTACGACGATGTGTATTAAAAGAAAATGTCATTGAAAAATTTATGAAGGAGATGTTGGACATTCGTAAAAAATTCAAGAAAGTTATCTGTATTGCACATAACGGGCAAGCGTTTGACAATCAGTTTATTTTGAAATATGTTTTCGAAAATATCCAACTCCAGCCAGACATTATTATGAGAGGATCAAAAATATTAATGTTGGAGATTGAGAATGTACGTTTTATCAACTCTCTGAACTACTTTCCGATGGCGTTGGCGGCACTCCCAAAGGCTTTTGCTCTTCCACCATCATCGAAAAAAGGATACTTCCCGCATTTATTCAACACAGAAGCAAATAAAGACTATATCGGGCCCCTTCCCGACATCTCATATTACTCGTCAGACACGATGAAAGGTACAGATGATGTTGAAGAAGATGACGAACGAAAAAAATCATCAGGTGGTACAAACAAACGAAAGATAGCGGCTATGTGTTTGATATACGGAAAGAAATAGTGGAATATTGCACTAGTGATGTGGACATACTGAAGAAAGCCTGTTTAAAGTTTAGAAAAGTGTTCCTCGAAGAGTGTAGCGTTTGCCCATTCAGCGAAGCGATAACAATCGCCTTAGCGTGCAATCTGGTATTCCGTCGCAAGTTTTTAGAATCAAATACCATTGGCATTTTACCTAGAGGCGGTTACCGAATGGCAGACATACAATCAAAAATTGCCCTGCAGTGGTTACTCTATGAAGAAACGGAACGAAAAATTCAAATTATGCACGCAGGACGACAGCGGGAGGTCGTATTACCAGGTACCAGATTGAAAGTGGATGGCTTTTGTGGGGAAACTGGGCAGGTTTTCGAATTTCACGGATGTTGCTACCACGGGCACGACGTTTGCCAAAAAAAGCAGCGCAGCGAGGCGTTACATGAAGCACCAGACGACACTCTAAACAACCGGTTGGAACGAACCAAAATAAAAACAAAGCGAATTCAAGAATTGGGTTATGACGTCATTGAGATGTGGCAGTGTCAATTTCGAAAAATTTTAAAGACCAGAACTGATTTAAAATATTTGGAAAAGCACCGAATAATAAATTCCACCCCCTTGAACTCTCGCGATGCGTTTTATGGAGGTCGTACAGGCTGTACAAAACTGTATTACAGTGTCAAAGATAATGAGAAAATTAAATATGTCGATGTGTGTTCGTTGTACCCGTGGGTATGTAAATATGGGAAATTTCCTTTAAGCCATCTGAAGATTTATGTTGGTGATGATTGTGAACAACTGATTGACGACAACAACAACAATTTGAGTGCTAATGTTAACGGCTTAATTAAATGCAAAATTTTACCGCCACAGAATTTGTATCATCCTGTGTTGCCGATGAAACAGAACAACAAACTTATGTTTGTTTTGTGTCGAACATGTGGTGCTGAATGCAATCAGGACGATGACTGCACACATTCAGTTGATTAAAGAGCACTCACCGGTACCTGGGTAACTGACGAAGTGAAAAAAGCTATCGAACTTGGTTACCAACTAATTGAGGTTTATGAAATTTGGCAGTACGATGTTACTCAGTACAGTCGAGAAAGCGGTACTGGTGGACTGTTTGCCGATTTCATAAGTTTTTAAAAATGAAACAGGAGGCGTCTGGTTGGCCATCAAACTGCAACACGGAGGAAGAACGCATAAACTATATTAACAAATATTACAAAAATGAAGAGGTCCGGCTGGAATTCGGAAAAATTTTGAAGAACCCTGGCTTACGATCGTTGGTCAAATTGATGTTGAATAGTTTCTGGGGCAAGCTTGGTCAATGGGAAAACCAGCCGAAAACCAGTATTATTCACGAGCCAAAAGACCTGTACGACCTACTTACCAACCCCGCTGTCGATGTAAACTTCATTCAGGAGGTTAACGAACAGATAATCGTCGTCAACTGGGAGCACAAAGATGAAGCGGCTGATCTGTTCTACGGTAAATTGCGTCATCGCCGCGTACGTAATAACCCAGGCCCGACTCAAATTGTATAGTTACCTGGAGAAGTTACAAGATACTGTTCTTTATTATGATACCGACAGCGTTGTTTATATCTCAAGAGGGACCGGAAATGACGTACCTACAGGTTCTTTCCTCGGAGATATGACGGACGAACTAGTAGACTATGGACCGGGGAGTTACATCACCGAGTTTGTTTTGGGAGGTTCGAAAATGTATGGGTACTCTGTATACTCGACGACGGAGAGGAAAATTAAACCGCCCACGTGTAAAATTAAAGGAATAACAATAAACTACCAGTCGGGAAAGTTAGCGAATTTTAATACCCTCAAGAATATGATCATCGAAGACGCGCCATCAGTTGCAATAACATCTCGTAACATTCGACGTACTGAAGAACACAACGTTCTGACAAAAACAGAGCAAAAAATTTTAAAAACAACATTCAATAAACGTCGGAGAGTAGAGGATTTGGCTCGGTTCCTTACGGGTTTAAAGGACAAAGAACGGAATAAAATTGTGTGTAAGTAACAACTATTTTAAATATTACAACTGAATTTTTAAATAAAGCTTGCCCCCTTAAGGTTAAAAAGACGAAAAGAAGAAGAACAGAATAAAATTATCTGTGTAAATAAAAAAACATACATATTATGTTGATAAGAATACATTGTGTTTGTGAACCTCCGGATATTTATTGTAAATAAATAGTATTTAAATGTGTATCTACGTACGTTAAGCAAGTGAGTGTGTTTCGTATCATCTAATTAATAAAGCCGCGTTATCGAACAGTGTTGATGATAAACGCTTTATACTACCTAATAATAAATTTCCTATAGGGACATTACAAAATAGACAATTTTTAGTTTTGTTAATTAGTGAATAAAACTTTTGTATCTATGTATGTAAATAAACCACAGCTATTTTATATATTACTATTGGCGATAAGAAAATATTGTAATAGTTGTGATAAAAACATTAGACGTACTTGAGTTTCCGTTATAAACACACATATGTATGTTTACTAATAAAATGTTTGTAAATTTGACCGTGAATTTTTTTTAAATATTTGTAGATATGTAATTTAAGGATAAGAAAATAAAAAAGCGGCAAATCCATGCGGCGTAATCCACGAATTGTGTTTTTTTTCGAAACCGAGCCACTTAACATACACTCTATCCTTCTTCTTTTTCAATACCTTTTCCACCAAATATACGTCCGGATATTTCACTTTTTGGATCTCTTCTTGATAGAATCCTCCTTTAATAGGGTTACCTTAATAATCCTCTTGTAGGTATGTAACCGGGTTGGTTAATTGCACCTTAGTGATTTTAAAAAGTTCAGTCGTCCATGATGGTTGATATCCTTTGTCGAATTGTGATTTATACTTGCTAATGCGAACAATATCTCCAACCTTATATTTTGGTTTTGTAGCAATTTTTACATAATTGTAGACGGTTGGGAGAAGCTTATCTTCCTTGCTTGGTGTTACGTCGCGCGGTCGCATTTTAATTGTTCTATGCTTACGCGAATTGTAATCATCCATCAGCTTGTCTAACATATCAATCCAACGATACGATCCGTTGTAACTAAACATTTTCCACATATCGGTCTTCAGCGTTCTGTTAAATCTCTCAACAACTGATGCTTTGTTCGTTGAAAATGTCGAATAATGATTAATATTGTACTTATTCATGAGTGTTTTAAACAGGTGATTATAAAATTTTTTCCAAAATCTGTCTGAACTTATTGCGGAACACGACCTTGTTTAAGTATCGATTCAAATGCGGCTGCCACTTCTTTTGCGGTTTTATTTTTAACCGGCACCGCCCACGCTCGTTTGGAAAAGACATCGTTCGTTGTCAGTAAAAATTTGTAGTTATTATTCACCGAAGCGTAAGCACCCATTTCAATTAAATCACATTGCCATAGATCGTCAATTCTTTTTACAATAACGCGCCTACGCGGGAAATTCTTCCGTGCGGGTTTGGGTAGTTCACGTACCACCTGTCGTTTACTCATTTTTCTTAACGGGTTTCAATAATTCATTAAGACGTTCTTCAATCTTCGATATTCGAAGATTAAATGTGGAAATTTCTTGATCTATCGATACAAAAAGTTGCGCGGCCTGGATCAACTTGTATGCAGCATTTTCAACTTGTGCTTTGTTCATTTAGACTGTTTGTGTTAATTCGGAAAATTTCTCCAATTCAAAACTTTTTAAAAATTTCAAATTCACTACATCTTGATCACCAGCCGGGTTTCCTACATTTGTTAGCTGTCTATTTCCAATATCGTAATTTCCCCTGTTAGTCATCTTTAAACCAATGGATTTAAGAGCTTCTTTCTTAATGCTTTTATCATGTACACGTCCAAATTTATCGACGGTTATATTTTTGTTACGCGTACGACCAAATATATCCATGTTCAATAAAACCAGTCTCCATCAATTCCTCCAAGATCGAAATAATTTCGCTATCGTGCCCCGTGTGCCCCGCTGTTTGTGACGCCACGAGTAATCGTAGTCGAGTGACCAGTTCGTTCGGGTTGTCCCAATATATATGCTCCTTTTTTCATATTGTTGAATCGCATCAAACTAGTTCCAAATACTGGGGTGCTAGCCGTACGACTTCGCGTCTTATATCTTGGAATTGGTACCATTTCACTAATAATATTTCGATATTTATAACTCGAGCTACCTTTAACTTACTGATTTGGGCTGTGATTTCGTCGATGTGCATTTGTTTGCTTTAAAATGCGTTTGTACTCATTTAAATCTTCGGTGCGATATACACTTCGATTTGGTACTTTCATGAAAATCAGCTCATATAAACCAGGTGTTCCTTTATACGTAATACCATTGATTATTATATCATCACCATCTATTTGAAACGGTTGATTTCCAATCATCCATTCGTCATCTTTTCTGTACGGTCCGTATACTGTATCAATACCGCTATTTGGTTGAAGATATAGCTGTAAGTATTTTCTTGCTATCGATCCAAACACTTCAGACGTTGTCATCAGTTTTCTAGCAACACTTTGTGCTGATCCGAGGAGTTTTGGTGTTTCAAATACATTTTGTTCATCTATCGGAGACGATTCAAAAACATCTTCCGTAAGGTCGGGGTCTTCCTCTTCCCCCACTTTATCCTCCAGCTCTTCCTCTTTCGTTGGTAATAGCAATACTCCTGTTTTCTCTTTTTAATTTTAGGTGTAAACGTATCCATTACTTGTGTTTGTTTTTCTTTCGTTTCAACTTTAATAGGTTGGTTGTTCTTCTCAGTTAATTTTGTGGCTATTTCTTTGAGCGGTGCGGTTACTGGTTCCAACGTTGTTTGTATCAACATGTCTGATTCCATATTCCCAGATCGTAAAGCTTTAAATTTTTTTCGTATATTGCTTGCCGTTTTTATAATACTCTTTTTAACAAGCTCCTTCTTCTTATCCATTTTTGACAACTGTTTCATACAACAGTCTGTCAAGAACTGCATGTTTATCTTACACAGCCGTTTATTTATACAACAGGTCAGTTACGGCTCTGTTGAAACCAGCTACTGCTCTGGTTAATAGCGGTTAACAACCTGTTGAAATCGGTTACTGGTCTAGTTAACAGCCAGTTCATCTGTGTCCTCTCCGAAAGCTATCAAGCTTGTTTCGATATCTGCCGTTGTGGATATCATCCTCCTTACAGATGGTCAAAAACCCGTATTTATCTCGCTAACACTCTTGACATAGGTTTTTGAACTCTGTAAAAGACATGTCGGAATTGATGTGATCATCGTAAATATGTCTAAGATTCAGATCATCTTGTTTAAAGACAGCGATAAAATTTGTATTGTCCCGTACGTTGTGTTTTGGTGTTGCTGTATACGTTTGTGTTAGGTAAAACCAATCGTCGCTGTAGTGCCGAGAGTGACAAAAATATTCTTCTATTATAGCCTTTTTCTCCCGCGCAGACACATAGTCGAATATTATTGTGACGTTGTAACACGTCACCCGACTAAATATGTAAATAAATACGCGAAAATTCTCTTAAATATCAATACTTTAATATTAACATCCCTAATAATTACATTTTTTATAATCTAATATTCTAATATAAAAATATTTATACAAAAAAAAAGAATGTCACACCCTGTACTCAACTTCATCTGGCACACCCTGTACTTTCCACTGACAGGCGAGATGTGACAGCGAAAGTGAATATCAACACGGCAATCGGAGTAATTCCATCAAATTATATCTTTTTCGCGGGCGATTAAGCCGATTCTTTCTAGAATTTTCGCCGATTGCCTTGTTGGGCGCGGTTACCAAAATGAGGAGGATTCGCTCATTGCCTATCAGATGGTCCGCGTCGATGATTCAACACTATTGTTGAAATCAGTATTTAATTTTTATGTTAAGTTTGTAGTTAAGGGTAGTGGTTACTCCACCCCAATTAGTGAATAATTTTTGTCATGTAAGTAAACTTAATACATAACATTAATTTTTTTTTAATATTACTATTTATTTATTTCGAGTAAATTTAGATTCGGTAGGTTAATGATGAGCATAATAGGATAATTTATGAAAATTTTTGATCATCCAGGACGGCCACATCCCGCTTCAAACAGGATCATACAGCGCGACACATTTTCAAACCTTTTATTAAAATTAAATAAACTAAATTCATACATCATTAAACATTTCAAAATAGCATTGTTGAGATAAGATCGGGCAAAATTACAATAATTTCAGTTTTTTTGTCGAAATATCAGTAATTATCATATATTAAATAAAATATAGTACGGCAATTACATTATTGGCGGGATTATCCGATACGAGGGGTGAATTTCCTCAGATACCAGATCATTCCGATAATTTAATCGGACCATACGACCGGAGAATAGCATGTGCTTTGAATCACCGGTCGCTATTCATACATTAAGCTAGTGTTAGTAGTAGTAAAATAGATAGGTGAGATTTTTTTATTAATTGTTAATAATTTTGTTTAGTTAAACATGGGTTAGATATAGGGAACTATTATTGTTAAAACCTTTTTACATGGCTGAACCAGTAATAAACAAATAAAAAAAAATAAGAGACAATATTTGTTCGTTGTTAAACATATTATACACGAATCTGTGATAATTCACACTACTTGTTAAATATAATGTTATAAAAAAGAGACAGTGTTATTGTATCATCACCTATCCATTACAGTTTTATTACAGCGGGTGGCGGTATTTTTATTCATGATAACACTCGGCCCCATACAGCTGCTTTGACGCGAGAAACATTGGAGAAATTTCACTGGGAAATACTCGAGCACCCGCTTTACAGTCCAGACTTGTCCTCCTTTGACTATCATATGTTTCGTCAACTTAAAGAAGAATTGGGAGAACACCGTTTTCACAATGACCAAGAAGTTGAATCATTTGTGTGCAAATGGCTGAAGACACAACCGACTACTTCCTTCGATAATGGTATCAAGAAACTTCCCCTGCGCTGGGAACAATGTGTTAATAGAGAGGGAGATTATGTAGAAAAATAACATGTATCACTTTTTTATACATAAAAATATACGCTTTTTTTTTACTCAAGCCCGGTTTATATTTGATCCACACTCGTACAAATGAAGATGGTCGAGATCCTGAAGACTTGATTAACTCATACCGTTGGTAGGGTAATTCCATTGGAATTTTGAAGTTAATATCATACATTTATCACACTCAAGGTATTCACTCAATATCACACTCAATATTTTTACTCAAGGTATGAGTATCCTCTTATGGTGAAAGTAATTATAATAGATTCGAGAAGATTCATTGTGTGAACAATATTGATGTAGAAAACTTAAAATTGTGTAGTTTTTATTTTTATCTCCTAGGTGTGTATCAATTTTGTGTTTTCAATGCAATTTAAATGTACTCAAGCCATGCGTGTCTTTAAGCGACACATTTCTTGTGTCTCTCATGTCGTATCTCCTAGGTGTGCAGCCGCGCTAAAAGTCCAAAACCACATAATCATCTAAAAAATCCGAGTGAGGAAAAAAGTTTTAATTTGCAGATTTGTCTTATGAATTGCAACTGAAAAATTATCATTATTAATTATGAATTTTCAAAAAGTAATAAACTTATCTTCTATTAAATAGCAATATTAAAATTTTGCAATATGTTTATCAGTTATGCCGGGTACTAATATTTAATATACATTTAAAAAAAAAAATCTTGTATCGCATGCAAAAATAACGAAAAAATTAATGTACCCGTGTGTATTCGTTACTTTTAAAAACGTTACCGTTACACTGGTGATGGGATGTAAGTACATATGCGGTTGATACACTACCTACATTACATAGCCTTGCTGGTACTTCAAACTTATCAATGTACTCATTACTCATTGTCAGTAACGAATACATACAGACATCGTAGACACTGGTACTATACGATATACATAATACAGCCATGTATGAGCCATAAGAAGATAAGTTGGGATGAAGCCGAAGGGGATGAACTGCAACTCTATTAAGCTGGAACCTCCACCAGCGAAAATCGTGTTCGCACCCGGTCAAAAATTTGGTCCTTTTTAGGTGCTAATTTAGTACCCTAGTCCGAATTTTGGTGCTCAAACCGTTTAGCAACATTTAAAAAAAAATGGGGGGGTGCAGCTTAATGGCAAGCTGGACCTCCCCCCCATAATAAAAAAAATATATACAGTGGTCACAAACACGAAACAAGTACACTAGAATTTAGTGCTAATTTAGTGCTCAAAGAACCCCTACAATAAATTAAAAATATATAACTGTTAAAAAAATATCATTGTATACCCAGCGCAACATCGCAAACTCGGAGAACACAACTTATAGACCTTCATATACGTATGATTTCGGTACTAAAATAACATAGAAACACATATAATCGAAATAAAACAGGATTCAAAGTTGTTAATAATATAATAACAATTATTAATTCATCCCGTCCGATAGCACATAAAATCAGTTATCTGATCGTCATAAAATTTGGTACTCGTAAAAATGTTACACTAAAATGTTCCTTAGATATCGTAGTATCTACGTAAATCAATTTCCGAATTCGGTGCTCACTGCAAACTGTTGTAAATAAATTGTTTATCCGCGGAGAGCGTGCGCCGCGCTATAAAATCCGTTATAAGATCGTCAGAGATTTTGGTGCTCGTATAAATTTTATATTTAAATATTCCTTAGACATCATAGATTCAAAATTAATCAATATCCGAATTTGGTGCTCACTGCAAACTGTTGTAAATAAATTGTTTATCCGCGGAGAGCGCGCGCCGCGCTCTAACATTACTCTCCAGATTGTCAGAGATTTTGGTGCTCGCATAAATTTTATATTTAAATATTCCTTAGACATCATAGTATTGAAAAAAATCAATTTCCGAATTTGGTGCTCACTGCAAACTGTTGTAAATAAATTGTTTATCCGCGGAGAGCGCGCGCCGCGCTATAAAATCCGTTATAAGATCGTCAGAGATTTTGGTGCTCGCATAAATCTTATATTTAAATATTCCTTAGACATGATAGTATCGAAATAAATCAATTTCCGAATTTGGTGCTCACTGCAAACTGTTGTAAATAAATTGTTTATCCGCGGAGAGCGCGCGCCGCGCTCTAACATTACTCTCCAGATTGTCAGAGATTTTGGTGCTCGCATAAATTTTATATTTAAATATTCCTTAGACATCATAGTATTGAACAAAATCAATTTCCGAATTTGGTGCTCACTGCAAACTATTGTAAATAAATTGTTTATCCGCGGAGAGCGCGCGCCGCGCTATAAAATCCGTTATAAGATCGTCAGAGATTTTGGTGCTCGCATAAATCTTATATTTAAATATTCCTTAGACATCATAGTATCGAAATAAATCAATTTCCGAATTTGGTGCTCACTGCAAACTGTTGTAAATAAATTGTTTATCCGTGGAGAGCGCGCGCCGCACTCTAACATTACTCTCCAGATTGTCAGAGATTTTGGTGCTCGCATAAATCTTATATTAAAATATTCCTCAGACATCATAGTATCGAAATAAATCAATTTCCGAATTTGATGCTCACTGCAAACTGTTGTAAATAAATTGTTTATCCGGGGAGAGCGCGCGCCGCGCTATGTCATCCGTCATCTGATCTCTAAAAAAATTTGATGCTTGCATGTACTATATACTAAAATGATAGTCAGAAATCTTACTACTAGAATAAATATGTTTCGGAATTTGTTGCTAATTACAACTCATAAAGAAGCTATTTATTATATGCGGCGCGCGCTTTCCATGCACAAAGTAATTATTTTTAACGAGTTACAACTAGCAACAAATTCTGAATCGTATACTAAACTGATTGTTAGACATCTTAATACTAAAATTGTTTTGTTGGAAAGCAGGATGTGAAAGGGTAAGGACTCTTTCAATTAGGTCAAGATGCAATTAAGAATTTCACTTGTGAATATTACGCGAACGCTATTTGAAAATAGTAAATGATAAATACACAAAGAAGCTATAAAAATAACAAATGCAGTTCACGAGCTCACAAGATCATTCCGCGAACGCATAACGTTTTCGTTTATTAATATGCATATGTTTTTAAATATGCATAATACCATGTGAGTTTTTTGAGAGTTGCCATTTCTATTACAGCCAAATTTTTATGATAGAAATGGTACTGGAAAAGGTTCTTTTCTTGGATGTAATGGAAATGTAACCAAGAAAAACACTATCGGTTGAAGTAGCCTCAAATAGATATGCATATTTTTACCGTCTAACTGATAAATTTAAAAAAAATTAAAAAATTCAACTTGGGTAAAAAAAAATTTTATGCTCATTTATGTTGTTAATTAATGCATTAGATCAGTATTATCGAAAAATTAATATATAGTCCCATTTAAAAATCTATAAGTTTGTATCATAGCTCGAAAACCACAAGAGCTATAAAGCTCCTGACTATAGCAATCGGTTACCCCCGTCGATATCTACAACTCTTATTTGAACAATTTTTCGATTAAATCAACGGTTTGGCTGTAATAAAAATGGCAACTCTCGAAAAACTCACGCAGTATATATTACTTGCTCTATAACCGTTCACGCTCTCATACGATCATTGCGCGAACGAATTTATATTCTAACATATTCTTAATACAATTTTCAAAGTTATTTACATAAGTTATTTACATTCTTTGAGATAATATTTAAAAAATTGTAATTAAATTATTAAAAATTTTGCATTTTTATAAAATTTATAAATTTTTCTAAAATTTACTGCGCAATATATAAAATAATATGAGGACTAAATATGTCATTATCATTTAAAACCTTTTCTGTATCTTTGCAGTCATCATATTTTATCCATTTGTTATGTCTATAACAAATGGCAGTATAGTGGCCAATATCTTTATCCGTCGAATGCCTAGTTTGCTTGACAGGTGATTTAAAGTCTATGATTCCGGCGAGATTGTATTCCTCCGTCATAAAAGAAAATTGGATTGCCTTTGGTATGTGTTTAAGTTGGACAGCATACTGTTCTCCATCATCAGAAGTGGAATACGTTTCCATTAAAATAAATTGTCCTGAAAATTAAAAATATATAAATTTAATTTTTTAAATATAATATAAAAACAGCAATACAGAATGTAATTAAAACAATATAATTTTAAAAATATAATTAAAAACCTACTAAATTATTTAAATGCATTGAGAACTATTTTATCAAAACTTTAGATTGATACCTTTTTGTAGAACATTTTTTTAAAGTAAAAGAATTCTCCAAATTGTCAGAGATTTTGGTGCTCGCATAAATTTTATATTTAAATATTCCTTAGACATCATAGTATTGAAAAAATCAATTTCCGAATTTGGTGCTCACTGCAAACTGTTGTAAATAAATTGTTTATCCGCGGAGAGCGCGCGCCGCGCTATAAAATCCGTTATAAGATCGTCAGAGATTTTGGTGCTCGCATAAATCTTATATTTAAATATTCCTTAGACATCATAGTATTGAAAAAAATCAATTTCCGAATTTGGTGCTCACTGCAAACTGTTGTAAATAAATTGTTTATCCGCGGAGAGCGCGCGCCGCGCTATAAAATCCGTTATAAGATTGTCTTTTTGTGACCGTGGTTGAGAGAAGACTTTCTTTGCATTTACTCGCTACTGTCGTTCTCTTGTAGTGTTTTACTTTTCTAGTTTTTATTTTCTATTTCTATTATTTTATTTCTTTTTGTTTTTCCGTACGTGACACAATACATTTTTCATTCCAAGTTTAATATTGTAGCATCTCGTACGGTTTTGTTGTATTTAATCAGTGTGCCAAAGATTAACGTTAACATCATGCCTGCACGTGGAAGACCACCAAAAATAGATAAGTACAATTTAATCGATGTATTGATGAATTATAAAGACCGCTTAATAGTTGACGATCAGAAAGTTATTTCAAAATTTGCTGATATTTGGATAACAATAGCAAGAGAATTAGAAAATCGTATAACGCCTATTTCTTTATATACTTTTGTTTCGTGCAATAAATATGGCGTAAGAGATAAGTTAACTGATCGTCCCTCTGTCTCCCCTCAGCAGCCAATGACTGTCGAACATCATGTTCAAAAGATATCGAACAAAACTGTTCTTAGAAATGATTCGACAATAAATGATTCGACAATAAATAATTCTTCGTTAAATATTTCTGATATAAATGTAAATAGTGTCAATGGTGTACTGTCATTTACTTTTACTATGGCAAAGGCTGATTTTAATGCCATGATAATTCAAAGAACATACAGGCGAAGAGAAAAAGGTCGACTTCCTTCAACGCGTCAATACACAGTATTGCAACCTGGCACGTGGCAGCAAGCATTTACTGAAAAAATTTGGGAAAGTGCAAAATTGCCATGTGGATTTAATTTCAAACGTCATAAATTAATGGGCAATGGAGAATCTGGATATGCTTATGGTGCATGCAAGTGTGGCTCATTAATAAAATGCATGATTAATAACACGAATGAACTAATCACTGAAGTAAGATGTAAGTTCATTGAAGGAGAAAAGGAAGGACGTTGTGGAAAACGTTATTTAAGAAATCCAGTGAGACAAGCTATTATAAATGAATTACAAGGAAAGAGTGTGATGAAATATAGAATCGAAATGGCAAATAAATTAATGGAAAGTCAAGATAAATTTGAACCTCCGCATTTATTTGATGCAAATGTTTTGCGAGTCGCTAAACATGATATTAGAGAAAAAAGTTATTTCGATAAGAATCCTATAAAATCATTGGAAATAATGCAGTTAGGTCCATTAAAGAATGTAATTCACAATATTGGCTTAAATCCATTTTTCGTCCATTATTGGGCTAGATATCAGTTGGATGTATATAGAACTTATACATTAGATGAGACAGCTTGTATTTACATTGACGCAACTGGAAGTATTATAAAAAAGATTAAAAGGCCTGATAATTCAAAGACAAGGCATATATTTTTATACAATTGCGTAGTAAATTCCGATAAAAGTGGCCTTTTTCCAGTAACACAAATGTTGTCTGAAAGACACAATACGAATTCCATTCAGTTTTGGCTGATGGAATGGATACGATCTGGCGCACCACGACCACGTGAAGTTGTATGCGATTATTCACGTGCATTATTAACAGCAGCTGTGCGAAGTTTTACCAATTTCTCAACGCTTGAAGAATATGCAGATGCGTGTAAAGAAGGTAATTTACCTGCCTGCTACATACGTATCGATGTAGCGCATTTTATAAAAAAATATTCAAACTTTTTAAAAGATTTACGTCCACGCATAAAACAATTTTATTTGCATATGATAGGACAATTGATTTTATGCCGAAATATTGAGGCTGCTGCTGAAATGTTGAAAGGAATTTTAATTATTTCTCAAAGCGAGACGGAAGGTAATACAACCGAAAATGAACAAACAGTATGTGAAGAATTTAAAATAAAAATGAAAAATATTTTCACACAATATTCGGAAGATGTTACTGAAAATACAAAAAAATATAATGATGAAGATGAAGACGAAGGAAACAATTTTAATAAGTGGAATGATTGGGCACAAAATATTAATAATAGTGTCACAATTTTATTGGCTGATAATAAGGGAGACAGAGAAAATGCTCACTATGTACCAAAATTAGCTAATTATATTATGAAAGACATTAAATTGCTACCTTTATGGTCCTGCGTATGTCGAGATAACTTCGGATATGGTAGAATACCAGCTAGCAGTGCTTCAGTAGAAAGTGACTTTAATATAATAAAAAATATTATGTTAAATGGAGAAACAACACCTATGCGTGCAGATGAATTTGTAATAAAGCATGTAAACTATATGAGTGGTCGACTAAAAATAGCGAACGCAAATACTAAAAATACTGAAGATCTTCATTTAAGAGAGAAAAGTGTAGAAAAACATATTTCAATTCATGATGATAACGAAATTATCGAAGGAGAAAGTAACTTGAAAGACGAAAAAAGAAATGAAAAGAAATGTCCAGCTTGTAAAAACGGACACGAACCGACTGGTGGACATACATGTTATGTATGCAAAAAATTGGTGCATGCTCTAGATGAATGTTCTATACCAGTTGGAGAAGAAGGATACGGACAGCAACGGATATGCATGGACTGCTACAACATTAACAATTTGCAAGATATAATAGCAACGAAGGAAGTTGAAGATTGGCGTGGTTTGGCTACAGCAGACAAACAGAAGAAACCTAAAGGAAAATATTTACAGAAAGATAATATACAAACTGAATTTTTATTAGATGCTAATATCCATACGATACCAATAATGAGAAATGGAAGTAACGTATCTTTAAGACCAGTTAAAATTGGAAAAAATAATTATTCCTTAACAAATACCTGTGCATTTGACAGCATCTTACAATTATTTATTGCTGCTTATTTTGATACAGAGACTGTTAATCTTCTTGTACATAGCGAAACGGATTTTAAATTTTTTGAATTAATTAACGAAGTGGTATCTCATGGTATAAAAAAATCATCGTATAGACTCCGTGCGATGATTTTGAAAGATATATTTTCAAGCAAAGCATTACCAAATAATTGTATTCTAATTAATTGTGAGGTATCAATTGGCTTTTTATGCAGAAATTTGTTTCAGAAATATCCATCATTCAAGGAAATATCCAAATGTGGAAAAGGTTGTCCTGCAAGATTAAAAACATTACCATTAGTTCAAGTTGAACTGGAAAAATTATTAAAAAACAATATTAATGAAATAGAAAAGGATATTACGATTCAAGGATTTCGTACATGTATTCAACCGAATTGTGATGGATTGGAGAGTACAACAATTTCTGATATAGGTATGTACATTTATAACGGCTTTTAGAATAGTATATATATTATAAATTTTCAAGTCATTCAATATTTTAAAATTCTTTTATTATATTTGTAATTTATTATTGCTTATTGAAAATGTTTTAAACTTAATACATGTGCATGACACAAAGTTTCAATTTGCAATGTAATTTTTTGTTAAAGACTAGATTCAAAAGTAATTTTTAATTAACATTTAATAAACACTTAAAATTTTGTTTATAAACTATAAATTTAAAATGTAATTAGCGTTAATTCTTTTACTTTAAAAAAATGTTCTACAAAAAGATATCAATCTAAAGTTTTGATAAAATAGTTCTCAATGCATTTAAATAATTTAGTAGGTTTTTAATTATATTTTTAAAATTATATTGTTTTAATTACATTCTGTATTGCTGTTTTTATATTATATTTAAAAAATTAAATTTATATATTTTTAATTTTCAGGACAATTTATTTTAATGGAAACGTATTCCACTTCTGATGATGGAGAACAGTATGCTGTCCAACTTAAACACATACCAAAGGCAATCCAATTTTCTTTTATGACGGAGGAATACAATCTCGCCGGAATCATAGACTTTAAATCACCTGTCAAGCAAACTAGGCATTCGACGGATAAAGATATTGGCCACTATACTGCCATTAGTTATAGACATAACAAATGGATAAAATATGATGACTGCAAAGATACAGAAAAGGTTTTAAGTGATAATGACATATTTAGTCCTCATATTATTTTATATATTGCGCAGTAAATTTTAGAAAAATTTATAAATTTTATAAAAATACAAAATTTTTAATAATTTAATTACAATTTTTTAAATATTATCTCAAAGAATGTAAATAACTTATGTAAATAACTTTGAAAATTGTATTAAGAATATGTTAGAATATAAATTCGTTCGCGCAATGATCGTATGAGAGCGTGAACGGTTATAGAGCAAGTAATATATATTATGCATATTTAAAAACATATACATATTAATAAACGAAAACGTTATGCGTTCGCGGAATGATCTTGTGAACTCGTGAACTGCATTTGTTATTTTTATAGCTTCTTTGTGTATTTATCATTTACTATTTTCAAATAGCGTTCGCGTAATATTCACAAGTGAAATTCTTAATTGCATCTTGACCTAATTGAAAGAGTCCTTACCCTTTCACATCCTGCTTTCCAACAAAACAATTTTAGTAGTAAGATGTCTAACAATCAGTTTAGTATACGATTCAGAATTTGTTGCTAGTTGTAACTCGTTAAAAATAATTACTTTGTGCATGGAAAGCGCGCGCCGCATATAATAAATAGCTTCTTTATGAGTTGTAATTAGCAACAAATTCCGAAACATATTTATTCTAGTAGTAAGATTTCTGACTATCATTTTAGTATATAGTACATGCAAGCATCAAATTATTTAGAGATTAGATGACGGATGACATAGCGCGGCGCGCGCTCTCCCCGGATAAACAATTTATTTACAACAGTTTGCAGTGAGCATCAAATTCGGAAATTGATTTATTTCGATACTATGATGTCTGAGGAATATTTTAATATAAGATTTATGCGAGCACCAAAATCTCTGACAATCTGGAGAGTAATGTTAGAGCGCGGCGCGCGCTCTCCACGGATAAACAATTTATTTACAACAGTTTGCAGTGAGCACCAAATTCGGAAATTGATTTATTTCGATACTATGATGTCTAAGGAATATTTAAATATAAGATTTATGCGAGCACCAAAATCTCTGACGATCTTATAACAGATTTTATAGCGCGGCGCGCGCTCTCCGCGGATAAACAATTTATTTACAATAGTTTGCAGTGAGCACCAAATTCGGAAATTGATTTTTTTCAATACTATGATGTCTAAGGAATATTTAAATATAAAATTTATGCGAGCACCAAAATCTCTGACAATCTGGAGAGTAATGTTAGAGCGCGGCGCGCGCTCTCCGCGGATAAACAATTTATTTACAACAGTTTGCAGTGAGCACCAAATTCGGAAATTGATTTATTTCGATACTATGATGTCTAAGGAATATTTAAATATAAGATTTATGCGAGCACCAAAATCTCTGACGATCTTATAACGGATTTTATAGCGCGGCGCGCGCTCTCCGCGGATAAACAATTTATTTACAACAGTTTGCAGTGAGCACCAAATTCGGAAATTGATTTTTTTCAATACTATGATGTCTAAGGAATATGTAAATATAAAATTTATGCGAGCACCAAAATCTCTGACAATCTGGAGAGTAATGTTAGAGCGCGGCGCGCGCTCTCCGCGGATAAACAATTTATTTACAACAGTTTGCAGTGAGCACCAAATTCGGATATTGATTAATTTTGAATCTATGATGTCTAAGGAATATTTAAATATAAAATTTATACGAGCACCAAAATCTCTGACGATTTTATAACGGATTTTATAGCGCGGCGCACGCTCTCCGCGGATAAACAATTTATTTACAACAGTTTGCAGTGAGCACTGAATTCGGAAATTGATTTACGTAGATACTACGATATCTAAGGAACATTTTAGTGTAACATTTTTACGAGTACCAAATTTTATGACGATCAGATAACTGATTTTATGTGCTATCGGACGGGATGAATTAATAATTGTTATTATATTATTAACAACTTTGAATCCTGTTTTATTTCGATTATATGTGTTTCTATGTTATTTTAGTACCGAAATCATACGTATATGAAGGTCTATAAGTTGTGTTCTCCGAGTTTGCGATGTTGCGCTGGGTATACAATGATATTTTTTTAACAGTTATATATTTTTAATTTATTGTAGGGGTTCTTTGAGCACTAAATTAGCACTAAATTCTAGTGTACTTATTTCGTGTTTGTGACCACTGTATATATTTTTTTTATTATGGGGGGGTCCAGCTTGCCATTAAGCTGCACCCCCCCATTTTTTTTTAAATGTTGCTAAACGGTTTGAGCACCAAAATTCGGACTAGGGTACTAAATTAGCACCTAAAAAGGACTAAATTTTTGACCGGGTGCGAACACGATTTTCGCTGGTGGAGGTTCCAGCTTAATAGAGGTATGAACTGCTTGACGAGGATGACTTAGACTTTTTGAGTGATGACGTGGACTGTTTGCGTGTTGGGCTTGGACCTTCAACCGTTCCTTTGACTATATGTATCTTTTTAGGCTGGCTCACAATTTGTTCATGTCCCTGTATCTGTACGTTTATCACAACACATTGAAACCAGCTTTTAGCACCGCTGCTTCCTAATTGCAGAATCCATGGTCAGATTAAGCTATGGAAGTAGAAAAAGGTACAGTCTATTACTATCGTCACCAAAATAAATCAAAATGATATTTTGTAATAGACTGAAATAAGTACTAGAGTAATTTTAGGCTTTGAATTTTTTTTTTAAAAAAGAAACAGAAATAAACACAAATATTATTAAAGTAGGTATACCAACATTTTTGATATTAAAGTGACATAAAATGAATTGTTTCTCGAACTAAAGTTATACTTTTAAAACTAAAGCGCATTAAAACACAATTTTTAATAATAATTCAAACATTATTTCGAAATGAACTGAAACAAGTCTAAAATAGTACCATGGTGTATTAAAACATCGTTTTCAACTAAAGTAAATCCTGTATGACATAGCGAATTTCCGTTTACAAAAATTAGTTTTCTCAGAAACTATCTGACATAGACTAATAGTTTAAAGACCTTTTTCTGTGATTTTTTCTCCTCGTTTCAATGGTATAAAAAAATGTCGCAAAAATTTTTGAATGAGGGTAAATTTTGGTAAAAAACTAATTTCTTTCATGAAAATTGCCAAAAAAACTATGTACCGGGCATCGGACGTGTTTGGTTAACGAACTTATCCAACGGTTTGGAACTTCTAATATTTTCACCAAATTTCGTAAAAGTAAGACATTTCGATTTAGAGGACCACTGCTTGCCTACCTTTGCATATGACCACCATCTGCTCGTACACATGCATTCAGTCGACGTATCCATAATCCACAGACAGGATAAAATATGCCAACGTCATTTCATACGATTTCGAAGGCTTGCTCTATGCATATCGGCTAATTCGCGGATAGAGTAATTGGCCATTTTCCTTAACCAAAATTTAAAATCACAACTAGCACGTAATAAAATAGTTTTATAAAGAGTTAATAGTCACTAAACACACACTAAATTTAACTAATTACTTAGTATAAGCGGGGAAATTGCAAAATATTTTATGTTAAAAATCCGTTTTTCAATTGTCCTAAGCAATAAACTTTGGCCCCTATTCCCTACCTAGCTAACCTAACCACTTACAAAACTAACCATTATATTTATTTTTTTAAAATTTTATTTAAAACTTTCATAAACTTTCTTTACACTTTTGTATCTGATTTTTTTAACAATTCAGTATTTTTACGGTTTCTTATTAATAAATAATAATAAATAACACAATTGCGTTAAATTAATTGTTATATCAAAAATGTCAGTAATATTAAAAGTGTGATAATTAATAATAAAATGCAATTATTTTTAATAAAAATATGCCGTACTTAACTCTTTAAATACAATAATTTCCAGCCACATTTGTTTTTTTTTGCGACAAATATCGAAATTATTGAATAAAATAGTATATTGCAATTTAGCCGTAAAAGCAGTATGACCACTAAACAAAAATGTAAAATCCAATAAAAATACTAAGAAACACAATAAGTTAAAAGACAAGTACCCAGAATAATTTAAAATTTCAACTGCACTTCAAATATTGTACAAAAAAAATGAATAATTAAAAAAAGTACTTTTTCATTCACATGTGATTACATACATATTTGATTATACAACCATAAGCATGCGTCAAAATCATCTACGGGATCTGCGGTATACCTTTCGTTATGAACTTATGATACATACATAATACATATCACATGAAGGTCAAACCCACAAGTCTATGTACATATCCGCAGCAAACATGCTCATCAACTCTCACACGTTATCAAACACACGACAAACACACTCTTAAAACAAATGCATATGTATGTATGCTAATATAATAAGAGATTCTAAGCCGATGGCCTCGAATTTTGAAAATTAATTTTTTCGAAAACCAAGCACCATCAAAAAAAATGGTCTTAAGATTTTTTGTTCAACTTTTTGTGGCCTATCATCAGTTTTAATTTGGGGCAGTCGTTACGGTTCACCGTATATATAGATATAACAATCCTTCAACACTCGAAACCAAAAGTAGCGCAGTCCTTGAAGACCCTCTGGAAGTGGTTAAACCTGGATCAGTGGTTAAAACTGTGGACAATATTCAGCGGTTTACTGGATACTCCAACCTCGACGGATCATCGAGAATAGTAGTTCTCCCGATCGAAGTTGCTGCTTGGATTTCAATCCTTCATCCAGACAACGAACCAATCTACTTACGAGTCAACTACAAATGGATTTTGGGCAACTGAGTACGCAATTTTATATTTGGTGCTTGTTTCATTTTTTTAAATGCCAAATCCATTCATACTGAAAAAAGACAAATCCAGTCCCCATCCTAAAAACAAAGAATCCCGTAGGAAAGTTCCCGCTTGTGTCGACGCTGAACACGTAGTGTAAATCCAATTTCTCCTCCGCGGCTTACGGAACAAATTAGGCTAGCTAGTAATAGTGTTATCGAACCAAGTGTTCAATCTATTGAAAATTCCGAAAAGTGAAAATAATTCTAATTTAAATAATATTGAAAACTTTGCAAATAATTTTAATTCAAATAATTTTGAAAATAATTTTAGTCTAGATAATAGTGAAAATAATTTTAATTTAAATTGTAGTAATAGTAATTATTTTGATATAACGACGGAAGTAAATATTAACGCTATTTTTGATGTATTACGCATTCCCGACCCAATTAAAC
This sequence comes from Brachynemurus nebulosus, assembly GCA_035578155.1. Classification (NCBI taxonomy): domain Eukaryota; kingdom Metazoa; phylum Arthropoda; class Insecta; order Neuroptera; family Myrmeleontidae; genus Brachynemurus; species Brachynemurus nebulosus. Next base: position 5,063,159 of record JAPWDM010000007.1, on the reverse strand, counting down.
ATCTTCCCGAATATAACGGAAATCCTAGATTGTTGTTTGATTTTATTTCTAACATAGAGGAAATTCTTTCAATAGCACCCGGTATCGATGGTACAGCACAAGGCAAATCATGGCTTCGTGCTATTGGAAATAAAATCGTAGGTGAGGCCAACGAAGTGCTCAACATGTATGGCACACTTATTGATTAGTTTTCTATTAAACAAAATTTAATATCACACTACTCACACTACAAGTTTAATAAAAGATCTTCATAGTATGAAACAACAAAATTTAACTATCGAACAATTTTATAGAAATGTTATTGAAATTTTTTCAACATTAACAAATCACGTACAGATTCAGTAAAGTGACGCGTCTGTTACTAGAGCAAAAAATAAATTATATAGCGAAATGTGTCTTAATGTGTTCTTAACAGGCTTAAAAGAACCATTTGGATTTGATTATTGCATAAAAGAGCAAAACATTTATTATACACGAAATGTAGGTCAACCAATTCATAAAAACATATTATCGCGTAAACCAACTGCACAACCATTCCAACCTAGAAATGAACAACCATTCCAATCCCGAATATGTCTACCCCAACTATATTAAACCTATCCCAACATTAGAAATTAAAACTGTGTTAGGTTTACATAAAATTAATAAAAAAGCAGCATTACCTATTTTTATCAAATTTAACCAACCCGGTAAATTTGACTTTTTAGTTTTCAAATTTCATAATTATTTCGACGGACTATTAGGACTTGACGCTTTAAATACATTACATGCAAAAATTGACATACATAACAAAACATTAAACACTAAATTCGACAAATAGACTTTTATTCAAACCTAATTTTACAACAGGCAAATACACAATTCAACCGAAAACACAACAACTCATACGATTACCAGTAGATGTTCAACAAGGAGATGTTTTGTCAAAAAACATTTATATTGGAGAAAAATTCCTGATACCTGAAGGAATTTATTCTGCTGATAATTGATACATAACAGCCCCTGTTATAAATTTATCAGACGTTACACAAACTTTTTACATCGAACAATCGTTACGAGTCGAACCACTTACACACGAGACAATTGATTTTAATTCACACCAAATTACTTCACCCGATCCTAACCTACCACCTACTGAAAACTTACTTCGTGTGGATCATTTGAATAGTGAAGAAAAACATGCAATCATAAAAGTTTGCAAACAATTTGAAGATGTCTTCTTTAAGGAAGGCCAAGATCTATCTTTCAGTAATCAGATTAAACATGAAACTAAGACAAAAGACGACGTTCCAATTTACACAAAATCCTATCGTTATCCCCATATCCATAAAGAAGAAATACAAGCTCAAATTAACAAACTACTTGAGCAAGGTATTATACGACCAGGTTACTCTCCCTGGTCCTCTCCTATATGGATAGTTTCCAAAAAATTAGACGCTAGTGGACGACAAAAATGGAGACTTGTCGTTCACTTTAGAAAACTGAACGAAAAGACGATTGACGACAAATACCCCTTATCTAACATTTCGGACATTTTAGATAAACTAGGCAAATGCATGTATTTTTCTACACTAGATTTAGCTAGTGGATTTAATCAGATAGAAGTACATTGAAAAGACATTGAGAAAACAGCTTTCATTGTCGAGCATGGCCACTGGGAATTTGTAAGAATGACCTTTGGATCAAAAAATGCCCCTGCGACCTTTCAAAGGGTCATGGATAATGTACTTAGGGAATTACAAAGGACGATTTGTTTAGTTTACATGGGCGACATAATAATATCCTCGACTTCATTACAAGAACACATTGAAAATCTCTTTGAAATATTTGACACTTAGACAAGCGAACTTAAAAGTGCAATTAGACAAAAGTGAATTCCTGCACAAAGAAATTGCTTTCCTAGGACACATAATTTCGGACTAAGGAATTAAACCGAGCCCTTCTAAAATCCATGCAATCACCAACTATCCACTACATAAAACACAAAAACAGATCAAATCATTTTTAGGACTACTGGGCTACTATGAAAGTTTATCAAGGACTTTGCGAAGCTCACAAAACCCATGACGAACTGTCTTAAAAAAGGAGCTGATGTAAAAATCACTCCCGAATACATAAAATGTTTTGAAATCTGTAAAACATTTTTATCAGAAGACCTCATACTTTCCTATCCCGATTTTTCCAAAGAATTCCTGCTAACAACTGACGCGAGTAACTTTGCTATTGGCGCAGTTTTATCCCAAGGACCGATCGGAAGCGACCAACCAGTATGTTACGCCTCACGGACATTAACGACAACTGAACAAAACTACTAGACAATTGAAAAGGAGGTTTTAGCTATTGTCTGGGCCGTCCGTTACTTTCGACCATATTTATTTGGACGAAAATTTAAAATCATTACCAACCATAAACCATTAACATGGCGTATGTCGCTAAAAGAACTTAACAGTAAACTCATTCGGTGGAGACTTAAACTTGAAGAATACGGACTATACAATATTACACAAAAGTGGAAAATACAACATTAAGGTAGACGCCTTATCCCGTATAAAAATTGAATCCTCATCCTCAACCAGTTCCCGACAAAGTGACAGTAACGCTAGTATAATGACTGCTCATAGTGCAGACAAAGACGACACATCACACACACTTTAAAGAACAGTTAGTAATTTATCAAAGGAAAGGACTAGCTAAACGTAAATTAGAAATTTTATTCAAAACAAAAAGACGACAAACACTTCACTACCCCAATATTTCCAATCAAATATTAGTTAATATTTTTAAAGAATACCTTCATCCTAAACAACTTACTGCAGTTTATTGTCCTGATGAGTAACAGTAAAATCACTGAAAATTACTGAAAATACTTGCATTACATAGATCTAGACGACTACAAGGTTAACTTAAACAGAATCTCTCAATCTCTAAGTCTCATTAATGATAAAACAAAATTAGGTAGTATTAGAGAAGTATTGAATCTAAAATTCAAAGCATTAGAAAATAATTTGAAAATAATTTATCCCCGTAAAACTAAAAAGAGAAGTCGTGGTACCGCCATCAAGTTCATAACAGGCAGCATGGACAGTAACGATGCTCAACAAATTAATAAAGAATTAACTGACTTAAAATCACATCAAAATAATTTAATATTTCAATCCAGTAAACAAGTAAAACTAAACGAACAAATGATTCAGAGATTCAAAAACATTACAGATCATATTAATTCACAACAAGACATAAATAAATACTTAAACAAACTAGGATCCGACATTCAAAATAAGGTACGAGAAGACGAAAATGATTTCAAGTACATGCAATACTTACATCAACTTTCTTATAATATTGATTTACTTAATAACCATATTGAAGATATTATCGAATCTATCAATCTAGCTAAATTAAACGTAATTCCAAAAAACATTCTTATACCGGAAGAGCTTGAACACGCGTATCAGCTCCTTAAAAATCAAAATATTTCAATAACATCAACCGAACAAATTTACGAACTTTTAACCCTTCAAGCTTACTATAATCATACAGCTGTAATATTCAACATCTAAATTCCTCATTTCCAACCAGATACCTTCGAATACAATTTAGTAGAACCTATACCCACACAAAACAAAATATTAAAAATCCACTATCTTTTTATTCTTTCCAACGAGCATCAAATATATTTTGCTAAACAAAGTTGTCCCAGAATTGAAAATCTACACATTTGTAAATTGGAAAACCTAATCAAGATTCAAAATGATCAGTGCTTTAAGAAAATTCTCCGCAGCTATCCAGGCAACTGCTCCTACGAAGAAATCGGAAATCAAACGGAAATTAAGAAGATCTTGGATTCTTATGTCGTTATAAAAAATGCCATGAATTTGACTTTAGCATCTACATGTGGTGTAAAAAGAAGACAACTCACTAGTACTATGCTAATCAACTTCAGAGACTGCTCAGAAATTTTCTTCCAAAAACCGGGGTGGTTTTGGCTCGCAAGGGCGAAAGAAATGTTTATGAGGTGGATAACGCCCAAGCGAAAACTTCTTTGACAGTAATGTTTACTTTCTGTGCCAATGGTCTTACGCCACCAATGGTAATTTTTCCAAATAAGCGATTGTCAGGGGAAATAGCGTCAAAGACTCCATCAGACTGAGGTATCGGACTTAGTAATAACGGCTTGATGAAAGCCGAAATCTTTCACAATTATATTGAAAATGAATCGGTCCATGCAAAAAGGGCTTCAGTCCTAAATAAAGGTTTTTGAGAAAAACACAAAAAACTGTCTGTGCCATAACATTTTAATAATACAATAATACTTTTTTTATATGATATCTAATGCTGTCACCACTCATATGAATTACCTATGTTACTGTTCTTGTACATAGTTCGTCAAAAAAAAATTATAATATTTGTTGGACTGAAGCCTTTTTTGTATGAAAAAGTGTTTTATTAGACATTTTTGCATTTTATTGTTATTTTAGTATTTACATTATATTAAATTGTTTCTAATCAGATAAAATGGTAGTAAAGAAGTTACAATATGTCATATTTTACTGCATATTAGTTTATTTACTCAAGTACAATATGTCCAAAAATAAATTACATAAGTTAATCATCTTGTACTTCCAAATCAATGTTCTCCAATTAATTATCTTGAACTTCCTAATCAATGTTTTCAGCTGTTGGCAAGTTACAAATATCAATGTAAAATTGTTTATGCTCCTCAGGAATGTAGAGCAGAAGTTTCCTTATGTCATCTAGTTTCTTTTTTTTAATGGGAACTTTCCCTTCTGGATAAGCAATACATGGCGGAAATGGGGGGGGGGGTCGTCATTGCTTACCGCAAAGAAAAAGTAGGTAGTACCGTACCACTGATAAATTTTCGTGCAACAACTGTTCCAGGCATATCTTGACTAAAAGAAAAATGCATAAAGGAGCATATGTCAAATTGTTACTTATCATCTTTCGGAACTGATCTAGGGTGCGTTTCTTCTGAAACGACAGACTTTTTGTAATATTGAGGCCACCATTTTTGTAATCTAATATGTGTTTCGATTTTACATCTGTCACCATAAACTTATTATTTTTACTGCTCTTGATTACTAATTCAGTAATTTCTCTTAAGGAATACAAACGGTCATGCTTCCTCAGCTGTATTTTAATCATTGAAAAATCTCGGTCGCAGGGGAGAAACGAATGACCCCTGATGGGGAAAAACTGTTCAATTTTATTAAATCGATCAGTGTGTGTTAAAGCCAATAACAAACGTGCCAATGAGTGGTTTTTGTTCTGGCCAGAACAATTATCAGAAAAAATTCGTATTTCCTTAACTTCTGGAGGAACCGTGTTCAAATAATCCATTAGAAGTGAACACACTTCGTTTGGGCCCTTGTTGGCAGTACCTTCATGATAAAGGTATACCATAGCACTATATTTGTTTATGCCATGGATGCAGAAAACATTGCCTGTTAACTGCCTCATATAGAAAGTCTGTTGAAGTGGGATTCGAGGCAATTGAATATTTTGCATATAATCCATACAAATGGACATGCGGTTCAGTTTTGTAATCTCGTTCTTTTTTAGATTCAAAAACTTCTTTGCCCTCCTTCTGTGAATCATTAATTCCGCTGCTGCACACCTCTTGGCTGCTTCATTTATGTGAGGGCTTTTGATTTTCAGTTTTAACTCCTCACAAGTACAGCAGTAATCTACTTGGGTTCTGCCAAACGATAGAGAAAAGTTTTCATTGAAAAACTTTATGAAAAACTGATAGCTACATCTAATGTCAAGATGTTTATCTTTGAAAAGATTATACATGGACTTTACAGATAGTCTAGCATCGAGATATGATTTAGTTTTACCAGTGTATTTTATGGACTAAACTGGAAAGCTAAGAATGTAGTTTCTGATTTTTTCCCGAACTTCAGGTGGAATTGTGTTGGTACTTGTTTGTCCTCTTTCATCAGCTGAAATTTTGCCGAATAAAGCAAGTTTTCTAATCCTCTTCACTCGTTTATCGGTGATAGAAAACAGTGATAAGAAAGCTTTGTAACATACTTCTCTTTTTTCATGGCCAATAACAACGTAGAATTTGTAAACTTTTTCAACATTTCTTGTCCGCTCTTCCTTCCGATGTCGACAGCGATTAATATGATGTATATCAATAAGAGATTGAAGAAATGAGTCTTGTTGATTTTTTGTGCGAAAACCATGGAAACGTCTTAGCACATCATTAGCTTCGTCATCTGAGATCTTCTCAAAACAGTTCATTCTCTGGCATCTGAAAACAAAACAAAAAATATTAGTGATTGTTGGAAAATAAAGGGGATTTATAGTGCATTGAGAGGTTTAGGCCTACTAAAAATAATTCTCTTGATATCAGAAATAAATAAGTACAGTGCCTAATATTGTAATGTATATAACAAGTACAAGGTCTAGATAACACTAGTAGTTATAGACCTACCTGCATGACGGTCCTGTTGTTCTGGCTGGAATCAAATTGCCTTTGGAGGTTAGGTATTCCTTCCCTTTACATCTTGCAGTTTTTTTTATATTTATTTTCCAGGAAGATGCACTTTTCCTCTTTTTCCGTCTTTCTTCTACATTGTCTGTGCCGTCACTTTCTGATGACATTATTAACAGCATGATTGTATAAAAGTAACTAATTTAACGTTATATAACGTCCTGGTCTATTTTATCAAAATGAGAACACACATTAAGAAGTAGATTATCGACGATTCAGTGTACTTACAAAAAATTGCTATTACACGTTTAAAATAACTAATCTGCTGTTTAAAATAACTAATCCAGTAATAAAAATATGTACACACATGTTGAATTTTAACAAACAAATTTCAGTTAGCAATCTATTGTTGAGAAGAAAAACCTATACACATACATAATTATATGTGCATGTTGTCTTTAAACAACACAAAATATTATACAATACATATTAATTATCGTTCTTTTTCTTAAGTATATGTAAAAATGGCACAAAGGAAAAGGCAGTACATATGTATCTCTCTTTCATTAAGAGAAAATTTAATGAATGATTATAATATTAAGAGCGAAAACTGTGTGTTATTTTATACAATAATAATATTTTTGTACCCCTTTCCCACAAAAAATTGGTTTTTCTTCGTTTTTCTTACTAGACCGGTTTCGATCACTTTTATGATCCTCTTCAGTAGTTTTTGGCTGAAATAAAAAATTATTAATTACGTACCTAAAAAAGAAGAGAAAATAAATTCAGTACCTTAAAGAGAAAGGAGAAAATTAAGTGCCTAAAAAAGAAAAGAGAAAATAGATTAAGTACCTAAAAAAAGAAGAGAAACTGAATTAAGTACCTAAAAGAAAAAGAGAAAATTAAGTACCTAAAAAGAAAAAAAAGAGAATTAAGTATCTGAAAGAGAAAAGAGAATTAGGTAAAACACCTGAAAGAAAAAGAAACGTTAGAAATTTTAATAATCTGATCGCAAATCGCAATAATAGATCGATCCTTAGTTGAGTATTTTTAACAACAATGTCAACTAATACATTCAACCAAAAACCGATTTAAACGCTCATTCGATGAAGTATACCTTCCGTTCAACTGGTTTGTTAAGTCGATTACCACTGGTGGGGTCTTCTTAACACCTTGAAGAACTGATCGTGAGTGTGATAAAATTAGTAATTTTTCCCCGTTTTATACTCCTGGTTTGTATTTTCTGTTGAGTTGCTTGTTCCTGATTGGTTGATCCTGAAAACAAAATGGCGTCATCTGTGACATCTCTTAATCTGTTTGATTTTTCAAATAAACTGTATAAGTCTGAATTCGGGATAGGGCCTTTATCTTGATTTATTGTTTTCCTATTAAATTTGTTAATATAAACGCTTCCGTATGCGTCCAATTTTTATGGTTGTCGTACTTCTTTAATTAATTTAATTTCTCCGATTTCGTAGCTTGTGTTCAAAATATGATCAGCAATGCACGATTTTTCTAATCTGCCGTACTTTAAATGCGCAATATGTTCTTTGTATCTGGTGTTTAATTGTCTCCTGGTTTGCCCTATGCGTAATTTTTCACAAGTTTTACAGTCGATTTGATAAATTCCAAATTTTTGTTGATCAGTTATACGATCCTTCGAAGTACCTAAAAGATTTTTTAGCTTACCCGTCGATTTAAAACCGACTTGCGTATTTGTGTTGTACTCTTTCATCGTTTTTCTATTTTATTCGATTTACTTCCGAAAAAAGTAAGAGATGTTCTTAATATTGGACCTTCTTCATTTTTAAATGTCGTAACTTGTTTAATATTTTGTCTCCATTTTGCTTTCCTTAACAACCTATCTATCATAATTTCATCGTAACCATTTTCCCCTGCTACTCGTTTTATATAACGCAATTTATCTTTGAAATTCACTTCTGATAAAGGAACTCTTATCAACCTATAAATTAAAAAATTAAAGGCAGCCATTTTTTGACTATGGTGACAAAAAGAATCTTTTGGTATAAATCAGTCAACGTTTGTAGGTTTTCTGTAAATATTAAATTCTAATTTATTATTACGTCTTGTTGTTCGTAAGTCTAAGAATGCTAAACTTGAATTTGTTTCCTCTTCGAAAGTGAATTTAATGTTTTCATTCTGCTGATTAAGGAAATTGAGAAAATCTTCAGTACTAGTTTTTTCTGTATCTAGAATTGTCCAAACGTCATCCACGTATCTAAACCAATATTTCGGAAAGTATTCTGCTTTGGATTCCGCGTTTGTTCCAAATTTTGACATAAATAAATTCGCTATGAATGGGCTCAATGGATTTCCCATACTTGTACCTTTTGTTTGCCTAAAAAATTTATTATTAAATTGAAAATAATTTTGTTTCATACATACTGTTGTTAACGCTAAGTATTCATCAATTTCTATTTCTGATACATTATTTTCTTTCAGCCAGTCTTTTAAATAAATTAATGTTTCGTTGATTGGAATACTTGGGAATAAAGCCTCTACATCGAAAGAGATTAATTTTTCTGAATCCTGTAACTCAATATTTTCAACTTTCTTAGTGAATTCTAATGAATTCTTTATGTTGTATCCTTTTGGTTGTGGCAGTTTACTGAATTTTTGAACCAGCCATTTTGCAATTTTGTATGTTGGTGAATCAATTCGGGAAACGATCGAAATTTGTCTCGACGCATTTTGTCTCCTTCTTTATGGATTTTTAGTAAACTGTATAACCTGGAAATAATTGGGTTAGAGCATTGTAGTTTTAACCTGTCATTTTTATTAATTAAGGTGCTGCATTTTTGTAATACATCTTTCACTTCCTTTATGCATTTTTGTAGCGGAGACTTTTGAACTATTTCGTATGGTCCGTCATTCAACATTTTTTCCATTTTATTTTGATAATCGTCTTTGTCTATAACTCCTATAGCGTTTCCTTTATCTGCTTTAGTGATAATCAAATCTTTTCCTTTTAAAGATTTTACTGCTTTATGTAATTTTGTGTGATGTATATGACTTTTCTCAGTGTCATTTTTCATTATTGGAAGAATATTTCTCCTAATTTGATGTTTCACATTTTCCGGTGCGGTTTTTATGGTCGTAAAAATGGCATAAAGGAAAAGGCAGTACATATGTATCTCTCTTTCATTAAGAGAAAATTTGAGGAATTCCCTTTCTTGATTGAACGGGTTACCAACTAACCACAGTTGATAACTGAAATTGGCAAAAATAGTGTCAATTGTGATTTTTCCTAAAAATCGATTATAATTGATCATGTGAATGATAATCGATTGCAAACGATTGTTAATAATCGATTATACACATCACTAAACTGTACCTTCAACCTTCTTTCGTTATAAACAATTTCAATAACAGGTTAGGAAACATAATGACGCAGAATATTCAATAGTGTGTTGCTACAACAAATTTTCCATGCAAAAAGGGTTTCAGTCCCGGACTGAAACCCTTTCTGCATGGAACAGTTAAATTAATGCTCTGTTACTATGGTAACAGTGCATGGGACTGAAGTCTTTTTCGCATAGAAATGTGTATCTATCTTTTTAGATAAAGTTTCATATTCAAACTGAAATTACGGAAAAAATGGACTGAAGCCCTTTTTGCATCGACCGATTCAAATATACTTTATCTTCATCTGGTCCAGTCGGGAACAAAGTTTTTCATAATTCTTTTCGCCGATGGACACAAGACCCATTTGACTTAGGCTGTAAGCCAGCTATGTAAGAAATTAGACAGTGTGCTTGCTGCACTTTATTGGAACTGCACGTGACTACTACAACCTGCTGATGTGGCAGCATTTAAACCTCTTAAAAATGGCTAGCAAAACACTATCCTGGAACGGAGGCAAACACATCCTTCGGAGGCATTAACTAAATGTAAATTTGTACCTCTACTACAGCAAACAATCAAAAAATCTGTATCAGCGTTAACTGTTATAAATGGATTTAGAACCACAAGTTTATATCCGTGGAATGTAAATGAAGTTGACTACACCAAGTGCCTTGGAAAGAAAACTACCATTAAACAGTGTTGGATCTCTTACTGAATAATAACTGGCATGTATAAAGCCATTTTAATTATTATAGGATTATTATAGGATAGGAAAGGGTAACCATATTAACTATGAAATTTTCGGATATACAAATTTGATAGTTGACCGCAACTCGTTAGACGAAATATTGAATACATGGGGTAAGCATCTTTTAGAATTTCTTGAAAATTGGGGATTAAATGGCCGCTCATGTTCTGACCATCCTGGTCAGTATACATACATTGGACCTTGTGGTAAGTCAGTTATAGATCTAGCGTAGGTTAATGTAAATATGCTACCTTTTGTTAGCGATTTTGTAGCGTTAGATGATTTTCTTTCTACTAACCATCTTGCTTGTGCTGATGGATATGCTTGTGCTGTATCCTTGTTTGAAATTGGCAATAGACCTGATAGTTTTAGGCAAACACACGAAGGAGTTGTAAAATATTCCAAACTAATTTGGCAGCAGCAGTTTGAGCAAGGGTATAAAATTTTATGTAGGGACAGTTGTTCATCCGTGAATGGTTCTGAAAATGAACTGAGAAGAACTGAATAGTAATATTAAAAATGTGATTACGAATGCAGCAGCACACTTAAATATGAAGAGGGATATAAAAATTAAATAGGGTATATAAATATTCAAAGAAAGAATAAAGAATTGTTTGACACAGGCTGTAAAAAGGCAAAAACAGAAATGCGCAATTCTTTAAAAAATTGTAAAAAGAATCAATATAGTTCTGAGAGTGTTGATCAATATTTAAGGCATAAAAGAGAATATAAGCAGCAGATTAGTATGAAACGTAGAGAATTTTATAACAGTATCACCGAAAGAATTCTAAATGTTAAAAATTCGTCAGAATTTTGGTTGGTAATTAAATTGTTTAGGAATAAATATATCAAGCCTAATCCTATCGATATAAAAATTTGAAAAGCACATTTTTTAACACTTTACCCTAGAATAGTTAATCCGGAAAGACAATTTACGGATGTTTTACATCCTTATTTGGATTCACAGATTGAAATCAATGAATTAGATACAGTACTTAGAAAAATAAAAAATAACAAAGCACCGGGTCGAGACGGAATTTTATAAATTCTGCCCCATTGAAGTTAAAAAAATAATGCTTAAATTAAAATAATGCTTAAATTATTTAAGGCGGGTAAGGTTTTTAAACTTTTTTTTTTCATTTTTTTAAAATTTTTTTCTGAATGTACAACATGTCGAGCGTGTTGTGTCAAAATTTCAAGTAAATCCGAGCAAAACTAATGAAGATACAGCGTTTCAAGCGACCGGCCCTCATGCTCGATTTTTATGCCTGCCTGATAGCTGCGCGACGCGCCTACCTGGTAAGTATAAAAATTACTTTAATTTTATACTTACAAATCTTATACAAAACAAATACTTACTATAATTACCCGCATAAGTATAAAAAATTATATCATTTTATCGATGCCTAGTTTTGGATTTTTGAGTATAAAAAACTTTAAATCCATTTTCTCGTAAACAACATTTTTGAAGTTCGTGAACATCATAACTCAAAATCTACTTCACCAATTTTGTTTTTTTTCAGTTTATAATAACAAATTAACCGAAATTTTTAGCAAAAATTGCGTTTTTCACTTCAAAATGCTGCCAAAAATAAAAAAATCGAAAAAATACAAAAAACTCTTCCTGACTCCCTAGGGAAACATATCGCCTTTTAAACGCATTTCGATTTTTTTGTCTCGGATGATCCGGTACCAAGTTATGATGTTCACCGCAAAACAACTTTTTCTCGAGGCGCCTCTGGAAATTCGCTGTCACGGACTTATTTATCGATATTTGTAATTGATAATTTTTTCAAAGATACTTCATATGTTATACTATAACGTGTATATGAAATAAATAAGCCAACATTATTCATATCTCCAAAAAAAAATCATGAAAATATGCCTTTTTTTCTCTTTTAAAACCTTAGCCCCCCCCCTTAACTCTGAAATAACGCACGAAAAAGTACCTTATTATAATATTCTTCCAGACTCAGGGAAGTAATATTCTTCCAGATTAGGAAGAGGCTACTCAGATAATATTTTCATATTATCGAGCATTATTAATTACAATTTGAGATTAAAACGCAAGTAGTAGAAATATAAGAGTTCTGGCGCCTCTATCCCTCCATCGGATTTTTTTGAGCGACTTCGGAAAGAGATAGGTAAGCTATGCCGCCTTCGAGCCCTGTGAATTCACTACTAGATGGCTCTCGTAGTCTGGATACTAACGATCCCTGTGTGTAAGTTTGAAAAATTGTCAACAGATGGTACCGAAAATCCTTTTTGATAGTTAAAAGATGGCATTGCTAGTCTAAACCACCGCGATCTCGGTACCTAGATTCAAAATTCCATGAAAAGATGGCGCTCGTAGACTAGATAATAGCGAACCCTGTGTGTAAGTTTGAAAAATTGGCACCGAAAATCCTTTTTGATAGTTAAAAGATGGCGTTGCTAGTCTGAACCACGGCGAACTCTGTACCTTGATTCAAAAGTCCATGAAAAGATGGCGTTGCTAGTCTGAACCTCCGGGGACTCTATATCTTGATTCATAATTTTATCATATTTTTATCTGAAAAAAGGTTTAAACTTGTATAAATTGTCAGCTGACGTCACTAAAGGCATACTAATATGAAATAGCGAAGATTTCTGTCTAATATGCGAAAATGAAGCAGCAGGTTTTAACCTGTATGACTACATAAAGTGTGATAACTGACGTCATCATACTATTTTTCTGCTACAAAAAGGCCGCGACAGAATTTCTTCAATTACAATTTTGTTCGAAACTTTAGTGAAAAACATTAAATCTTATTGTTGTAAATTTTCAATTGTTGTGTTAAAACTAATTATTGCCAACAATGGAATCCATTACTGCTGGTGTTTCATCTGGAAACTTAATTCAAAAAATGGCGGGAAATTTTATGGACGAATTGAACCATCTTGGTTCCATCAAACGGTGGATTAAACTTTCTGATATGGAGATTGGAAAAATATATAAAATAATGGGCGCAAGTCAGTTACCGTCAAAATTCGATTCATCAAAAATGAAGACAATTTTGGAATTAGAAATTGGATACATATCATTGCCGGCGAGATTTGACAGTTTGAACGAGCAGATGCTGGCGTGGCTGCAGAGCAATCCAAAACTGGGTATTATGAATAATGGACCCATTGGACTGGCTTATAAACTGGAATTCAAAACGCTGGACTTTCTCGAAATCGTTGGGGATGCTGAATGGCGAATTTTGTAATTTATGTATTCTCCTCAAAGTGTATTATTTAATTGTACTATGTATTTTAAATATTTCAATATTGTACCAATTTTTACATATATTTAATAAAAATTATAAAACAAAAATTCGATTTTTTTATTCAATACCCATCTCTAACCATTGATTTATATTCTAGTTTTGATTATGCCAGATTAATAAATAAACATTTTTGGTGTTCAATAAAAAAAATTTAAAAAAATGGTTTTTTTATTCATGCCCCGCTTTTAAATCTTGTTTTATACTCTAATTTGTTTCATATGTAAACACTTTTGGCGTTCAATAAAAAATTTAAAAATCGATTCTTTCATTCGTGTCCCACCTCTAAATCAATTTGTCATGTCTCACCTCTAAATTTTAATTAAGTACAAATCGATAACATATTGATTGATAATACTTGTAAGCAATGATGAGTGTTAATATATGTAATATTTCCCAAAATGTAAAAGTTAAATTTTCATAATAATTTCAAAACTATATTTTATAATAATAATTTATTAACTATGTATAATTCTTATGTCTTTTAACAACGCAAAAGTTTCAATCACATATAACAAATTGCTTATAAAGCAGCCCCTAGTATATTGATCAATATGTATTGATCAATACGTATTGAAAGGCTATATTGATCGTCTAGGAGAGCTTCAAACATATTGATAGCATATTGAAGCATATTGATAGGAATTTATATTGAAGCGTATTGATGAAAGCTATGTTGATGCTCATATTGACGTTTAGAAGGTATATTGATCAATATATGCATTAGTCCTGCCTTAGATATCGAAGTGTTAACAATATAATATACATTTTACTATCTACGTGATGGCGGACTGTACTGAAAAATCAGAGTCGGAACGTGAGTTTATTTTGTTATTAATTAACTTGTACCGTGATTCGCCGGAACTGTGAAAAATTAAATCGAAAGATTACTTTAACCAAACCAAGAAGCGCATATGTATGGAAAAAATCGTTCACGCGTTAATTACCCTCAAACCAGACTTTACTATAGAAAAACTAAAAAAAAAATTAATACTTTGCGTACTAATTTTAATAAAGACTATAGGGCTATTGAAAGTGCGAAGCGATCAGGAGCATCATCTGACGATATACCCAAACCAAAATCATGGTATTATGAAGAAATGCTTTTTATAAAGGACCAGTTAGAAATAGCACAAACTGACAGATCAGAGGTAAGTAAAATTTATTTATGTATTATTTTACTTGTTGAAACGAAATTACTAAGGAAATAATTCGATTCTAATATTCCACGAATATGTTGCTGGTGTAAATAAAAATATATTTTAATATTTCATCAAAAACTTTTGTAATATTTATCTTTTGATTTTGGAAAATTCTAACTAATTGTTAATTATTCAAATTTTATACATGGTATATAAATTCTAGAAAAATCCGTTACAAATTTATTAACGAACGCATATCAAATATAAAGAGATAATAGGTTAACAATGAACCAGCTTGTTGTAAAATGCAGTAGAACGTTATTAAATTCTATAATGGTCTATTTAATTGTTGATTTTTGAAAATTCAAATTTTGTAATTTGGCGGTTCACAACCGCTTTACTTTTCATGAAACCAGTCTCGTGTTCGATTTGTGGATTGTAACGTCTACAAGCTTCCAAATATGGTAGTAGACGTCAAATAATTTGAATTTTTGTTTGCGCGGTTTAATAGTACACATCGCGGGAATTTTTTGTACCGCAAATCGAACACGAGGCAGTTCGTCAGTATTTCATTTGCTGCAATTTAAAAATTTCACAACATACTATGGTTGGCTGGTACTCTTTTTGTCGCGAAGTTTTTATTTTTTCAATATTGAAAATATTTAAAGTTTCAATTACTCTTAATATTCTATCTACATAATATTCTTTTACTTAACCCGTTTTCAGCCTTTCGGCAATCTTGTGGTCGAAATTTTTTTTTCACTTATTAATAATAGTAGAAAAATCGCGGTTCAGGAAAAATTGTAAAAATGACGAAGCAAAATTCGGCTGTCAAAAATATCACCGTGATCGAATTTTTAAGGGACAGTGGGTTTCTGGAGGTATAAAAAGAGGAACTAGATAATAACAATTAAATTCATTAACAGTGATATATTTTTTATTCAGGTTTTTGACCAGTACAATTTAACTTAATTTCTAGAAGAATTATAATGTTGCATTTAAAAAATTAATAAATGTAACTATACCAATTATATTATTATGAATTATATTAATCAAGTCAATTATAGTGACTTTGGGGCAACTAAAACTTTTTTTTATTTTTTTTTAAATTTTATTTTGAAGTTGACATCCCTGTTATTAGTGTTACATATTACTGCAGACAATTATTTAGCCATGATACTGATCCAGCGGAGGAGTTGAAATACTCTGTGAAATCATCCCTTGTGTTTTTCGCTTCCACACCTGAGTTACCTCTGATGGTTCTTTGAAGTTGTAAAGTAGGTTGTATTTCCTTTCGCCACGAACCTTCTTCAGTAATGCCAGTGGTGTTTTCATAGTCGACATCACCTTTTTGTGTATAGTAGTCACTGTTCATTTTTGACAAGTAATTGTGTAAATGACAACAACACATTACTATTTTACGAGCCTTTTGAGGTTTGAATTTAATTTGTTTTTGGAATATTTTGAATCGTTTTGTCAAAATTCCAAAAGCGTTTTCGACAATCCTTCGCGCTCGAGATAACCTATAGTTGAAAATACGTTTTTCGTCAGTTAAGTGAGCTCGATTATATGGCTTCATAAAATTTGGATGTAGTTGAAAAGCTTCATCTTCTACCAGCACATACGAGTACTCTTTCTCAGTGCCAGGCAATTTTCACGGATTAGGAAGGTTTAGTTGGTTCTCTGACAGTTTTCTCCAGAATACCGTGTTTTTCATAACTCCACCATCCGATACTCCTCCGTTGGCACCAACGTCAATCATAATAAATTGATATTTAGCATTGACAATGGCCATGAGCACAATACTGAAAGTACCTTTATAATTATTATAATACGATCCAGAGTTATTAGGTTTTTCTATCAGTATATGCTTTCCGTCTACACTGCCAAGGCAGTTGGCAAAATTCCACTGTTTTTCAAAGTCATTAGCAATTTTCTTCCACCCTTCTACAGTTTTCGGTACCTAAAACAGAAATATAAAAAAAATGTTTAATTGCTGGAAAATGTTTTTTTTCCGTTTAAATATTTTTAATTAATGATTTTTTTGGTTTCAGTTTCAATACTTTATACTTTTTATTCTCCGATGTTTTATAACATGTGACAAACTGTTACTAAAAATTTTTCCTCATGTTGATTTTTAATTTGTGTTAAAAAAAGAAAATATTCCTGTCGCAGTATCCTGCATAATATAGCGAATTTCTGTTTACAAAAATTAGTTCTTCTTGGAAACTACTTGACAAAGAATTATTTTTCAAAACTCGAGGAAATTTGAGCAAAACTCACTTTTTCCACAAAAATTTTTTAGGCAAAACGCCTAGAAATCAATTTTCGGGCCTCGGACGTTCTGACTTTTTGGACTTCCAATATTTTTACCAAAGTTCGTAAAAACAGGATTTTTTCGTTCGAGAATTATATAAATTTTAGTGAAAGTCATTTTTGGCTTCTAGTTCCGGGCTCAAGTAGTATCAAGACAGTGATTCTAATAGCTGAATTTTCGATTCGAAAATTCGTTAAAAAAACCTACTTAAGCCACATACTACATTGAAAAATATTTGACTGTGCGGCCCGCTAAAAATTATTTTTTTTTTAAAAATGGCCCACCATCCAAAAAAGGGTGCCAACCCCTGGTTTAGAAGATAAGAATTTTTTTATGTTCCCATAGGATAAAATACCTACTATTTTATTAATAATTGTTGCATCATATTGAATTATAACATGTTTTAGCTTGTTCTCACTGCACATCTGTATGACGTCATCAATTAAAAACTATAAATACGCTAGCCCTATATCACATATAGTCATTATCTTTTGCGACTTTTTCGTAGTAGTTTTAAACGCTACAAAAGTGAATTTGCGAATTTCATCTTAAAAGTAATTGTTGTAATAATTTCTAAAGTTTAATTGTTCGTTATTAAGCTAATCGAATAGTTAATTTTATTTTTTTTTTTTTTGCTATTAAAAGCATAGTGTAGTGAAAAATCAGTCTGTGTATTTTTTGACTGTTTTTGTCATATGTTAGAAAAAAAACCGGGTAAGTTCAGTAAAAATATTTAATTCCTTTTAATATAATTTTTATTTTGAAAATTTTTTTAATAATTTTTGTATGCAACAACTTAAAACTAATTACAGCTATTTTAGAAATATTAAAAACAGAAAATTTTATATTATTTTTTTACCAGTCAATATTTTTAAAATTTAATTTCACGTTTTTAATTTAGTTTTTGCAAAAAAATTAATTTTTTTCCATTTTTCCATTATAGAATGTGCCAGAAAAATTCTGTAAATAAAATATTTTCGATCAAGTTTAGCGTTCATAATAATAAAATTTAATCTTAGAAGCAAAATTATAAATATTTCGCGAAAACTAAACAATATTTTTTTTGTTAAATTTAGGCAAAAATGGCGTTGTTCAACTGCAAAATGTGTCCAGCAGGATTCAACCGTCGAGGCAACTTAGCGCGGCACATGAAGACGAAACATGGTGACAATGGATCATCTTTTAAATGCAGTCAGTGTGGGGTCATGTTTACGAGAACGGATAGTCTACATCAGGGATGGCGAACCAATGGCACGCGTGCCACAAGTGGCACGTTTGAAAATTTTGATGGCACGCACAAAAACAAAATTATTTTTTTTACAAGTTATCTTTTTTTGATAGAAATGAATTAAATGTTATTAATCTACACTTAATTCATAAATTATGATATAAATTTGTAGTATACTGAATACCTACCTTACAATTAGTATGTTAACTAGAACCGTCAAATTATACATTTTATTATTAAAATATCGCATGAATTCCCGCCTTCTAATGTTATTGCATGTTGTTGCCGTCGCAGCGCTCGAATCGTTTAATTGTTTAAAAATATTAGCAAAGGCAATTTTACCAATATTTTCATCGACGTGGGCATGTGAATCTCTATTTTCAGAATTAAATTTAATAAAAAATCAATATAGGAATAGAATGACGGATGAGTCGAGCTCTGCATGCGTACTGTTGAAATTAACTAAATATGAACCACATATTAAATCTTTATCATCTTGTGTACAGCAACAAAAATCACATTAAAACAATTGTTTTAATGTGAATTTCATTTCTAGCATATTGCTTTTTGTAAAACATTGATTAATAAAAAATTATTTAAAGAAGAATTGCTTTTATTTGTTTATTTAATTATACTTACGTATAGCTTCACCACTGTTGGATTTGAAGTCGTTCAACACTAAAAATACCATTGTTTCTGAATCCACCAACATGGAGGAAATTTATCAAAGCATGGTGTCGACTGTAGTGCGCAAGAGCGAAGAATTTCTGCTACTTGGAAGTCAACGTAAATAAATATAATCCACTTCGGGCTGCATGGTATATCGAACTACCAGCATGGATCAAGAGGAAAAAGGCGGTTGTTAATGTACAGAATGAAGACCAGGCGATAACATCGGCTTTGCATCCTGCAGAACAAAGTTCAGACCGAGTTGCATCATACCCTCATTACTCATCAGTATTGAAGTTCGATGATATTGAGTTCCCAATGAAGCCATTAACAGCGCGTGATTATTTAGTATTTGGATTCGTCGAAGAATGTTCCATATGCGGCAATCGTGTGCGCGATCATGACCATTTAATGGGTGAATTTCGAGGTGCCGCACATAACCAGTGTAATCGGCTTTACAGACTACCTAAATTCATCCCGATAGTTTTCCATAATTTATCTGGATATGATGCGCACTTTATCGTCCGGGAATTTGGAGTCTCCAAGGAACGAATCGATGTCATACCGAACAACAAAGAACGCTACATTTCTTTCACGAAGTATTTACCAGTCGACACCAATCAGGAAGTGGAAGATATTGATGATGATGATGACGATGAAAAAGAAGATGAAGAATCTGATAACAAATTTAAAATTAAAACCACCCAGCTACGTTTTATCGATTCGTTCCGATTTATGGCGAGCAGTTTAGATAAACTTGCTGAAAATTTAAAGCCGGAGCAGTTCGCTGAAGTTCGCCGAGCATTTCCTGAAGACCGCCTTTTCAATTTAATCAAACAAAAAGGAATATTCCCGTACGAATACGTCAACAGTGTTGAACGACTGAATGAACGCGCTCTACCACCAAAAGCGGCATTCCATAGCAGCTTGAAATTATCCAGTATCAGCGATGAAGAATACCAGCGTGCACAGTCAGTACGGAATGAATTCAACATCGAAACTTTGGGCGAGTATTCGGGCTTATATTTGAAAACGGATGTGTTATTACTGGCAGATGTATTCGAAAATTTCCGAAACCTGTGCCTGAATACGTACAAATTGGATCCGTGCCAATACTACACCGCACCAGGCTTGAGCTGGGACGCCATGTTGAAATATACGAAAGTGGAACTGGAGCTACTAACGGACATCGACATGATCCATTTCATTAAAAAGGGTATGCGTGGTGGATTGACTCAATGTTGCGGTCGTTTTAGCGAAGCGAACAATAAGTAAATGTCTGACTGCGACCCCACGAAGCCGTCGACCTACATCGAATATCTGGACGCCAACAACTTGTACGGATGGGCCATGTCGCAGCATTTGCCGATTAGACATTTCCGGTGGGTCCCAGAGCACGAATTGGATAACATCGACATACCAATGATTCCGGATGACGCTGATGTTGGATACCTTTTGGAAGTCGACCTCGAGTACCCGAAAAAACTCCACGACTACCATCAGGATCTACCATTCTGTCCAGAGCAGATGAAGCCGCCATACATTACATCCAAAAACAGCAAATTGCTCGCCAACGTTTATGACCAGAAGAAATATGTCATCCATTATCGGAATTTGAAACAGTGTTTAAAATATGGACTTAAATTGAAAAAAATACATCGTGCGCTCCAGTTTAATCAATCTCCGTGGTTGAAGAAATACATCAATTTAAATACCGAGCTTCGTTCTAAGGCTTCAAATAGTTTTGAAAAAGTTTATTTCAAGTTAAAAAATAATAGTGTTTTCGGGAAAACGATGGAAAATGTCGACAAGCGTGTTGATGTGCGGCTAGTTACTCATTGGGAGAACATTCGTAAAAAGTTGGGTGCTAATAATTTAATAAGTAAACCAAATTTCCACAGTTGCTCCATCATTCATGAAAACCTAGTCGCCATACAAATGGACCGTTTGAAAGTGAAATACGACAAACCGATTTACGTAGGATTTAGCGTGCTCGAGTTATCAAAAACATTAATCTATGATTTTCATTACGGATGTAATGAAAACCAAAGTACAGTGACAGAGTGAATTTGCTATATATGGACACTGATTCGTTTATATACCAAATAGAAACGGACGATTTTTACGTCGACATTAAGCCGGAAATTAGCGAGTATTTTGACACGAGTGACTATGCCGCGAATAACGTCTATGGACTGCCTCAATTAAACAAAAAATTGCTCGGTAAATTTAAAGATGAGTGTTCTGGGACAATAATTAAACAATTTGTCGGTGTTAAAGCTAAATCCTACTGTATAGTCAAAGACAGTGATGTGCCCCCAATTAAAAAACTCAAAGGTGTGAAGAAAAACGTGGTGAAAAACGAAATAGACGTTAAAGACTACATAAATTGTGTGATGAACAAAGACTCAAGTGCTGCGTTGTATAAACAAATGAGTGTTTTCCGCAGCTTAAAACATCGACTGTACACACACTTAGTGAATAAGGCCGCACTAACAAACGATGACGACAAACGGTTCATAGCACCCAACAATAAACTTAACTGTCCCGTGGGGGCATTATAAAATAGACGATAGAATATCAAGCTCAATTACAGAAACAATTTGGTGTTAATATGTCTGCGGCTACTGTGCGACGTCGATTACAAACTGCTAATCTTCGAGGTTGCATTGCTAAGAGGAGACCCGACGTATCAGAAAAAAATAGGCTTAAGAGATTAAAGTTTGCAAGAGAACATTTGAATAAACCATTAAATTTTTGGAAAAAAATATTGTGGACAGATGAATCGAAGTTTAACCGGCTTCAGTCTGATGGAAAAGTGTACGTTCGTCGTCTTCCAGACCAAGAAAATAATCCCAAGTACACAATGGTCTGGGGATCGATGTCATGGTATGAAGTGGGCTCATTGAAACGAATAGAGGGGATTTTAGACCAACTTAAATATAAAGATATTTTGAAAAAACACAATGGAGCTATTTTCAGGCGATAATTTGCCTGTAACATGGATACTGATGCATGATAATGACTCAAAGCATACGGAATTGTCAGTAAGAAGCTGGATTAAGGACAATAAAATTAACGTTTTAGACTGGCCATCTCAAAGTTCCGACCTTAACCCGATTGAAAATTTATGGTATGAAATAGGGTTACAGTTAAAAGGTAAAAACTGCAAGAATTTAAAAGGTTTATGGGACATGGTAAAAGAAATATGGAATAATATTTCAATTCAAAAATGTCAGAAGTTAGTTGAAAGCATGTCTACAAGATATGCTGCAGTAATTAAGTCTAAGTAGTTCCCTTCGAAATATTAAGTTTTAAGATACGTTTTTTTTTTACTGTTGCTTTCGAAACTTACAAGTAAAATTTTAAATGTTCTATTTTTTGAGCACAATTTCCAGAGATGTAATATATCTGAGTTTTACATGTTATATATATAATATTTACTTTTCAAATATATAACAAAAATATTTGTAGTAATAAAGATCAGGTTAGTACTAACTTCTTTTACATCCTCGATGTGCTATTTCTGTGATCACTACTGTACTTATGCACTTTCTATTTTCTAGGGCGAATAAAAAGAACGGCAGAAGACTTGGAAGCTTCAATTTCTAAGTTTAATTCAACTAAAGTGTTTTCAAATCGAACCAAACCCTCAGCGACTATTCTATTGCACAAATCCAAACTGGGGGAAGAAGTACAACACTATATCATCAGCATATTGAAGAATTTTGACATTTGGGGGAATTGGACTTAGCACCGCACCTTGCCGAAGACCCAAATGGGCTAAGCTAGCGGCCGATATGAAACGTAAACGTTGACACTCCAAAAAAAGGTGATTTTTAGAATTTGAATTCTTTTCATCTACCTTACCTTTATCTAATAGTGTCAAAAAGATTTCTACTGATGATCAGATTGCCGATATTCTGACTAAATCATTAGGCAGATGTAAATTTCAAAAATTTAGAGATTTGTTAGATTTAAAGTATGTGGAATATGTTTTTTAGACAAATACAAAATCAAGACGTGTGTTAAGATAGTAATTTGTCTCCTCTTTGTTATTCTTTTGTAATAGTAAGTTGGTACTACGTGATAGAACTGGAGTAGTTGGGTAGATGGCTTGTTCAGAAGTAAAATAAAGGAGAATTCTCTAGAATAAAACGTTTATTTTATACTTTTTATTATAGTTCTTATTATCGTATTTCAATTCAAAGTTAATACATATTATAATTGATAAGTTTATTAAATGTAAAATATTTTCATAAATTGTTAAAATATAAAAGTGCTTAAAAATTCAATTATGTGAAACTACTTTAATGACGATTCCTAAACTTTATGAATGTCTAATAACAACGGCCTAAACGCCCAATCCTTAAATGTCAAAAGTAATTTTTGTTTGCTTAATTGAATGTACGACAAAAAAAATTTATTAACTTGTACTTTCTTTGTTTTTATTAATGTTTTTCTTTATCTTTTTTTTAGGTAATTATAGGCCAGCTGCTAAAATATTCCTACACGACTAAAATTTAAATTATCACATTTAACCTAATTAAACTAGTACAGCTAACGGAGGTCGATCCAGTTCAAGTAAATATTTACATGAATATTATGTCAAATATACTTAGATAACTTTTTATTGCAAGGACGTCCGTTCAGTTTCCTTAACTAAAAATCTACAAACATCAACAACGAACAAGGTAAATATAATCAATAACAATAATTTACTATTAAAATAATAATACAACGTTTAATGAGTTTTTATTTTTTCTTAATAGAGAAATGTACTCACACAATATTCACTATAGAAGTGATACAAGGTGTCTCTTTGCGTATATCATCACTGTTCCTAAATTCCAGACGAACACCACGGATCGGGAGTTATACGGTCACCAGACATTTGGTAGCATCTGCATTTCTTTTACCAGAATTGGACCACGTCCACACCAGAAGCCGCACCAGCCAAAATTTTGTTCCACCACGTGGAAACCAATTCCAAAATGTTTGGTGATCCAATTTTCAGGTGACAATTTGTGAGAGTTTCCGAAGAATAAATCAAAAAATTGGAACAGTATTATTGAGATAAGTGCTTTAACTTTCTTTTACTAAAATAACTTGTTACATACACTATATTCAGCACCAATTCAATTAGTAGCTCCCAAATCCCAATATGGTTAAAAATTGATTCGCCACATGGCGTACCCTTCACAATTTTTATTGTTGGAGGTTCGACACCTCTTGTTACATCTTCCTCTCCTGAGCTCCAAACAACGAAAAAAAGCTAATCATTCCTTTCCAATACCCATTTCACTTCGGCGATCTTTTCTAGATCGTTCGATGTTTCCGCACATGCGTAGTTTCAAATGACCGATTGTTCCGTCAATACTGACAACCTCCACTTAAATGTCAATTGGTTTGTTTACATATAAACGTCAAATTTGTAACCTAATTTACAGTTGTCACTTTTTTTTTTCACTGTTTGTTTAAATTTAACTGCACTGATATTTGTATTTAAATTTTCTCGTTTTAGTTTAAATCATGTTTACAATAAATTAATACAATTTTTCTTGTTTTTAGGTTCAAAAGATGCATGAAACCGTTTCTATGTAAACCGTGGAAGTACACAGTAATTTATACAAAGTGAAATTGTAATACTGGAATTAAATAAATTATTTTACAAAGATTGTTGTTCCGTCAACCAACCTGTATCCTTAAGACGATTGACAGATAAAAGTATTTGCAAAAAAATCGTAACAAAATATAATTAATGGCACCCAACAATTTAAGTAATAAACAATGTATCTAGTTTTATGACGCCAAATTCAAGTTTTAAATATAGTAAAGAAGCGCCCAATCATTACACTAGAAGCACACATCCGTTACAGTATTTATTTATTTATTTTTTTTTATTGTGTGTCAACATCTAATATGCTAATTTCCCAAATTATCGTCAGTAGAATAGTGTAAAATCGGGCATAATACAGTAAACAGTAAAGTGGTTAAATTTATTAATCGTTCTATTTTATAAAAATTTATCTTCGCAATGAATACTAACGTAAGTGGGCGAGATCATCTGATGAAGGGTTAAATATTGCCACAATAAAATCGGATTATCTCGACAATTTTACGGATCACATATGATTGTCTAATAGTAATTTCTGTTATTTTAAACAATCAATTTACATAATTTTTCATTCATTCCGAATTAAGAAGTACGAGTCATATTTACTTCCGAAAAAGAAAACTCGTTGAACGAATGCGCTTAAAAGAGGTATTGCATAACTCACTAAATTCGCTGTATAACTCACAAAAATAGATAATATACAGATACCTTCAACATAAGAGAAAAATGAGGTAGCGTGTAAAGAGTGGCATCATTCTTTCATGCAATGGCCTTTAACAAGAAAAATGTAAAACGATCCTTTAACAAACTGAAAAAAGTATTGCAGTGCACAAAAGTTTTACTGGTGGAAGAAGAATTTATAACCTGGATGAAAGAGCAAGTACAACAATACAACTCCCCCAAAAAATAATCATTCTCAAGTGCCTGCAAAGTTACAAGTGGCGAAAGAGGTACATTTGTAATGGGTTATGTGATTATGAGCGCACTGGACAAACTTTACTACCTGCTATGGTTTTTTCAGGCAAAAGCTCCATACGCATATGCTGAACGGTGCACCTAGTTACTGCATTAGGATGCATTAACGATCGACTTTTTGTTGACGTGATGAAATATTTCATCAAACATACTTCCGCGTAGAGATAACCCAGCTTAACTTACCATGGACTATCACAAAAGTCACTTCTCCACAGACACCTTTTTTCTTGCAAAGTCACCATGAATTGTTCTAACGCTATGTTCGCTCAACTTCAAAGTTACAGCTTTTGGTATCAATGTCCCTTTTAAAACGTTTTGTAATGCACCAATTGATTCGTGGATGAAAAACTTTCTATTGACTACGTAGAACAGGGGTCGGCAACCTTTTTTGAATGGCGGGCCATTTTTTAAAAAAAAAAAATAATTTTTAGCGGGCCACACAGTCAAATATTTTGCAATGTAGTATGTGGCTTAAGTAGGTTCTTTTTAACGAATTTTCGAATCGAAAATTCAGCTATTAAAGTCACTCTCTTAATGCTACTTGAGCCCGCAACTATGATAGAAATAATTTATTTTAAAGTTTCTAGAAGTCAAAAATGACATTCACTAAAATTTATATAACTCTCGAACGTTTTTACGTAAAATCCTGTTTTTACGAAATTTGGTAAAAATATTGGAAGTCCAAAAAGTCAAATACGTCCGATGCTCGGAATGGATTTTTAGACATTTTTGCCTAAAAAATGTTTGTGGAAAATTTTTTGCTCAAATTTCCTCAAGTTTTTGCCATATTTTCTTACACCGTTGGAAAGAGGAGAAAATAATCACATAAAAAGAATTTTTGAACAACAATTCTATGTCCAGTAGTTTACGAGAAAAACTAATTTTTGTAAACGGAAATTCGCTATATTATGCAGGATACTGTGACAGGAGTATTTTCTTTTTTTTAACACAAATTAATATAAATGTTATTAAAAATCAACATGAAGAAAAATTTTTAGTAACAGTTTTATTTACATGTTATAGAACATCGGAGAACAAAAAAAGTATAAAGTATGCTCAACTCTGCATAGGCAGAGCAAATTGTTCGAAAAGTTATATTGCTTGGCGGGCCGCATGAAAGCTTGCAACGGGCTGCAAGTTGCCGACCCCTGACGTAGAAGAGTGTGTTGGTCAAGTGTTTTAAAAGAACTAATTATTCGTTCAAAAAGTGTGGTATCTATCTTATCGATGATTTGATTTTTACTGGGACTAACTTTTTGCAAAATAGTGTTATCGACAGGCTGGTAGTACAGGAAGTATTTGTTACAGAAACTGAGGCAAGATATATCAACTGTGGCTTCCTATCTGTTTTAAATCTTCAGTCACGAGAATCAGTTTTAGCTCTAAACGTCGAACATCGAACCAGCTGGACACCATTGAATCGATGTTATCACAGATATTTTCACAGCCACCAGAACCAATTGCAGTCCATAATGACTAACGAAACTCAAAATTAAGTGAGAGTTATGAGAATAATGTCTGTTTAAATAACTCTTCCATCACACCAACCAAACGAAAACAAGAAGGGTGTGTAACGGCTGGTGGAAATTTTATTTCTGCTAATTGGCGTTTCTCTTTACAACTGGTCAACTCATTGTCTCAGGCCAATATTATATAAAATTTAATAGGAAGAATATTTAAAACTAATATTTGTATAATTATAAATGTTTTGTAAAAACCAAGATGAGGGACTATTGAATAAACTATCTATTTGACTTACAACTGGTCTAAATTTATTTCCTGGTTTGCAAATTTTAATAAATTTAGATCAGTTGTAAGTCAAATAGATAGTTTATTCAATAGTCCCTCATCTTGGTTTTTACAAAACATTTATAATTATACAAATATTAGTTTTAAATATTCTTTAAATAATACACATGAATTGATTACGGATCTTTTAAACTTAAAATTTCCGAATAAGTACATTTTGATCAGTTTTGACGTTCAAGATTTATTTACACAGATCCAACGGGTGAGTTGCTTACACTTCTGACGGATTTTCTTTCTAATAATTTCGCTAACACCTCGGATGCCCCTGACCTAGAAGCAATGACACAATGTGCAAAATTACTTTTAAATAATAATTATTTTCAATTTAATAATAAATTTTACTTATAAAAATCAGGTTTACCTATGGGTGCAAAATGTTCTCCATTCTTTGCCAATTTCTTTATGAATCACTTAGAAAATTTAATTCTGGATCCCGGAAACTCTCTATTACGTAGTATCTGTTTTTGGAGACGTTACGTCGACGACATTTTCGTGGTATGGACGGGTACAGCAGCTCAAGCAATGGAATAGATTTTATAAATACTTTTCACACCAATATCAAATTCACAATAGAATTGGAAACTGATAGTAAGCTAAACTTCCTGGACATCACTATTAAAAGGGATTCTTTTTCCATGGGTGTTGAAATTTCGATCTTTCGCAAGCCTTCTCAAACTGATCATTGCATACCTTCCGATTCCAATCATTCTCTTGTTCAAAAATGGCGTTTTTAATCATGCGTTTCATAGGCTTTTTTTGTACCCCCTTAATAAATTTAATTTCTGTAAAGAAATTGAAACAATTATTTTTATTGGTAAACAAAATGGCTATGACTTAGATTTCTTATTTAGAATATTTGCTAAACATTATAATAAATATATAGATTCCTTACTGTTTCCGAATTTATCGAATACAAAGGATCATGTCATAAAGAGCTATGCCTCTATCCCATTTATCTCCAAACATTTTTCAAAAAACTTTTTGACCAGAATGATATAAAACTAAGTTTTTCAACAAAAAATACACTTTCAAATTACTTCGTAAAAACTAAAGATTCCATTCCACCATTACAGAGATCGCGTATTTATAAGTTTACATGTGAGAGTTGTTCGTCTTTTTACGTGTGCCAAACGGGTCGGAGATTCTCAAATCGTTTTACAGAACACCTGTCAGCAATAAAATCTGCGAATACAAAAAATTTTTCAGCCACTGCCGATCATATTATAAATATAGACCATAATTTTCAGTCGTCCAAAAATTTTAAAATCTGCCATTTTGCGAATAAGGGTCGCATCATGGACAGTCTTGAGTCTTTGTCTATTGCGCAATACTTATCACAACACTACGTCAGTATGAACGATTGTGCGCAGTTACCTCATTTAGACGGCTCTAGAAGATTAATGCAACGAATTCTAAATTCATTTCGAACTAAGCCTTCAACATAATTACCCACCTACTCATTGTTAATTATTGTGTTTAATCATATCTAATTTATAACATTGTTAATTATTTTTTAATTATAATTGTTGACTATTTTTTAAAATTAGTTTTTTCAAAATTTTTCAAATTTAAAAAGGTTTTTTAAGTTTAACTTAAATGATTTAATTTTTTGTGATTTTGTATCATGTTGAATTTCATAATTTTGACCTTTGGGTCATCGTGTGGTTGTATTTATAACTTTATTATTTGTACTTATACCTCGGTTTTCTTTGTTCCTTTGTTCTTATCAACTGATCAACTGGGTGTGTCTGTTTGCATTGATCTTTACTAATGTGGACATAGAATTCTCTAGAATCGTTGACCCTATTTTTAAGTGTTTTATCTTAATATTAATTGTCTTTTATGATTTTTTGATTTCTTGCCATAATCTTTGAAAATGGCCTCGTGCCGAAACATGTAAGGTGCTTTATAAAATTTTTTTTTTGATATTTGATTTTTTGATGTTTTTGATTTCTGTGATCTACAACGTTTTTTGGTTTTATCTTGTTGCAGGAAGTCGGTCTTTGTCATCAGATTGGATCTTAATCTACCTGCAGTTGAATGATTTTTCAAGTAAGAAGAAGGTTGGCTGAGAGAAATCTGACAGCATTTCGTTCAGCCCACGCTCCTGAACTCCTCAGATCGCACAGAACAGCCAGGTTACGTTTCGCGCGTGATCATGCTAACTGAACAATGCAGGAATGGAAGAATGTTTTGTTCTCAGATAAGAGCAGAATTACTTTAAGAGGTCCTGATGGACGCCAGCTTATGTATAGACGCCCAAACGAGAGATTTGCTCCATGTGCAATCGAGAAAACGTTGGGATATCAAGGAGGCTCGATTATGGTATGGGGCGGCATCAGTTACGAAGGTCGTACCGACCTCGTTATCTTTGAAAGGGGTGCTGTGAATGATCACAGGTACGTCGAAGAAGTTATGCAAGAACATGTCATTCCGTTTGCCCCTTTTATTGGACAAAATTTTCTTTTTATACATGATAATGCTAGAGCCCATGTTGCCTGGAGTGTT
Source organism: Brachynemurus nebulosus (assembly GCA_035578155.1). Taxonomy (NCBI): domain Eukaryota; kingdom Metazoa; phylum Arthropoda; class Insecta; order Neuroptera; family Myrmeleontidae; genus Brachynemurus; species Brachynemurus nebulosus. Next base: position 5,033,033 of record JAPWDM010000007.1, on the reverse strand, counting down.
ACTGAATACCTGAATGAGGTCAGAATTCAAATACTACCGTGGCTCACACGCAAGCCGGACCTCACCCTCATCGAACACATATGGGACAATATCAAAAGGCGCATTAGAGCCAGGATACCAGCTCCTACCACCGTACAAGAGTTGAAAGCAGCTGCAGTAGAGGAATGGCACAACATATCTCAATCCGATATCCAGGATATTATGGATGGGTTACCTAACCGTCTGCAAGAAGTCATTAGGGTCACGGGAGGCAACACCCATTATTAAATTGGAAGAAACAAAGAAGTGTTTCCATCAAAAAAAAAAAATTTTTAAATACTGGTTTTTGTAAAAAAAAAAAAAAAAAAAAAAACTTAATTTCCTTTTCTTCAATTTTTCAAAAAAATTTCAATACATTTTCATTAAATTTTGTCATTTATTGTTTTATTTTATTTACCCCTAAAACACAAAAACAAAATAAAGTTTATTTTCAGCAATTTTTTGAAATAATTAAAAGATATGGGGTGGGCGGTTTATCTACTGTTTGGTTTTTGGTTTATCTACTGTTTATTATTAAGTAGGTGGATATATAGATTCGATGAATAAGATTTATTAAATATATAAGCAAAAAAGTTGCCTTTTTTGTTTAAAGACAAATTTCATACAAAAGTTGCTCAGTTTACAGAAAAATAACACCCTATTATATTTCGAATTCCGCTAAAAGCTAATCTTCGAAAAGGAAACAAGGAAGAAGCATCATCGCTACAGATACGCCTGAAAAGTAACGCATAATTTAAAAAAAAGTGTAAAGAAAGCAAAGGAAGTTAAAAACGTTAAAAGAATTTATTCAAAGAAAATAAGAAAGAATGTTAGAAAAGCCCCGATTCCATATACATCTAGTGATGAAAATGAAGAGAGTTTTGAGGTAAGTGGTTCATCTTCCGGGAGAAAATTCATCAATCATCAAGAGAGGGAATATATTATGATGTGTTATGATTATACACGGTGTAAAATATATAAATTTCATAATCAAGAGGGGAGAAAGGTCTCAATGTAGTAATTAAGTTTTGCTAGTTAATTTGTTCCGATTATGTTTCATTTCAGAAATTTTTGATTGTCAAAAACTGGCTCCTAGAAAAAAAGCCTTAATCAGGCTCTGACTACCTAATATTTTTTTTTTTTGTTTTTGTTTTTTTAAATGTTAAACTTTTTGTCAACAAAATATATTTATGTATGTACTTATTTAAGGAATCTTTTGAAATTAACTGTACAGTAGCGTACAAAAAAATTTTAATATATTTTGTAATAAAACAAATTTTACGTGATATTTCATAATTTTAAATTTAGCAAACATCTGTAACCGATTTCAGTAATTTAAAGGCAAATAATTATTTGAGCAGTCTTTTATACATTTGGTCAGTTACCTTGGTCAGTTAAAAATTTAAACGGTCAGTATTATATTTTTTTTAGCAGTATTAAATCAAATTGAGCAATAAAACGTGGTCAGTAATAAAAATGAATTTGGTCATTTATTTTTTCTTACAATGGACAGCAAAATAAATAAATGGTCAGTAAAATAACTAAACGATCAGTAAAATAAATAAATCGTCAGTAAAATAACTAAATGGTCAGTAAAATATCTAAACGGGCAGTTAAATAAATAATTTGCCAGTTCCCAGAATAAAAAAGGTCAAACGTTATTTTGGTTGAAAATAGTGTGAAATTTGAGCCAAAAATGATGAATATCGCGATAGCGCAGCGCGAAAATTAATGTTTTGTTATCTTGTTTTATGAAAAATGCAATTAGGAGGCTAGCAAAATAAGATTAGTCTAGGTATACTTATCCTAAAAGACCTAAAGGAATTATATTTTCAATGAAATATATTTCAATTATATTCAATGAAATTTTATAATTGAATTTCAAAAATTAAAATTCGAATTCTTTTACCGTTATAGAATTTTATAAATCTAAGTTAACAAAATATGGTTGAAAAGAAATTCATATACAGAGTGTTTCCAACAACCAAGGACACATAAATTTTAACATAGGGAAAACTTGTTATAATCAAAGAGAGCTATATGACAAAATAATGTTCAAAAATAATTTAAAACCAATAACAGTAAATTTATTGAAATAATTGTAAATGAATCTTAATCTAATATTGAAATATTTATTGTGGTGACACAGCAAACAGAAAGTTTCACCAACAATTCATAGGAAACGATTTCACCCCAAACAAAAGGACATTGGAACGATTTCACTTTAAACAAAAAGGATATTTCTATTTTTTGTAATAAAAAGGATATTTTTGTATAATTTATTAAATTTCTAGAATATTCCTTGTCCGCTTTCACCCCTAACAAAATCTGTATAAATAGGACAAGCCAAACGCAATCAAATCAGAGTTAGTTTTTGGTCTTCATACCTGTCATGCTGTACGATTATTGTAAAATAGTTAATTAGTAAAAATAAAGTTAAAAATTAAAAGTATTTCAAGTGTTTTATTTTTGAGGAAGTTTTCTTACAAATTTTCAGTGAAAAGTAAAGCTTAAAGTGTAAAATCTTTTTGTTGTTTTTGGACTTGTTCAATAAAAACAACTGGCGACCGTGAATAATTTAGAAGATTCCAACGGGAAGATTAAATCAATTGTTTCCCTGGAAGATTGGACCCATTGTGTCTCAACCAGCGACATAAGCACTAAAAGGAACGAAGAACACAACACATCTTCTCCTTGGGTGCGGTTCCCGGTGGCACGACACAAAAATTGGCGACCGTGACAGGACACAAAAAGAAAAACTGAAGAAAGGAAAACCTCACTATCGGGGAGAAAGTTAAAACAAGTAAGTCCTTTTTATTTTTACACGACTTATTCTGCCTTTTAACCTTTTAACTCTTCCATAATATCACTTGAATCCTTAATTTTGAATTTTTCTAATTTGACTATTTCCAATAACAACATGACACAAGACCAGATAACGCTCTCACCAAACAGTCCTAATACTTCGTTACCCGTGTTAGGTACGAAATTAGAAAATATTGACTTCAAAAATTTAACAAATGAACAAATTCGTTCATATATAAAAGCTCTACAAAATGTCAAATCAGAACAGGAAGACGATATACTTTCAGAAGCTGAAACTGTTAAACACATAAACTATAAAGACTGGATAGGCAAATTCGAAAACACCCCAACCGGCGCTCTCGATTTTCTTAGAAGAGTTCATAATACAATTAACTATGCACCTCTTCAAGAAACGGAGATTATACGCTATACCGCAAATCAACTCCCGTACGACTTAGGTGTACAATTAATATCTCGCGACCTAACGTACGAAACGCTTAGGGAAATAATTTATACGTTCCACAGCCCTCGGCGAACAACCATACACATCGAAAATGAATTAGCAACAATGCATCAAAAACCGAACGAAGATGTTCTTTCATTCTTTAATCGCATAAATAAATTAAAAATGGAACGTATGGCTAACCTTCGTTATGAACAAAATACTTCCGAATACACGTTAATGTCTCCCTTAATAGAAGAATCCTTTTGCAATCGATTTATAACGGGTTGTCACCCTCAGATCTCCCAGAGACTACGACTGACTTCTCCTAAGCTTCGAACTTTAAACGAAGCACTAAAAGAGGCAATTGAGGAAGAATCATTTATGAAAACCCAATCCTCTTTTAAAAACGAAAACAACAGCAGTACTTCGAAATACTGCAAAATTTGTAAATTAAAAAATCACAATACAAGGGATTGTCGTAAAAAAGATAATTTCCAACCACCCAATCAATTTGTAAAAGCTTGCAATTATTGTAAAATACGTGGCCATTTAGAAAACGAATGTAGGAAAAAGAAATTCGCACAAAGCACATCAAATGCTCCTCCACAACGCTATCAAAATAACAATACGGAACATTTAAACACGAACGAGTCGACTGCTGTTGTAGCCGAGCCGTCGACCTCCAACAACCAAGGCCACTCCGACATAGCTTATCTAACCTATTAAGCTCGCCTAACGTTAAAAAACTAACTTTTAATTGTAACGATGCATTAACTGAAAATAAAAAGTTAACTTTTCTAATAGATACAGGGGCTAGTATATCGCTGGTCCATAATGACAAAATTAAAAACGATAATATTAATCAAAAAAATAAAGTAGTCATTAGAGGGATAGAAACCGATTACAAAGAAACCTTAGGCTCGATTAATTTAAAAATTTATAAAGAAGATGGGAATCAATTCCCCTTCAAATTTCAAGTTATAAACCCAAATCTAATTAACACCCCATTACACGGTGTTCTCGGAATCGATTTTCTAGAACACTACGGGGCAACAATTCAAACTAACTCGAATATAATAAAATTCGATCCCAGGAAAGTTTATAATATTAATAACGTTGAAAGAACTAAACAACTAAACGGAGTCCGCGATAATATCCGACTTTCGCATATACCGAACGAAGACGACAAAAATAAAATTTTAAAACTTTGTTTAGAAAATGCGAACTTGTTCCATATAAAAGATAACAAACTGACTCATACAACTACATTACACCACGAAATACGAATTACAGATCCTACTCCTGTATTCGTGAAAAACTACAGATTCCCAAAAGTACACGAACAAAAAGTGCGAAAACAAATAAAAGAAATGCTCGATAATGGCATTATTCAAGAAAGCAACTCGCCTTATAGCGCTCCCATCTGGGTAGTGCCAAAAAAACTAGATAGCTCCGGTAAACAAAAATGGCGGATAGTCACAGATTATAGACGCCTCAATAATATTACGATAGAGAATAAATACACACTACTAAATATAGAAGACATATTATTTCATCTAGGTGATGCAAAATATTTTTCTACCTTAGACTTAGCGTCAGGATTTCACTAAATTCTGATAATACCTGAAGACCGTCACAAGACAGCCTTCACTATTCCTGGAGGTCATTACGAATACATCCGAATGCCTTTCGGATTAAAAAACGCTCCAGCAACATTCCAGCGTTTAATGAATATCGTCCTGCAAAGAATTCTGTATAAAGAATGCTTTGTATACCTAGACGATATTGTTGTATTCCGACGGACCCTAGATGAACATAATGCAAGGCTTCAAAATGTATTCAAGAACATAATTTAAGGCTCCAAGTAGATAAATGTGAGTTTCTACATAACGAAATAGAATACCTAGGTCATGTAATTTCCTCCAACGGATTACAGCCAAATTACAAAAAGATAGAAGCGATTCAAAAACTGAAAGAACCTAAAAACGTCAAAGACATTCAAAGCTTCTTAGGACTGGTAGGGTATTATCGGAAATTTATAAAAAATTTTTCTGAAAAAGCGAAACCACTCACAATGCTACTTAAAAAGGAAACAAAATTTGAATGGAGTGAAGAATGTCAAAAAGCATTTAATACACTAAAAAATGCATTGACATCCAAACCTATAATCCAATACCCAAACTTCTCCAAGACATTTATTCTAACAACCGATGCATCCAACGTGAGGATAGGAGCCATCCTTTCTCAGATGAACGATGATAACACATTGGATTTACACATTAGTTATTATTCAAGAACGCTTAACTCAGCGGAACAAAATTATTCGACCACGGAAAAAGAACTTCTTGCTATAATTGATTCCGTTAAAAATTTCCGACCTTATCTCTTCGGGCAAAAATTTATAATTCGAACCGACCATAAAGCGCTAGAATGGCTTTTCAAAAACAAAGACCCCAGCTCCAGACTAATACGCTGGAGATTAAAATTAGAAGAGTACGGCTACAAAATTGAATACAAACCTGGAAAGAAAAATCAAAACGCCGATGCTCTTTCAAGACCGGTAGTGGTCATAGACCAACTTGTATTAGAAAAAACCTTCGAAAATTTCCAGCAATGGGAAAAAACGATACAAACTCCCGAAGACAATATAGTCACAACTCCCTTAGAGGAAATCAACAATCTTGTCATACCCTATTCAAGCGTTAGCTCCGATAACAATAAATTTTCCTATTTCGTCAAAGAATATAAGCCCGATCTCCCATCAATAATGCCGATTGACGAGGTAGTAGTTTTCAATAGTAAAAACAATAACCAAATTCTATTAATGGTCTATAAAAAAACGCCCTCGATCCAATAACTCCCCAAAATCTTTTTAATAGTTTGAGAATGTTATTCATAATGATTGAAATATTATCTCTAACGGAGATAACAATTTTTGATCTACCATCATTATCGTCAGCTTTAAACGATGAAACCTTTAAAAAATTGATTAAATATTTCAATCATGATGACAAAGTAAAAATTAATATTTTACGGCTAGAAACGCGACTAGTTAGAAATAATGAGGAAAAGCAAAAAATTATAAAAACATATCATTATGATATGCCAGGCGGTCATCAGGGAGTAAAGAACCCTACAGGCCATAAAGCAAAGATATTTTTGGAAAAACATGTCCAGAGATATCGAAAAATTTATCTCCGAATATCAGGACTGCCAATTGAACAAGAAAAACACCAGAAACAACCGACCATCAATGATCATAACATCCCCTTCTAATACTTTTAACGACACTATCGCATTAGACGTTGTTGGACCCCTAACTGAGACTGAAACCAACAATAAATACATATTAACAATTCAAGACGACTTAACAAAATTTTTGCAGGCCTACGCCATGCCTGATCAAAGTGCCATTAATGTAGCTATAAATCTTTTAGACTATTGTACTAAATTCGGCTTTCCCAACGCCATATTAACGGACCAGGGAACGAACTTCACCAGCGAAATAATAAAAGAAATGAACAAAATTTTAAATATTAAACATAAGCAAACAACACCTTATAATCCGACAACCAATGGTAGTATCGAAAGATCACACGCGGTACTTAAAGATTACCTTAGACACTACGTAAATAGTTCCAATACAGACTGGGACCAATTTTTAAATCTCGCTTGCTTTATGTATAACACCCATGAAAACCGCGCTACTAAACAAACTCCATATAAATTAGTATACGGAAATGACCCCAAAACAATTGAAGTAGATAAAACACGACCCACCTATAACCAGTTCTGTAAAGACATGGAAAATAAAATTAAAATTCTTAGAGAAAACACGAAACAGAATCTACAAATATCTAAACAAACAAATAAAAATTATTATGATAAAAAGACCAAAGAATATAACTTTCAAAAAGGCGACCTAGTCCTTTTAGAAATAAAAAATTCACCAAAGGGAAAATTAACAAATAAATATGACGGACCATTTAAAATATTACGATTACATAATAATAATACGGCCACATTGAAATTAGGCAACAGAAACAAAACTTACCACTTTAAACATCTTAAACGTTTTGTTTCAGGTGACAAAGATAATGAGGCCCAAAATAACTGTAATACCGCTAACACTGATCCTTTACCCAGTACTAGTAACAACACTTAATTATGACCTCATACCATTGTCCGATAATCCTGGTATTTATTATAATATTGAAGGTCACGCGCAAATAGTCACTAGTTATATTAGCTTAATACACTTTTATAATATAAGTAACTTAGATTATACAATAAATAAGATAAATAGTAGTATATATTCTAAGTCAACCCACATGTGTGAATTAATATCGGAAGATTTAAACTGTAAACTTAATTTTCAACTACTGCAAAACGAGCTAGTAAACTTAAAAACTAGATACGACGATCTTTCCAATCTTTATGACTTGCAAAATAAACAAAGTACAAAACGCAAACGTGCTGTTCAAGTAAAATACGAACACGGATGGTTCGACATACTCGGAAGTATTTGGCATAAAATAACAGGTAACCCTTCCCCAGATGACGCGCAATACTTTACCGACGCTATAAATAATCTTGTAAATAATCAAGAGAACATCCACACCATGGTACAATCACAAATTAGATTAATATCTGATTCACTAATTAAAATGAACAAAACGCAAAGTGAAATCTCCACTCTTGAGGACAAACTAAACATGTATGTAATGACTTATAATAGAAATATAAATCTAACAACTTTTCTATTAAATCGAGAGATGCACCTCATAAACATAAATGAACATGTTTTAATACTACGAAATTTAATTAATAAAGTATCTCAAGAATTAGATACATTCGAAAACGCCATAACACTCGCTCGACACAACTTAATCGATTTTAACATATTACCACCAAAAACGTTATTAAAAGAACTAACTAGTAGTACAAAATATAATCTACCTCTATTACCAAAATGGGAAAACTTAGAATATTATTATAAAATAATTAAGACTAAAATTATTAACCTTAAGCATGCGCTAATTATAGAAATTAAAGTTCCTATAGTCAAATTAGATAAGTTCATACTCTATCATTTATTCCCATTACCAAACCATAATCCCAAAGACCTACACCAAATAAGCATCCTACAAATTAATCATCCCTATATCCTAGTAAATTTGGGCAGAACGGGTCATGTTTTAATGAAGGACCGGAAGAGATGTCATGAATACAAAGAACAAAAAATCATATGCGAAGACATCACGATAACGTCAAGTCTAAACCAAATAAGCTGTGAAACAATACTTTTAGACCCAACTACCAAGAAGATCCCGAAGGAATGCGCTATCAAAAACTACTACGCCGACCAAGAAATTTGGCAAATGATTAACCAAAACACCTGGATAAGTTCAGTCACGGAGCCTACGGCATTAAACATCGTGTGTCCCGATGAAACGGATACAGTCGAGATCCAAGGTACCACAAAAGTTAACCTAGCACAAGGATGTAAAGCATATACTACGCTGTATACGATCGAAACCGCACCAACGGTCAAAAACACATCATTTCAAGATTTCGTCCCCAACATAAATTTGAGAAATTAAGATGAATGCTCGAAAATCAACAGAACCGAGATCAAACTCGCCGGAATACAACCTATCAAGCTGACACATATCAGCCTCGATGAACTGAATGAAAACCAACATCGCATAGAAGATTTACGAAAACAAATCGAAAAGAAATTGGAAAATACAATCATCGTGATGGGTCACCATATGTCAACATCCACATGGTCTTATATAAAAAATGCCATTTTTCTACTTTCAATAATGGGCAGTGTATATCTACTATACAAGTGTTCCTGTTTTTCATTCTTAGCAAACGCACTAAAGAAAAGCTGTACAAACGGATGCGTCAACATTTATAATTGCGTCCATGGTTCTACAAACAGAAACGAACCAGCAGTCTACTATACAGCCGCCATAACGGACGAAGATAGGCAACTGGTACCAACAGCTCCTTCTTCATACAAAGAAGTAATTCTGGAAAAACCGTCGCCTACACGTCGCAACGTTCAGCCCAGGAAACAACAAACGGCGTTCCTGTAGAAGAACCTTTCTCCGTGTAGTCTTCCTTAAGGAGAGGGGAGTGTGGTGACACAGCAAATAGAAAGTTTCACCAACAATTCATAGGAAACGATTTCACCCCAAACAAAAGGACACTGGAACGATTTCACTTTAAACAAAAAGGATATTTCTATTTTTTGTAATAAAAAGGATATTTTTGTATAATTTATTAAATTTCTAGAATATTCCTTGTCCGCTTTCACCCCTAACAAAATCTGTATAAATAGGACAAGCCAAACGCAATCAGATCAGAGTTAGTTTTTGGTCTTCATACCCGTCATGCTGTACGATTATTGTAAAATAGATAATTAGTAAAAATAAAGTTAAAAATTAAAAGTATTTCAAGTGTTTTATTTTTGAGGAAGTTTCCTTACAAATTTTCAGTGAAAAGTAAAGTTTAAAGTGTAAAATCTTTTTGTTGTTTTTGGACTTGTTCAATAAAAACAACTGGCGACCGTGAATAATTTAGAAGATTCCAACGGGAAGATTAAATCAATTGTTTCCCTGGAAGATTGGACCCATTGTCTCTCAACCAGCGACATAAGCACTAAAAGGAACGAAGAACACAACATCTTCTCCTTGGGTGCGGTTCCCGGTGGCACGACATTATTAATAAATAATAATACTTAGGGAGCGTCCATAAGCTACCATTTTGGTTAATTTTTGAACCCCTTCCCCTTCCATGTACACTATAGGTGACTTTTGCCCCTACCCCCCCCTCCCCCACCAATAGTGGAGCGTAGGTTTTTTCTTACCAATTCCAAAAAACATTCAGTTAAATTAATAACCTTTTTATTATAAAATATGAAAATTAAGGCACTCTTTGGCAACTTATTCAAATTTCCTTAAAAACCACGTCCCCTGACAGTAAGAATTTTAATGTAAAGATTGTGTGACCACATGGTTACATAATTCGCTTGAGGAAGTATTGTTTAATTCAAAATATTCAAAATATTAAGCACCTCATAAGTAATTCAAGATTATTCATGAATTTTCACATTCAAATTCATGTTTGTTTAACTTTTCCAAATAAAACTATACGTAACTCGATTTTGACTCTCGCCTTTCCACATGTAAGCCTTCAATAAAGTCATTTTTTTATTTTGATTTAAATTAAGGTTTCTTTCCAGTTAAAAATGTATTTCGATTTTAAAATATTTAAATAAATCATTTTCGTAGTGCATACTTTCTTTATTTCACCCAAAATCTAGAAGAAAACGAACATATTAAATTATTATTGTTTACGTAAATTACTTGGAAACAACTTTTTATGTTTGTAAAAGCTTACATTTTTTTTCTAAATATCTATTGTTAGCTTCAATTTTAATAATAAAAATTATTTAAATATTTTTTACTGCTTTAGTATTTATAAAACCACCTATTTCAAGATGACCAACTTCGATTTAATAACTGTTCACAAGTTACTGACCAATTATTAATTTTACTGACCAATTGAATTTTTAACAAGCGAAGTATATATTAAACTGTTCATTTCAAAATATTCTGCTGTCCGTTTCTATTTTTTTTACTGCTCACATTTTACCGCCAAATCTGTTATTAAACTTACCGTTTATATTTTCTTACTGACCAAAGCTGTAATTTTCTACTGACCATTTAAATCATAGCCTAATTTAAACATCACTGACTTACATCAACTTTAATACAGTTCTTTCACATATTTAATACATTAAACACACATCGGCGAAAATAATTATCATAGTCAATTAACAATAATAATTAACCATTTCAAATTCAAAATTATACAAAATATTTTTCGTTAATTAGATATAGAATCTATGTACTTTTTGTTAACACGTACAAAAGTTCATTCTTCCAAAAATAAGATAAATTAACATTATGTTTTCTTGTTAAAACTTTCATTTCAAATTAGTCTTGCTACAATAGTAGTTAAATGTTAGCATACTCCATATTAAAGATGTTGATTACAAAACTTTTATAAAAAAAATTAATTCTAAACAATTTATTAATTAAAATTTTAATTTTCGTCATTGTACATGAAACTTATTTTATTAACTTGTGGTGGCTGATGATACGTACAGCTTACTTATAATTAGGCCAGTAGTGTGGCCTGTTTAGAAAACCAGCTGATATTTAAAAACATTTATAAAAAATTACTATTTATAAAAGATACTTACTACTGTGATTATTGTTTATTTATATGTGATTAAACGGTGAGCTGGATATGGACAGTGAAAACAGCGAATACAAAGATCAAGTAGTCCCAACGGAAAGTAACCGTAAATTTAGAAAATCAGTTAATCGTACAGTTGCTCACAATCGAGTCACACCATTTAAATTTGAATGTCCATATCAATCACATATCAACCCACACATCAATTAATAAAACCACACATTAATCAACAACAAATAAATAGGGGAGACTGCGACAAGAAGAAACAAGGTAATAAATGATAAACTAGGTCAACGAATCAAACATTCTATAATTTTTTTTTTTTAATGAAAACTAAACTCGAGTGCGTACTATGGAAAAATATTTATTTTTGAATTGCACTATGTATACTATGGTGTAGTGTATACGTATTATATTGAATACCATTAAATGCAATTAATTTTCGTTTACATATTTTTATTTTTAGTATTGAGCGGTTATAGTCTATAATGTATTTATTTTATAATTTATAAAAGTTACAAAAATATACAATAGTAATAGAAATGAACAATTGATGTTGATACTAAATTAAAAGAACTGATAAATTAACTTCGAAATGTTAATACTAAAATCTGAAAATAATAAAAAATATGAAATCAAAAAATTTAAAATTAAAACGAAAACTAAAACAAATTATAATTATAAATAATATTGAAATGAAAAATTACTACTCTAATTTAGAAAAGTAAGAAAACATTAAATTTAAACATTAAGGATTGTTTGATATTTATTCCCTTGTTGAAAGTATTATTTTCAATTAATTTTATTATTTATTCATTTTTAAGAAAATCTTAATATGCAAATTTTATTTGCTAGTTAATTTATTTATGTAAAATTATTTTTATATTAATAACGTATCAAACAATCAAAATTTTTTCGAATTATTCATAATGTTAGAGATCGGTATATTTAATATAATTTTTTATTTTTTTTTAAGATAGCATTTTTTAATCAATATATCTAAAATCGGAAAAAGCGAAAGTTCTTCAACGAAGGTAAAATTATGCTATATTTGTTGTATGTATTTATACAATCTTATTATTAAGTTAATAATAGCAGTTCCTGAGCAGAACGCTGGGCTTAACTTTATATATTTTATTTTTATTAATTTATAAGTAAAACTTATTTTATTTCTTCCTAGAATCTTTACTTACATATACAAATTAACATAAAAGATGATTAATTACACATTATGTACGTTCAATGATACTAAAAGAGTAAATTCTTATAATTAATTATAAGTAGATAATGTCGTATACAAATTTTCCAAAAAACTGATTACCAAAACAGGAAACATAAACCAAAGCCTATCAATAAGCCTACCAAAGAACAGATAAGAAAAAGATGTAAAAGCTCGATCAAAAAAAATAGAAAAACAGATTACGACATTCAGTCTAATATACAGCAATAACCATTGTTGCAATTGTAATCCCGTGCTATTGTTGTGCTTTAGTGATCTTGGTAATAACAATGTATCTTAAATCGATTGTTAAATAATCCAGTATTAGTGAAAGTATTGATTATACGTATTACATGTATTAATCTATTGGAAACTGTCTATTTATAAATAAATAATAATAATAAATAATTTTAATAATTATAAAACAGTGTTTTACTTGTGTGCATTGGAATCTGCCCGTTACTTAAAGCATTAGCACGTTAAGTCATTTAGCGCTGCCGAACATTGTCAGTAAGTTCACTCATCGACACGGTTAAGCGATCGCGATTTAAGTGAATTAGTAAGGTGTAAATCAGTATGTACTTAGCCATTATCAAACGTGTACTTACAAGCTACCTGAACTGTTCAAACGCATCAACTAATTATTAACCTAAAAGGTGTTATTTGGACATTGAGTGTTAAAAGAATTCAACAGGGTTTGTTCAGTACTGTATTCGCAATCAGATCAGTTGAATGTGGGGGTAACGGTGCTGAACCACCTCAGTTCACCCCTTATGTGGGGGAGTAGTTGTCAATCAGCAGTGGAGTCGAGTAGTGGACACACACAGTGCAACAGGACATATCAGTCCAAGTGACAACAATTGTGTAAAGGGACACCACCAGTCCATCAATACAAACACACATCAGTGTCATAGTTTAGTAATTTCATTTAGTGATTAAGAGACAATAATTAGTGACTTTAAGTTTTAATTAAGTGTTTTTCTTTATGTGTAAACAAGTGATTAGAACAGTAATAGTGATACAGTCCATTAATTAAATGTAAACAATCATACAATACATACATCTTTTTCATCGAGAACCAGCGTTTTATTTATAAGTTCACCTACAGAACTGAATAATCCTACCGGATTATTACATTTGGTGACTACGCCGAATGAAAAGCTTTAACAGGGTTGTTCCCCAAAACCGAACAACTGATGGCAGCAACTTTAATTTTTTATACTTTTTATCGAAAAAGTATACGACATAATACAAATAAGTTCAGTATGACGAAAATAAAAAATATTAGATCAAAGTAAATTATAATCTTCATACAAAAATGATCGATTTTAGAGATTGTATTGTTAAAAATTATTAGTCATCTCATACACTAAAATTGTTCTAGATATAACAAGAAATAAAACAATTCAATAATATTTATCCTTTTTTTGTTTAAAATATAGTAAAATTAAACTATTTATTGTTAATAATTAGGTACAGTTCAAGATAAATTTATAATTCAGGTACAAATTAGGATGAATATTTTCCAAGAATTCAATGTATTGTTACACTTAAAAATTAAAATATATACTATGAGCCAAAAGTTTGAATAAACTTAGATATTTTGTACTATAATCACTTTACTATGAAATGTGATGTATTAAAGTTAATTTATTTGTTTACTTCTTTTTTTTTGTGTTGAAATATTCAAAATCATATTTTTACGTTTAAATTATCAAAAGATTTTTTTTAAAAAATGACACTACGTATTGTATGAAGTACTGCAATACACCTTAACTGGACAAAAATTTCACCATTCCCTATTTGAGAAAAGTAAATTAAATGTAATTAAAGAATTAAATGTTAGTTAAAAAATTAATTAATTAGTAATTTTTGGTGTTTGTTCAAACTTCTAGCGATAGTACTGAATAATTCATGATGTTTTTGATATTAACATGTGAATATTAATATTTGTTTTAGACGAAGACAGTTTTACATAGCCAAGCCAGAGGAATTATTTGCAATCTATATGATTTTATAGCTAAGGAGGCAAAGTCTGGAGAAAGTGTTGACAGTATTGTAAAACGGACCACAGCAGCCACAAAATCGTCACCGCGCTCAGTATACCGTTATTTGAAGGAGAGGAAATCAAATGGAATTTTGAATCCCCTTCCAAACGACAAAGGTCGAAACCGGTAACTGGTGTAGATAACTTTGCCGAAGAGGGAATCCGGCGGGAGATTTATAATTTTAATAAAAATTATAATGTACGGCCCACGATAGGGGCAATTCGTGAAAGTATTAAAGAAAGGGGTGAATTTGTCGTTTGTAAAATATCTTTTAACCGTGCGGTTAAACGTCTAGGTTTTAAATGGAAAAAAACCGAAAACAACAGACGCCTTTTGATAGAAAAAAATTAAATGTGACTAAAAAGAACAAATTATTTATGTCGAATTCAAAAATATAAAAACGAGGGTAGGCCCATTGTTTACGCCGACGAGTTCTATATACATAGTTCTCACACAGTTCCAAAAGTGTGGACTGACGGGAGTGAGAATTGTCATCACTATCGAAAGGTCCACGTTTGATTATGGTAAACGCCGATGGAGAAATGGGATTCATAACTAATTGCCTCCTGTTATTTAAATCCGGTCAAGAAAGTGGTAATTATCATAATGACATGATATTTTGAAAATTTTTCGAAATGGGTGGAGCAAAAACTGATACCCAATTTACCCCCAAATAGCGTCATAGTTATAGACAATGCGACCTACCATAATGTAAAAGTTGATAAGGCTCCTAATATGACGTCCAAAAAACAAGAAATGTTATAGTGGTTAGAAATAAATAATATAATGCACAATCCCAATGCAATTAAGCCGCAACTATATGAGGTGATAAAAAGTCACAAACCGAATTATATTTCTCACAAAATTAATGAAATGTTAGGTAGGGTAAAGGAGGGTAAAAGTTCGCAGTCGGTTAAAAGTACGCAGTGGGTTTTGAGACAGTTGGCAGCACTGCAGAAATTTCGCGCTTTGACGTTTTAGTGTGTCATTTACTGCTAAAGAGCATGCCATAGTGTCATCGTTCTATTATTGTTTTTCTCGATATTATCAGGTAAAATATACTTTTATTGTTTTCATATGTAAAAAATTGGTTCCTTAACGTAAGGGTTTAAAAGTAGTTAACATAAGTTGTAGTATTTTTAGTTGATACCATATTAAAGAATATAGCAGGATAAGTATAGGTGAATCTGCCCCGGAGTGAATTATTTTAATAACTATATTACCGATATGGTAAGGCTGTAAGTAATTGATATCTACAATTTTGGCGGCCAAAACTGAGTACTTATGGAGATAACTAAAAAAATTTAAAAAATTACAAAAATTTTTTCTTGGCAACTACTCAACTTAGGAAAATTATTCCAAATCCACATGAAGGCAAACACTCTCAAGAATATTAGACATATTTAATATCATATCAGTCCTCGTTATTAAGGATAATAACAAGGATAGTATCCGATCCAATGTTATTTTTATAGGGTTCCAATTGAGCGACCACTTCAAAAAAAATTGAGTAACTGTGCCCTAATGCACTTAATTACTGCACCAAGTCTCATCAAAATTCAAGGGCTGCAACATGGTAAAAAAAAAATATTTTTCATTTCTAATCTGCTAAACCGCCCCTCCAATGGGTCCGACCCTGGAATTATACACATCAATCGAAAGTACTTTAAAAATAAAGTGTTGTGTCTAATAAAGTATTTTTTCCTATCTCCTATAGTTTTCGAGATAATCAAAAATAATCGGAAGAGGTATATTAAGGCGGTATTCTAGTCTAGAAATTCAAAAAAATCGATTTTTTTTTATATTTTCAAAGTTTAATTATTCAAGAATATGTCTACGAGAGGATTTTTCAAAATTCAAATTATTTTCGGAGATATAGGCATTTTGCTGACCCGGCATCCAAACTGGTTCGGCCGGAACTAATATATATAAATAGATATATACATGTAGATTGTAATACAAGAACCAAAGGTGACTTGTATCTGTTATATTTAGTGTTCACTTACATCCAACTGCAAACAGTTGAATTTTAACCTCTAAACCACGTGGACGTGTATGTGCTGTGAGTAAAATAAAAATATTCTGAACTATTTTTTTTAAATAAAATGGATAAAAAATCCTCTGCGCAAAGGATTACGCGTCCAGATCGACAAAAAAAAAACGATTCCACGGCAACAGATTCACGACACAGGAAGACACTAGTTTTACGAGTGCATCAGCAGCAAAATTGAGTAAATCCAATAATGAAGAGATAATCATTGACAATAATTACGGCTACTGTGTTTGGGAGTTTTTTACGGTTTTTTCAGCGATTTCTTCTTTAATTTTGTGTACTACATGCAAGAGAGAGATTAAATTTTCACGAACATCTTATCGCGGACTAGGTTTTAAAATTGCATTACAATGCGGTTGCGATAGTGTACAATATATACCATCATGCCCATTCGTCAACAAATCCTTTGAAGTAAACCGAAGAATTATATTTGCTATGCGGCTTTTGGGAGTTGGCAGGGAAGGAATAAATATCTTCTGCAGTATGATGGATATTTGTCAAGGATTATCAATCGGTACATACTACGCTTGTGTCAGAAACATACATTTGGCCGCCTCTACTGTTTATAACCTCATTATTTCCAAAGCTCTAAATGAAGAAAATGAATTAATTTAATCTAGTGATCCTAATACTTGTCCAACCGATTTTACTGTTTCTGGCGATGGGACATGGAAAAAAAGAGGTTTTAATTCTTTATTTGGAGTAACTACACTTGTAGCAAAAAATTGCAAGAAGGTTGTTGATACTGTTGTCAAATCCAGTTTCTGTCAAGGCTGTAATGTTTCGAAAAATAAAAAAAATTCTGATATTTCTGCGTATAACGATTGGTATGAAGATCATGAAGAATCGTGTACAATAAACCATAAAGGAAGTGCAGGCAAAATGGAAGTTGATGCTATTGTCGAAATGTTCTGTAGATCTGGTGAAAAATGGAGTGAAATTTTTAAAATATATTGGAGATGGTGACACTAAGACATTCAAGGGTATACTCGATATGGATCCTTACGATGGTGACCCATTTGTTAAAAAAAAAGAGTGCGTAGGACACGTCCAAAAAAGAATGGGTGCAAGGCTACGAAAAGCCAAAAAAGAAAATAAAGGGATTGGTGGAAAAGGTGAAGGCAAATTAACTGATAAAGTCATTAATAAATTGTCTTTATATTATGGTTTAGCGATTCGTCGGCACCCTGATTCGGTTGAGAACATGAAAAATGCAGTTTGGGCTACCTACTACCATAACAGTTCTACGAATGAAAATCCGCAACATATGTATTGCCCACCTGGTGCGGAGAGTTGGTGTAAGTGGCAAAAAGCTGCATCTGAAGGAACATTACAGGAGTTTGACCATGAAAATCCTCCTCTGTGTGATGAAGTTTTGTAAATTATAAAGCCAATTTATGAGAATTTATCATCAGAGGAGTTATTGACTCGATGTTTAGGCTCAGAAACTCAAAATAATAATGAGTCTGAACTCTCTGATTTGGACATTCGCTCCAAAACATATTCATTCCGGGCCTCAGATAATTGAGATTGCGACATTTATTGCCGTTTGTATTTTTAATGAAGGCTTCGTTCCTATTTTAAAAATGATGGAGCTTATGGGGATCAAAATTGGCCCGGAAGCTCATTCATTTGCTGTCAGACGAGACAACGCCCGGATTGACCGCTCCGAGATACGAGCATCCAACACATCAAGGGAGGCCAGAACTGCTCGATATCAAGAGAGAAACGCAGAAAATAGTTTTTTCGTAGTCGAGGAAGGTCCAATGTACGAAGCAAGAATGGCAGATTGAATAAATGTAAGTATAAAATATTATTTCATGACTTAGACTGCGAAAAACTTTACGCGAAACTTTAAACGCGTTTTTCTCGAAATTGTCTTTTTCAAAACGATACCCACGATTTCTCAGGTTCTACTAGACCGCTTTGCCTGAAATTTTTAGAAAGTCTTCTTTATAGACTTGTCTATGTCCGGAACTACCCCCATCCCCAAATTTTAATTTTTACTATTTTTAAAAAATTCGAAATAGTCAAAAAAGTGGTACAAAAATTGTATTTTTTTTCAGGCAGTCGCCATTTTGTGAAAAAATTTTTTGCCAACTTTTCCGTAGAACCAGACATTGCGACATTATTCTTCATTAATAATTTTTTCTTTTTTTTGGTTTCAGATTGCTAGGAAGGGTTGAAATCGTGGGTATGGTCACGTGCCAATTTTTTGAGACCCCCCACTTCATCAGCTGCTAATTTTTCAAATTTTTAACTTTTTTTTATTTTTTTATTTTTTTCTGTATTCTTATAATGTTGATAAATAACTAATAAAAAAATTGATAGTAAAAATATTAATTGCTTTTTTTTACGACATTTTAAAAATTGCCTAAAATTCATGCCTCTAGACTAGAATACCCCCTTAAGTTATAGGTTATCTGCCCCTGATAGAAAGTCCCAATAGTAACTGTATTGTCGTTTATGTGACACTGCAGGTACTTCATATGTATAACTTCCCTAGGTTAAAGCAAAACCATTGTAGAAATGTAATAAAAAATTGCCAAAAAATGTGGTGTAGTAGGCATTTTTAACATGTAGAATATTAAAGAATGCCTACTACACCACAAGACAGATACACGATCATGTCTTCAATACACGTCAAGACGTTCTTCAGCATGTTTTACAACTAGACGAGAAACAAGAAAACGAAGAATTCAGTGACGAGTGCGAGAAAGTAGCGGAGAAACCAACAATCCCTAAAGAAGCCTTGAACGGTATAAATACCACCATTAAGTATCTAACTGAAAACCAATGCGAACTGTTAGAAGACTTATTCAAAATTCAAAGCAAATTAGGAAGCAAAATTTCCCTAAAAACTGTATCCAAACAAACGAAGTGACTTTTTTATGAAATATAATGTTTAAATGTCTATATGTATGTATTACGATTGTTATTCGATGGTTTATTTAAAAAAATATTGATACGTAAGATGTATGCATTACTTTAAAAATAATTAATTTTATATTTTAAATTAGTGTTAACCTTAAAATTACTATACGTAGATGAGCTTTTTAAAAATGAGCTATTTTGCATATGTTGCACACCTGTTGGACAGCTTTTAACTACACCGCGGGTGTCCAACTTAAACAGGTTCCACTGTAGGTACAGGGTCGGCAGAAAGAACTTCCCGATTTTAAAGCTGCGCTGCTACGAGCGGGAATGGTGTAAAGTGGCGGGGCTAGTGATATTCGACTGCTGTGTACGTGCCATTGTCAGTGCTAGCCATTGCTTGGTCAGGTGTGGATCGTGTATTCGTGGTCGGGAAGTTCATTAAAAATGGCGGTTCGCCGATAGCTACGCAGCGATATTCTATGGAGATACCCCAAAGTGTTTCAGAATCGCCCCAGGACCGGAAATGCTCTAAAGGAAGCGATAACAAACGAAGTTGCTGCCATTCCGCCCGAGATGACTCGCCGAGTAATGGACACCTTCCGAGAGAGACTTAATGAATGCATCAACAATGAAGGTCGGCATTTAAGTAATGTATTGTTTAACACCAGTACACGACGGCTGTAGTTTAATGTAAAGGTAAATGTAAATGGCATTTTGCATACTTTATTTTATTAAAATGTATATTAAAATGTATTTTTTTTGTATCTTATAAGGTTTTGTTTTTATTGCCTTCTAAAATAAGGGAGTTCCTTCTGCCGCACTCTGTATATTTATAACTTTAGAATACACTCTTTTGATCCAAATAATGAATAAATGTACTGGTGGGACGAAGCAGGAGCTCGAGGTTCCAAAAATACTGCAAGTTGCTTTGCAAAATATCTAACAAACAATCATTTTACATTTCGACTCTTGTGTCGGATAAAACTGGAAATATAAAATTAATTCTAACATTGCTTAAATTAGTTCAGAAGCAAAAAACTAATGTAAATGTTATAGCTTTAAAATTTCTAATTTCTGGACATTCATATTTACCTAACAACACAAATTTCGGACAAACAAAAAATGCTGGTAGGAAACGTTCTTACATTAATTATCCACAAAATTGGGTAAAAGTAACAGAAATAATAAAAAAATCCATTCATAGTAGCAAAAATGAAAAGATTTAAGTTTTTGTCAATCAAAACATTACAAGACTATTACAAATCGTAAAATAAAATAAAACATCAGAAAAAACAGTTATAACTGGTTAAATATAAGATGGATTAGATTAAAAAGAGACTCAGCATGTACTTTCAAGTTTAAAAAATAATTATGACACTGAAGAAGTTTCTTTAACGAAATATGGGAAAGGTAGGAAATGTATAGCTCTGCTCAATAACCAAAACAGTATCCTGTGATACAACGTGTAACAATGCAAAAAAAGGATATACTTGATTTACTACCATATATCCCTCCAATTTATCACGCATATTATAAAAAGCTTTCAACAGAATCTGAAACTCGGATAACAAAAAACATGAAGATTCACATACTTTTAAAATACCCCTGTCGCAGCATCCTGCATAACATAGCGAATTTCCATTTACAAAAGTACGTTTTTCTCGGAAACTAGTTGATATAGAGTAATTGTAAATAAAAAAACCTTCTTTATGTGATTTTTCCGCCTCATTCCGCCAAATTTTTTTCACGAAAAATGTCCAAAACCCCGTAAACGTTTTCACGAAATTTCTTAAAAATAAGATGTTTCGTTCTTGAGTTATCGTGCGGACACATTTATATATATGTTTACTAAGTGTCCGCACGGTAACTCAAGAACGAAACATCTTATTTTTTTGAAATTTCGTGAAAACGTTTACGGGGTTTTGGACATTTTTCGTGAAAAAAATTTGGCGGAATGGGGCGGAAAAATCACATAAAGAAGGTTTTTTTTTATTTACAATTACTCTATATCAACTAGGTTCCGAGAAAAACGTACTTTTGTAAATGGAAATTCGCTATGTTATGCAGGATGCTGCGACAGGGGTATTTTATCTAATTTTTTCTTCTCTTTTAAATGGTGTAAAAAAATTTCGCAAAAATTTTTGAATAAGTGGAAATTTTGGCAAAAAACTAATTTTTTGCTAGAACAAAAACCATGTTCCTGGCATCCGACGTGTCTGGCTGACGAACGCATCCAAGGGTTTGGGACTTCCAATGTTCTCACTAAGTTTCGTAAAAATTGGATACTTCGTTCCAGAGTTATCGTGCGGACACACACACATATATATATATATATATATATATATATATATATATATATATATATATATATATATATATATATATTACATTACATATATATATATACATACATACATATATATATATATATATATATAAATTTGAGTGAATATTATTTTCGGTTCCTAGGGACCTCAAAACAAATTTCTGCCATGATCCCGGGCTTATGTCGCGTCATGACAGTGGCTGTAATAGCTGAATTCCATTCTTGGACGACTTTCAAGTTTTCAAAAATTTTTGATAAAGTGGAAATTTTGGCAAAAAACTAATTTTTTTCAAGAACAAAACCAATGTTCCTGGCATACGACGTGTCTGGCTGACAAACTCATCCAAGGGTTTGGAACTTCCAATGTTTTCACCAAGTTTCATAAAAATTGGAAAAATTGGATTCTTCGTTCGAGAGTTATCGCGCGGACACACACACACACACACACACACATATATATATATATATATATATATATATATATAAATTTTAGTGACTATTATTTTCAGTTTCTAGGGATCTCAAAACAAATTTCTGCCATAGTCCCGGGCTCAGGTCATGCCCCCCGCGTCATGACAGTGGCTGTAATAGCTGAATTCCATTCTGGAAATTTTATCATATATTTATGTTAACTTTCAAAATAATCGCCTGTATATGTTAAAAATTTAAGACTTGTTTACATAAAAATCTTTGTTTACATTAAAAATTTTCTCACGTAGACTGTATATGTATATATATACAACACACACAAACCGTACGCATAATGGTAGTACGGATAATGAAATGGTCCTGTACCCTTATACATGTATCACAATAAATTTATGTGATATATGTTATATACAAAATATCCATATAGTGTCGAATATGTAGTTAGACTGTGATTAAATTCACACTTTATACGATAAAATGATCACATTCTTAACAACATCGTTTTTCTCGGAAACTAGTTGACATAGAAAAAAAGTTTAAAGACCTTTTTTATGTAATTTTTTCTTCTCTTTTATACGGTGTAAAAAAATTTCCCAAAAATTTTTGAATAAGTGGAAATTTTGGGAAAAAACTAATTTTTTGCAAGAACAAAAACCATGTTCCTGGCATCCGACGTGTCTGGCTGAAGAACTTTTTCGACTTGAAGAAGAAGATTTTTCGACTTCCAACGTCCTCACCAAATTTCGTAAACCTAGGACATTTCGTTCGAGAGTTATCGTGCGGACACATATATATATATATATATATATATATATATATATATATATATATATATATATATATATATATATATATATATATATAAATTTGAGTGAATATTATTTTCGGTTCCTAGGGACCTCAAAACAAATTTCTGCCATGGTGCCGGGTTCAGGTCGCGTCATGACAGTGGCTGTAATAGCTGAATTCCATTCTGGAAATTCGCTAAAAGGGAGATTCTAATAATGATGAAATCAAGTGAATAAGTGAGATCTAAAAGGATAACATTCCAATTTTTACTGTTTTAAAATAAGATAGCAGTTTTTTTTTCTTTTTCCAAGCTCTGCAAAGTCAGTTAAAGACAGGTAACATTCCACTTTTTCAAACAGCTTTTCCAGACATAGTAATTTCCAACTGAGGTCTAAAAAGATAATATTCCTGGAATGTTACTGTTTCGAATGCTATTTACTGTTAAATTAAATTCAACTGTATGGATAAAATTTTTCATTTTATAATACAATGAAACAAATCTTGTTTAATTTGTTGATAATATTTCAAAAATGAATCATTCGTCCTTAAAAATGAATAGAGATTATTAATTTATAATTAAATTATTAAACTACAACAATATTTTTTTGGGATATATAAATTTCACGAAGAATTTTTTCAACCTTCTCCCAAATTGCGTGGACTAGCTTTATAGAAGGATGGACATAATGAAACCAATATCTTCTATTTCATAGCTTTTCTTTATTAAAATTGCCAAAATATTTTCGATATGTTTAATATCATCTTCAGTGGCTAAACATCAAAAAAAAAAAAAAAAAAAAAATTTTTACAACGTAATAATAAACAATAACATCATTTCTATATATTTACAATTCTTCGTTAACTTATACTATTATTTTTTAGGTTATAAGCTACATATTGGATAGGAGGATTATTTATTTATTTTTGTAAAAACAACAAGAATTTGTGATTTAGTTGATATATAGGAAATTTTATGTTTGGAAGAATATCTATTTGTGTTAACGAAACAAACAAAACCCATTTTTTAATATTAGCGGATTTGAGACAGGACAAACTGAAACAGTATGTATATTAAAATATTAAAAAAATTTTTTTTATATACAATCTTACTCACCAGAAATTATCTAAATTTCAGATTGTCATTCTTGGATAACAACCAACCATACCAACAATCCATTAGAAAAATTTAACTAGTTTTTTTGCATTTCACATGGAAATTTGTCAATCGAAAAAATTTTTTATAAAATAATTACTTTAATTTAAAACAATTAAAAAAGTCAAACATATTTAAAATGTAAAATCAAAAAAATTTTCAAGAGAATTTTTTTAAATTATCACAGTTTGTACAATGTACTCCTCAAGTACATTGTTATTGGTATGGTAGCACAGTGATCAACTGAACTAAATTTGTAAATTTTTTGTTTAAAGATAAATTTCTCGAAAATTCTAGACAAAATTAGTCCGGTCTCAATTTACATATTGGTAATGTGTTTATTGTTTATGTTTTTTGATTACAATGTATTATATAAGCATTTTTTGGAAATATTGTTTATTGATTTCTATTATTATTATTATTTTATTTTTTTAATAATCGGTAAATAGGCATTATCTAGAGCTAATGATTCTATCTGCTTGTTGCAATTTTTTGATTCATTCAGTTTTATGTAAAAACCTTCACTTAATAATCTTTTTTGGTATTTATTTTCTCTGTCTAATATTTCGACTTGGTCGAAATTAAACCTGTGATCATTATTTATCGAATGTTCAGATAATCCAGTTGCCTCTTTGCCCCTTTTTATGTCATATTTGTGTTGGGCTAATCTATTATTCAACGACTGTGACGTTTGTCCATAGTATGATAATTCGCAATCTTGGCAGTTTATTTTATATACTACATTGTAATCATGTTTTATATCTGTTTTTACTCTTTTTTTAGTGTAAATGTTTGAAATTTTATTGTTAAAAGAAAAAGTTATTTTATTTTTGCTATTTTTTTCTATTATTGGTTTTAATTTCTTAGTTAAATTATTATAGGGTAAACAAATTCTATTTTTATGTTCATTTATTGTATCTACATTAGTTTTTGTTGTATTATATGCTAAATGTATAACTTTTTCTTTTATCATGTTAATTAAATTTATAGGATAGTTATTTTTAGTTAGAATGGAAACAGCTAATTTTATAGATTCTTTTCTATTTTTTATGCTACTTAAATGTACCGCTCTATGCATTAGATTATGTATCATGTTATTTTTTATGTATTGTGGATGATTCGAGTTGTAATTAATGATTCTGTCAGTGTAATTATCTTTTTTATGCCATATTGTGTTAATCACGTTATGCTTATCTTTTTTAACTAAGGTGTCAAGAAAAGCTATTTGGTTATTTTCTTCTATTTCAATGGAAAACTGTAAAGTTGGATGATAATTATTAAAACTATTTTTAATATGTTCTATTAAATTTTCTGGCGCTACTGTTAAAATGTCATCTACGTATCTATAGAAAAAAGCTGGATTCCATTCTTTGACTTTTTTAATACTGGCAGCACAAAGAAAATCCATTACATACGAAGCAATGATACTGCTAAGGTTCCCACCCATTGGGCAGCCAAATAACTGTTTATAAAATTTATCCTGAAATCTAAAAACATTATTTTCGAAAATTAACTCAATTCCCTCAATAAATAATTCTCTATCTATATCTGTAAATTTTTTTATGTTGGACCATTGTTTTTTAATGACAGCTATTGCTAAGTTTAGAGGAATATTTGTATATAAAGATTTGACATCCAATGAAAAAATTTTTTCATTAGAATCCTTAAGTTGAATGTTATTGATTTTCTTTACGAAATCATACGAATTTTTTATGGAAAATTGACTATTTTCAGATTTAGTTAATATTTCAGAGAAATATTTTGCTATTCCCTGTATAGGGGAATTGATCTGGCTAACAATTGGTCGTAATGGTATATCCTTTTTTTGAATTTTTGGTAAAAAATAGATTTCGGGTAAAGTTTTTCCTGATTTTTGAAGTTTGGTCTTCGTTGTGCTGTCAATATATTTATTTTTGTATAATTTATCTGTATATAGTTTAATTTTTCTCAAAATATTTTCATTTGGATCTTTTCTAATGTTTAAATAAGTTTTTTTATTGTTTAATTGTGTCATAGCTTTATTAAGATATTCTTCCTTATTTAAAATTACCGTTGAACCACCTTTGTCAGCTTTAGTTATTATAATTTTGTCAGAATTTTGTTTGATGAAATTTTTGGTCTGTTTATGGCAATCGTTAATGTATTTATGTAAAGGATCAATATATGATTTTTTATTAATATTATTAGTGAGGCTGTTTATTAACTTTTCTTTCCAAATCCTTTGTTGATTTTTTGGAAATTTGTCAATGTTAGATTCTATTGATTTAATTATTGATAATATTGTTTTGTTTTTATTTATTTTATTGTTGTTAAAATTGTCATCAATCATGAAATTCGGACTTAATCCTAATATAAATTTAACCTCTTTCGGAATTATTACGTTAGATAAGTTTTTTACCCAACCCTCATCAATGTGTATTTTTTCTAATAAACTTTGTTCAGTTTTGTAAATTTTATTTATTTGTTTCCGGCTGGTATACGAATCAACTTTGTTTTCAATATGTGACGATGCCATGGACAGACCAACCATATCATCCTTACTAATCAAATGTTGTAGATTATTTTTAATTTTCCTGTTTAAATTAATTAAATTTTTTTGTTTAATATAAGAATCTGTAATAATTATTTTTAAGATTTTTAATGAAAAAATGTTCTTTGCAGAATCTAATTTCATCAACGTTTTCCAAAAAATCAACAAAGGATTTGGAAAGAAAAGTTAATAAACAGCCTCACTAATAATATTAATAAAAAATCATATATTGATCCTTTACATAAATACATTAACGATTGCCATAAACAGACCAAAAATTTCATCAAACAAAATTCTGACAAAATTATAATAACTAAAGCTGACAAAGGTGGTTCAACGGTAATTTTAAATAAGGAAGAATATCTTAATAAAGCTATGACACAATTAAACAATAAAAAAACTTATTTAAACATTAGAAAAGATCCAAATGAAAATATTTTGAGAAAAATTAAACTATATACAGATAAATTATACAAAAATAAATATATTGACAGCACAACGAAGACCAAACTTCAAAAATCAGGAAAAACTTTACCCGAAATCTATTTTTTACCAAAAATTCAAAAAAAGGATATACCATTACGACCAATTGTTAGCCAGATCAATTCCCCTATACAGGGAATAGCAAAATATTTCTCTGAAATATTAACTAAATCTGAAAATAGTCAATTTCCATAAAAAATTCGTATGATTTCGTAAAGAAAATCAATAACATTCAACTTAAGGATTCTAATGAAAAAATTTTTTCATTGGATGTCAAATCTTTATATACAAATATTCCTCTAAACTTAGCAATAGCTGTCATTAAAAAACAATGGTCCAACATAAAAAAATTTACAGATATAGATAGAGAATTATTTATTGAGGGAATTGAGTTAATTTTCGAAAATAATGTTTTTAGATTTCAGGATAAATTTTATAAACAGTTATTTGGCTGCCCAATGGGTGGGAACCTTAGCAGTATCATTGCTTCGTATGTAATGGATTTTCTTTGTGCTGCCAGTATTAAAAAAGTCAAAGAATGGAATCCAGCTTTTTTCTATAGATACGTAGATGACATTTTAACAGTAGCGCCAGAAAATTTAATAGAACATATTAAAAATAGTTTTAATAATTATCATCCAACTTTACAGTTTTCCATTGAAATAGAAGAAAATAACCAAATAGCTTTTCTTGACACCTTAGTTAAAAAAGATAAGCATAACGTGATTAACACAATATGGCATAAAAAAGATAATTACACTGACAGAATCATTAATTACAACTCGAATCATCCACAATACATAAAAAATAACATGATACATAATCTAATGCATAGAGCGGTACATTTAAGTAGCATAAAAAATAGAAAAGAATCTATAAAATTAGCTGTTTCCATTCTAACTAAAAATAACTATCCTATAAATTTAATTAACATGATAAAAGAAAAAGTTATACATTTAGCATATAATACAACAAAAACTAATGTAGATACAATAAATGAACATAAAAATAGAATTTGTTTACCCTATAATAATTTAACTAAGAAATTAAAACCAATAATAGAAAAAAATAGCAAAAATAAAATAACTTTTTCTTTTAACAATAAAATTTCAAACATTTACACTAAAAAAAGAGTAAAAACAGATATAAAACATGATTACAATGTAGTATATAAAATAAACTGCCAAGATTGCGAATTATCATACTATGGACAAACGTCACAGTCGTTGAATAATAGATTAGCCCAACACAAATATGACATAAAAAGGGGCAAAGAGGCAACTGGATTATCTGAACATTCGATAAATAATGATCACAGGTTTAATTTCGACCAAGTCGAAATATTAGACAGAGAAAATAAATACCAAAAAAGATTATTAAGTGAAGGTTTTTACATAAAACTGAATGAATCAAAAAATTGCAACAAGCAGATAGAATCATTAGCTCTAGATAATGCCTATTTACCGATTATTAAAAAAATAAAATAATAATAATAATAGAAATCAATAAACAATATTTCCAAAAAATGCTTATATAATACATTGTAATCAAAAAACATAAACAATAAACACATTACCAATATGTAAATTGAGACCGGACTAATTTTGTCTAGAATTTTCGAGAAATTTATCTTTAAACAAAAAATTTACAAATTTAGTTCAGTTGATCACTGTGCTACCATACCAATAACAATGTACTTGAGGAGTACATTGTACAAACTGTGATAATTTAAAAAAATTCTCTTGAAAATTTTTTTGATTTTACATTTTAAATATGTTTGACTTTTTTAATTGTTTTAAATTAAAGTAATTATTTTATAAAAAATTTTTTCGATTGACAAATTTCCATGTGAAATGCAAAAAAACTAGTTAAATTTTTCTAATGGATTGTTGGTATGGTTGGTTGTTATCCAAGAATGACAATCTGAAATTTAGATAATTTCTGGTGAGTAAGATTGTATATAAAAAAAATTTTTTTAATATTTTAATATACATACTGTTTCAGTTTGTCCTGTCTCAAATCCGCTAATATTAAAAAATGGGTTTTGTTTGTTTCGTTAACACAAATAGATATTCTTCCAAACATAAAATTTCCTATATATCAACTAAATCACAAATTCTTGTTGTTTTTACAAAAATAAATAAATAATCCTCCTATCCAATATGTAGCTTATAACCTAAAAAATAATAGTATAAGTTAACGAAGAATTGTAAATATATAAAAATGATGTTATTGTTTATTATTACGTTGTAAAAATTTTTTTTTTTTTTTTGATGTTTAGCCACTGAAGATGATATTAAACATATCGAAAATATTTTGGCAATTTTAATAAAGAAAAGCTATGAAATAGAAGATATTGGTTTCATTATGTCCATCCTTCTATAAAGCTAGTCCACGCAATTTGGGAGAAGGTTGAAAAAATTTTTCGTAAATTATTAAACAAAAACCTTTATTAATCTTTGATGTGATGATATTATGTAGAAAATACTTAATGCAAACACAGTGTGTGTTCTAAATATATGTAAATTCACCAAAAATTTGCTTATGACAAGACGAATTTTCAAAGTTTGTATTACAATACCGTATATTGTTACGTCCAAAGAATCTCCTCTTCGCGAGATTCCATATTATAAAATTTCCGAATAGTGTTATTCTTTTTGCTCTCAATTTCAGGCGAGATCTCATTTTGAGATTTAAAGGGATAACATTCTAAAATGGTACGTATTCAACAGTGTTGTGTTTGTCATTGTTGTTTTTATTTAGAAGTTTGTTTGTCATAGTTGCTTTTAGCTAAGTAGTGCCAACTACGAGCACTGATCTGTTTTGAAATACCTTATAATGGTATTTTATGTTATCAGTTTCGTTGAAAAAAAATTTTTTTTTTTTTTTGATTAAAATTGGGGTACTGCTGCCGGTGGATGGCGCGGTCAGCAGCACCCGGCGGCATCGCCAACAGAGGGCATGCGCCGCCATAAACGGTAAAGATAAAAACATACACAAAACAGACAGGAACACATAAATGCGATAGACAAGGGACAAAACATACACATAATAAAATCCATCGATGGGCCCTGCCATCCCAGGGCTTAAAAAGAGCGGACAGCCCTTGGTGACGGTACGATAAGTACTAGACAGAGCGTCCGGTCACCAAGGCTTGGAAGCCATCGCTGGAACTCCCTCCGAGGCCTACAGGGCCTCGGAGTGGAGAGAACCGACTAGAAAACACAGAGACTAGAAACATATATCACAGTTATAATCACAGATAAAACTTATTGCGTCACTGGGAGGCCACAGGCCGACCAGTGAAGCAATAAGGGGTTAAAACAATACCGCTGTAGAGCCATAACAACAGGCCTACAGCGGCATAAAAAAATATCACAGATAAAACGAACAAATGATGTACCACCTCGGGTGTAAAGAGCCCTCGGTGGTACATCGTTAAAAAACAATAACGGAAACAAAAAAACATGTATAAATAACAAACAGTACCACTAAGGGTGTAAAAGGCCCTTAGTGGCATAACGAAAATACTAAAAGTACCCTGCCAGACCAGCTGGAACAGGGTATGGGTAATAAATAAATAAATAAATTAGGACAACACAGTTCATTTTGAGAACAGAGATTAAAAACATAGCTGGAAAGTAAAATTTAAAATATCGGGGGAGAAATAAGAGACGACTTCGATAAAATATGAGATGTAATGCCCCTAAAGTCTCTGAAGAAGATGCGAATTTCGGAGAAATTTAAGCATCTTTCTTTCAGAGACTGCATCGTAAGCTAAAGCTTCGGCTACATTATTGGGGAGCTGCAACCTCTGGCGCAATGGCTCAAAGGTTACACATTCCTCAACTATATGCCTCACGGTCAGCGCCGTCCCGCAGGCGGCGCACCTTGGCTGATCCTCACCGGCGAGAAGATGACGATGTGTTAACGCCGTGTGGCCCAAGCGTAAACGCGTCAGGGCCACACTCTCTCGCCGGCTCAGATTTACAGGTGCCGGAGTTCTTCGGACCTCAGGTTTCACCTGTCTGAGCTTAGCCGTGAGGTTGTTCCACTCACGTTGCCATTTCTGATCGATCGCGGATCTAATGCACACTCTCAGATCCGCTGGGCGTATGGCAATGTCCTGAGGCTCACCGACTTCGGCTGCATGACGTGCTGCCTGGTCGGCGAGTTCATTGCCAGGTATCCCCACATGTCCGGGTATCCAGAAGAAGGTGATAGACTTCTGGCGGAGCATGTAGAGATACGTCAAGATGTTCTGCACCAGTGGATCGATGGTATGAGAGTGGCAGATCGCTTGCAACGCGCTCAACGAGTCGGAACAAATGAGGAATGCGCTGTCTTCGGATGTTTGACAGAATCGCAGGGCTTGCAAAATAGCAGATAATTCCGCAGTATACACAGTGGCCTGGGGGGGAGTTGAAAAAATTATTATTGTCGCTGTTGGTTTTATTTGGAGGATATTTTAAATTTTGGCTACAATGAGTTTAGGTTGAGTGCTTTTCAAACATAAAGTTGATTAAGTTTATAATGTCTGAGAATGATTCTGATTCTGAAAACCCTCCTGTTAAAAGGAGAGGTAGTGGAAGTGCAAAAAAGCTGAAAAGAAAGCGAGAAGGGAGGGAACAACGTTTGTTACTTCTAAACGTGTTCTTACAGAAGATAAAAAAACTGGACCTGACTGTATGTGTCGTAAGTTATGCACAAATAAATTGTCTGTTGAAGAAAAAGATAAAATAATTAAGTTAGTTTATAGTGGCAAACCTAAAAACGAAACTGATATACATAGGAAACTCCCATTACGCAATCCACTGGGACCAAATTGCTAAATGAGAAAGTTACAGATCACGGGCGTTAATGTTTCTGATTTATTTTTGTTGATTTACTGTTACAAACTATTACTTAGACACTAACACATTCAAACATATTTGCTTTAAAACACGGAGGATTAAATGGTACGTATTCAACAGTGTTGTGTTTGTGCCATTATACACATCTTGTGTGCGAAGAAATTGCTAAATGGGAGCGTGCGATATGGGAGTTTCCTATGTATTTTTAATGGGCCTAATCAATAAATGTGAAGTAGAAACACAAATAATCCTGAAACAACTAATCCCGACACAACTAACGAGGCTTTTACCGACGACGAAACTAATTCAGAAATTCCACGACCTAGTAGTCTACCTAGTTTTAATTATACACAATGGATTGACCCATTCAAATCTGATAGCAACGGCGCATTACATTTTTGTAGTCAATTAGGTAACACTTTAAAAATTGCACCAAGATATCTCCATAACGAAATACTTATGTTTGCATTCAACAAATTACCATTAGATATTCAAGACGAAATACATAGTTTAGAATTAGATACAATAATTTCAACAAACAAAAGAAAATACCAAACTACTAGAACTCAATATTTAATCGATTTAAATATGTCGAACACGAAATAAAATCAAAGTGAATCCGTTCAAAACTACTTCGAACGATTTTATAAGCTTCGTTTAGAACAATCAAAACTATCAGGAGAACAAGATCCATTACATTACAATTCTACTAAATATTATTTCGAACAGACAATAGTTAGCAAATTTTTAATTAATTTAAACGGTCAGATATCTATACATTTAATGGATAAAAATTTTAATAACATTGATCAAATTTTACCTATAGCTCTACAATTAGAAAATAAATTAAAAGAGCTTAATCAATTAAAAACAAATCATCATCATCATAACACTCGCGATTGTCCTCAAAAAACCTCAATTTTCTAATTCTAATTTTAACCCTAATTCAAATAATTTAAATACACTAGTTTCTCGTTATAAGCAACATCAAAATTGAAATAGAATCATATGCCTTACTCTTTTTATGTATATGCGAATTTTATTATCTAAAAAGAGGAAGACATAAGATTCTATTTCAAGTTGCTTACAACGAGAAATCAGTATTATACGAATTCAAATAGATTTGAAGTAAAAATATGTAATTATTGTAAAAATAGGGGACATACAATAGACGATTGTAGGAAAAAACGATTCAATGATAATTTAAGAACAAATTTTTCACCTCAAAAACAAAATCAAGTCCTAACACAGGAACATTTAAATAAATCCAATCAATCCGCTCTGGGGCCCACAGATTCGGATCAATCCTTAGGGGCCCTAACGAACTGTCAATTTCCAATAATATCAATCATAGAGTAAATCTTCCTAAAATTAATTTTTTAATTAATACTCAAATTGTCCATTTTTAATTGATACTGGCGCTTCTGTGTCTCTGATCAAAGAACAATTTATAGAAAATGTTAATGAAAATTCTAAAATCCCAATTTCTGGAATCGAAGACACTATTCAGTATT
Organism: Brachynemurus nebulosus; assembly: GCA_035578155.1. Lineage (NCBI taxonomy): Eukaryota > Metazoa > Arthropoda > Insecta > Neuroptera > Myrmeleontidae > Brachynemurus > Brachynemurus nebulosus. The sequence continues at coordinate 4,999,214 of JAPWDM010000007.1, read as the reverse complement.
CAAAAGGTTCTACTCATTTAAATTTAATTCGTGACAAATTTTATTTTCCATTAATCTTTCAAGTAATTGATAATAAATTTAATTTACCGACTGACGGAATTATTGGAATCGACTTTTTGTCACACTTTCATGCTAAAATTTATACAAAAAAACAATTTAATAAATTTTGATAACCCGATAATATTACCTTCCGTAAATCACATAAATAACGGAAAACTAAAATTTATTGAATCTAATTTACGATTAAATCATTTAGATGAAATCACACGAAATCATATCCTCCAAATATGTATAGAAAACGAAAAAATATTTTTAAATAAAAATGAAAAATTAACGGCCACTAATATTTTAAAGCATAGTATAAAAGTTACTGATCCCTCCCCAATATTTTCAAAAAATTATCGATTTCCTAAGTACCATGAAACAGAGCTTAAAAACCAAATTTCTAAAAGGCTTTCTGAAGGAATAATTCACGAAAGTAAGTCACCCTACTCATCTCCTATTTGGGTCGTTCCCAAAAAGTTAGATGCAACAGGACAACAAAAATGGCGGATAGTTATCGACTATAGAAAACTCAACGAAGTTACTATAGAAGTTAAATATCCACTTCCCAACATAGACGAAATATTACATAATCTAAACGATGCAAAGTATTTTTCAACATTGGACTTAACCTCGACTTTTCACCAAATTGAAATTCTTGAGGAAGATAAACCCAAGACTACGTTCACCATACCAGGAGGACATTACGAATTTAATCGAATGCCCTTTGGTTTGCGAAATGCGCCTGCAACTTTTCAGCGAATGGTGAATACAGCTTTAAGAAAACACATTAATACCCAGTGCTTCGTTTATATCGATGATATAATCGTCTTTGGAAGAACGATACAAGAACATAATAATAATCTAAAAGACATATTTAAAACCTTATCAGAATATAATTTAAAAATCCAACCCGACAAGTGCGAATTCCTTCAGGACAAAATTGAATACCTCGGGCACGTACTCACAAAAAACGGCTTAAAACCTAACCCCAAAAAGGTAGATGCAATCGTCAAATTAAAACAACCGAAAAATGTTAAAGATATTCAGTCCTTTTTAGGTTTAGTTGGCTATTATTGAAAATTCATAAATAATTTTTCTAAAATTTTTAAACCACTTACAAACTTATTGCATAAAAACACACATTTCAATTGGAACGAGGAATGCGAAAAAAGTTTCAATCTATTCAAAAAAATTTTAACTTCAGAACCATTACTAAAATATCCTGATTTTAATAAAATGTTTATTTTAACTACTGATGCCTCGAATATCGGGATCGGGAGTATTCTTTCCCAAATGCATGAAAATAAAGATCTCCCTATCGCCTATTTCAGTAGAACATTAAGCAAATCAGAACAAAACTACTCGACCACGGAAAAAGAACTCTTGTCAATAGCAGAGTCAGTAAAACATTTTCGACCCTACCTGTACGATAAAAAATTCCAGATTAAGACTGATCATAAACCATTGCAATGGCTTATGAACTGCAAGGATCCTACATCTAAGCTGGTTAGATGGCGACTGCGTCTGGGAGAATATGAATATGAAATTATTTACAAAACCGGGATTTCCAATACAAATGCTGATACTCTATCCGGACCCGTTCTCCAAATTAGAGATTTAATAGAAGTCAAAGAATTACGTAATTTTAAACAATGGTCCGAAAATTACAAAGAACCTATTATTTATAATCAAGTCTCTCTACCATTAGAAGACATAGATAACTTAGTGCTCCCCTTCTCACAAGTAATTGAAATAGGGTGAATATGGTTCGGCCAATCAAAATACTAATACCAAATATGAAAACTACATCAAAAATACTAGTTTACCTGTTTTTGCTAAAAGTCGTTACATTAAAGCTAAAAGCTCAAATCTTAATCTAAAATCTTACATGTGCAATCAATATTTTACTTATAATATCTTTAAAAATAACTTTTTAAATCGTTTTTACTTATTGTATTTATACGCTACAATTAATATTTAAGCAAAAATATTGGATAAAATTTTATTATAATGTTATTCGTATAAAATTGAGGGCTCTATATAAATTCCGGTAACTCTACTTAATATTGGAAACTGTTGAAATATTTTAAAAACACAATCGGTAGAGGCAAAATTTAAATTGACGTAGCATATAATTGTTTTAGAGCTCGAAAAAATATACAGGGATATTAACATATATAAATCCAAGGATGTAGTTATTAACGGATCTTCAGAAAAAATTAAATATTTATATACCCAATTTTTAGTACAACCTACTTCCGATTTTTCAACATTGGTGAATTCCGTTCGGATCACCAGTATTTCACAGATATGCGAGTAATACTTTTATAATGAAGCCTTTTACATTTTTAATAGTAATCGTGTAATATTAAATTTCCTTTAGAGTACTATTTTACTAATTAATAAAAATGCTGGATCATTAATTTCAAAAGAATAATTTATGCGGTAAAGTAAAATTTGTTATGTATAAAAATTGTAGTAATTAATTACATAGAAATATGCAAGAAATATGACTATTAGTCAATTTAAATTTTGCCTCTACCGATTCTGTTTTCAAAATATTTCAATAGTTCCCAATCTTAAAAATTTGGGGGGTCAGGTCTACCCACACTGTCAACTTCCCACTGGGTGTCCTTCAAGCTGAGACTACTGTACATAAACAATTCTTTTTTCATTTCAGGGGGCTCCTCCCCTGAACCCCCGATAGAGACTTTGCCTCTTGTACCACACCGGGGACTTCGCCCTCTGTACGTAAGGGTGGGGGCTCCACCCTTATCAAACAAATATTATTATCATTTGTTCTCAAGATATGCGAGACAAAAAATATTTCATAAAAGTTTCTTATCTCGTGTTTTTTTTTCATAAATTTTATAATAATTTACTGGCGTTTTTAACATCAATTAGGTTTTTAGGCTATTATATAATAAAGACATTGTAACAAATCTCTATGATCTATGTTGTGTTAATAAAGTTAATTCCGTCTTTTATTACAAAAAACAAACCGCTAATCCGAATTTGCTGAAACCTTTATCCAGTTTTTATTGTTTAATTAAACATCTAATAAAATTAGTCCGGAGTTGATACCATCATTTGTTCTCAAGATCGAGACAAAAAAAATCAGGAACGAACTAACGAACACACACATAGACATCACACTAAAAACGATGGATTCGGATTCTAGTGACTTTGAAATGTGGAGATATTTCCAAATTAGCGATTTGTAAAATCGGACCCATTACAATAACTTCCAATGCGAAGTTAACTAGAGCTACGGAAATTTGTATAGAGCACTTAATTTTGTACGAGTAACAAAATAAAATGTTATCCAATATTTTTGTTTAAATATTAAGTGTAGAATATAAATACAATAAATAAAAACGATTTAAAAAGTTACTTTTAAAGATATTATAAGTAAAATATTGAGAGCACATGTAAGATAAGATCTGAACTTTCAGCTTTAGCGTAACGGCTTTTAGCAAAAACAGGTAAACTAGTATTTTTGATGTAGTTTTCATATTTGATACCCTCACTTTTATAGTGAAGGCCCCTCCAGTAGGTCTGACCCTGGATTTGAGTTCATCAGTAGGAAGATCTTTAAAAATAAAAGGTTGTGTCAATTTAAACTTTTTTTCTATCTGTTACAGTTTTCGAGTAATTTGACAAAATTAAATTTTTTACCCCAACTTTGGGGGTGGATTTCACCCCTTAAATGGCGTTTTTGGCCGATAAAAAAAAATACGTGTCTGTTATTTTTCTTTGTTCTACACACCTACCAAGTTTCATCAAAATCGTGAATTATCACTTCAAGACCTTTACTTGTCAGTCGATTTGTCTGATAACAACAAATTCGCTGAATTCGTTAAAACAAGGTTAACGAATACATCACTAATTTTAAACAACACAGAACTCGTAAATTACGAAAATAAAAATCTTTTTATTCTATCATGCAAGGAAAAAGCATTAGATCCAATCACTTTCAACAATTTATTTGATAGCATATATACATTATATCAGTATTCTCAAATCATTCAACCACAAAAATTTTATGTTTATGATATATCGCAACTCAGTCCTCAAATATCCGAAGAAGAATTTTATAAACTATTATATTATTTCTTCTCGGATACAAATATCGAAATTAACATCATTTGCTCCAATACAATTATTGTTCGCGATCCAGAAAAAAAACAACTCTTAATCAAAGAAGCGCATGATGATTTGATAGCAGGACATAAGGGTATAAAAAACACTGTTAAAAAAACTCAGGTTAAAATATTTTTGGAAATCTATAACAAAAGACGTAGAAGAATATATAATTATTATCTGAACTCAAACCATCCTTTCTGTGTATTCAAGAAACTCGTTTAACTCTAGATCACAAACCAAAAATAAAAAATTTTCAAATATTTAATAAAAATAGAAATAATTTTAACATTGCAAGTGGAGGAGTGGCAATTATGGTTGACCATAACTACTACGCCCAAGAAATAATTCTAAATACAGAACTTGAAGCAATAGCAATAACTACTTACTTACCAACCAAAATTACGATCTGTAATGTTTATATACCCAGAGATAGAAATTTTGAAACAGCCGAACTAGACAATCTTATAGAGCAGCTACCAATTCCATTTATCTTGATGGGTGATTTCAATAGTTATAACACAATTTGGGGTTCATCATATACCGATAGCCGAGGCAAAAAAATTGAACAGTTTCTACATAACAATTTAATTAGTTTATTAAATAATAATGAACCAACACATTTCAATCTGTCTTACGGTATATTTTCTAATATTGATCTAACGTTTGTATCACCACAGTTAATACCATCTGTAAAATGGAAAGTGATAAACCATCTCTATGATAGCGATCATTTTCCGATCCAAATTACATTCAATTTACCCTCTAATAATGTAACCATTAATACAAAATGGAAGACAGCAACAGCGAACTGGGAATTATATAGATCATTAACAAATTTAGAAAATGAAAAACTACCCTCTTTGGACAATATTGACCTTCCTGTACAGTTTATTACAAACAAAATAATACATGCCGCTAATACCGCTATTGGTAAAAACTCACCAAACTCAAATCATTCCAAAGTACCATGGTTTAATGATGAATGTAAAGCCGCTATTAAAGAAACCAAAAAAGCGTTAAATTACTATCGTAGACACCGAACTTCAGAAAATTTTGTCACTTTTAAGAAACTTAAAGCTAAAAGTAGGAGACTAATTAAAAAAAGTAAACAGAAATCATGGGAAGACTTTGTTAATTCAATATCAACTTCCACAACAATAAGTGAAGTTTGGAATAGAATTAATAGAATTAACAATAAAAAATTCCAATTCAAAATTAATTCCCTAACAACAAATGAAAATGTTATTGTAACTGATACTAATCAAATAGTAAATATTTTAGCATTACACTTCCGATCAGTTTCATCAGACGAAAACCTAGATCCGGAGTTTCTAGCGTTTAAAAATGATTTTAAAATTAACGATATTCCCAACATTATGTCCCCGGATATTAATCTCCTAAATAATCGTATATCACACGATGAGTTCCTAAACGCTCTAAAAAATACAAAAAACTATTCAGCACTAGGACCAGATGATATACCGTATATATTAATAAAAAATTTATCCCCTTCTGCAGTGGATTACATTATCGATATTTATAATAAAATTTTGTTACATAATACTTTTACTAAAGAATGGTGTAAGGTTATAATAATTCCATTATTAAAACCAAATAAGGATGCCACAAACCCACAAAATTACCGACCTATATCATTATCCTGCACATTATGTAAACTATTAGAAAAAATTATTAATTCTAGACTAACTTGGTATTTAGAAAAACACAACCATATAACCAAATGTCAAGCAGGATTTAGAAAGAATTATTCAACGATAGACCACCTTGTAAATTTGCAGGCTGATATTCATAATACTTTTGTTAATAAAGAAAATATGGCAGCTATTTTTTTAGATTTAGAGCGTGCATATGATCTAACATGGAGATCATTACCTCTAATACAATTAAAAAAATGGGGCATTGTAGGTCCAGTTTATAATTTTATTTCAAACTTTTTAAAGGAAAGAATATTTCAGGTCAGGTTAAATACAATATTATCCAAAGAAATGAATTTAAGCAATGGTATACCCCAAGGATCACCTATTAGTGTAACTTTATTTCTAATAGCTATCAATGAGATAACTAACCATATAAATGCCCCGGTAAAATCATTGCTATTTGCTGACGATTTAGCAATCTATTGCAGAAGTCGAGATGTCAACATTTTACATGCTCACCTTCAGAAAACTATAAATAATATCTTACAATTCACAAAAACCAGTGGTTTTAAAATATCTCCTACCAAAACAAAAGTACTACATTTCACTAAACTCAGAAATCATACAATCTTACCTCCATTATATATCAACGAGACACAAGTTGAACAAGTTAATCAATTTAAATTCTTGGGTCTCATATTCGACAGAAAACTTAGTTGGCATCCACATATTGATTATGTGAAAAACAAAGCAATTCAAAGTCTTAATGTATTAAAATTCTTATCAAATTATAAATGGGGGGCAAATAGTGACATTTTACTAAAAATATATAAAGCCTTAACAAGGTCCATCATAGACTATGGGTCTTTTATTTACTCGTCAGGGAGTAATAAAACTCTAAAACCACTGGATATTGTGCATAATACTGCAATTCGCCTAGTTACGGGTGCTTTCCGTACTACTCCAGTAGCCAGTATGCTTTGTGAAATATCGGAACCACCACTCCGTATAAGAAGAGAGCTGTTAGCAGCTAAATATTATACGAAAATTGCTAGTATGAAGGAACACATTTCATATAATAATGTTGTATCTGACAGATATCAACATTATTATCAAATTAAACCATCTGTAGCCCAACCATTAAGATTCGCCTACAAAAAATATTAGATTCCATTAACCAGCCCATCCCAAAAATTATACAACACAGTACAGCCAATTTTCCGCCTTGGATAGCGACACCCATCAGAGTAAACATAAGTCTGTTAGAATTACCTAAAAAATTAACGAATCCCCAACTTATAAAAGTAAATTTCCATATAAATCTAACTAAATATAGTCAGTACACTCGTCTATATACCGATTCATCGAAAATAAATGAATATGTTGGAGCTGCAATTGTAATTAATACAGAAATTAAATATCGTCTGCCGGATAAGTCATCTGTTTTTACTGGTGAATTAGTTGCCATCTTAAACGCCTTAAAGTATTGTCAGACCCAAGCAATACAAAATGTGGTAATTATAACCGATTCCTTTAGTTCAATTCAATCAGTATCCCAGCTCTACCCAAAAAATCCCATAGTAACTAAAATTCAAGATATAATTACCGAGAGGAGAACCACTGGATTTGATACAGTAATCTTTTGGGTTCCATCTCATACTGGAATCTCTGGGAACGAAACAGCCGATACAGCAGCCCGAAACGCCATTGATAATCCAGATACAGTTGTGAATCAAATCTATCGCAGTGACCTCTATGCCAATATAAAATACAAAATACTTAAAAAATGGGAGGTAGAATGGATGACAACTAATCACAAATTAAAACAAATAAAAAGTAATATAAATAAATGGCCACAATCTAATCTTCACAGAAGGGATGAAGTGATAATTACGAGATTACGACTAGGACATACGTCACTTACACACCGATTCCTACTCCTAAAAGAGCCAGCTCCACAATGTGATAAGTGTAAAGTGTCACTAACAGTCAACCATATCCTACGTGAGTGTCAACAATATAAAAATGCTAGAGAAGTGTGTAATTTAACAGACAATATGACACTAAAAGATATCCTCGATCCACAATATAATAATTTGAATAAAGTTTTAGTTTTCCTAAAAATTATCAATCTGTACAATAAAATATAATTTTATATGCTGTGACTAGTGTTGTGACTATACTTAACTATAATTTTGTGTAATTGATCTATATAATGTTTTTGTTTATTACTTAATAATATTTTAGTCTATTACTCAATTAACATGTACTCGCATTATGTACATTATATATGTATTATTATATTATATCACAGTGCCAATGGCCTTAGATGCTGAGGCACTATAATAAAAAAATAAAAAGAAAAAAAAAAAAAAAGAATATATAAAAAAAAATGTCCTCAGTGTCAAAGTAATAAAGCACCCAGGAATCAAAAAACTCCCATGGTCATTACAGAAACCCCTTCAACCTTTAACGAGATGATATCTCTTGATATCACGGGTCCCTTTAAAGAAACAGATTCAAATAATAAGTTCGTTCTTACAATTCAGGATAATTTAACAAAATTTATCGATGCTTATGCTATATCCCAGAACACCGCAGAATTCACTGCACTTAAATTTCTGGAACACTGTACAAAGTATGGGTTTCCGAAGGTCATATTGACGGATAACGGTCAAAACATCATAAATTCAACTATTAAAGAAATTAATAAATATTAAATATAAAACACAAACAAAGCAAACCATACAATCCTCAGTCCAATGGTTCACTAGAACGTGGACACCAGGAACTTAAAAACTTCCTCCGGAATTATGTAAATGAAAATCTCAATGACTGGGATCACTATTTACAATTCGCGTGTTATTCCTACAACACAACGGAAAATAGGCATACAAAATTTACACCGTACGAACTTGTATTTGGCGAAAAAGCTAAACCTTTATGACCCATGAACTGCAATTGCCTTATTCTAAGTGTCTTTAAAAGTTCTCTATTAATACTATATCGAGCCAATATATGTTCGTTAGAAATTTTGTCCGTCCATCTTATTTTCTTGATTCTTCTCCAAATCCACATTTCAAAAGCTAACAAGGATGACTCCATTCTTTTTGAAATGGTCCAAGATTCGCTCCCGTATAACAGCACTGACCACATATAACATTTTATAAATCTTAATTTTGTTTTATTACTTATATTTTTATTTAGTAATAAATTTTTAAATTTTATAAAACTTTTTTTAGCTAACAAAATACGATTTTTAATTTCACTGTCACTTTTTCCTTCATTTGTTATTATTTGACCAAGATATGTATGTTTTGTTACTTATTTTATAGTTTCACCTTCTATTTTTAGATTTAATTTTAAATTGTTTTTTTGTTTAGTTGCTATCATACACACAGTTTTCTTTGAGTTTATCTCAAGACCCCACTCTTTTAGATGTAAGTTCAATGTGTTAAGTTGTTGCTGCAAATCTTACTGACTACTTGCTATCAGTAATGAATCGTCCGCATATCTTAATTTATTTATGTATTTTCCATTGATGCTAATACCTAATTTTTCATTCAGATTTCTAAAGATCATTTCGGTATAAATGTTGAAAAGTGTAGCTGACAGTACACATCCTTGTCGTACGCCACGTTGTATATTATATATATATATATATATATATATATATATATATATATATATATATATATATATATATATATATATATATATATATATATATACATATTCACTTGTTTGTAACATTTATCCTCATTAGCAACGTGATATTCTAACTACTAATATCAAATTTTTCGATGTGGAACTTAGTGCGACAAATAAGGGCGGACTATGTGTTTGCATTTTGAGGGTTATAGTTATCAGAAGAAGCGGCAGGGTAAGGATCTGTTAAAAACAACAAAGCAAAAAGTGTTATCCATTTATTAAATTAAAAGGAGGTGAGGTTGCCACTAGGGAGTCAGCTAAACATGTATGTGGACTTTCGTACGATGCTCAGTTAGAAGTGGTAAAACGCACGCAAATCGCCAAGAAAAGACCACGAGAAGAAGAAACAAAACTGTAAGGGCCAATTCGGAGGGGGGAAAATGAATTCCCGCTACGAAATTCGGCTGGTTGGCCTAAATCGGTCACGTGGGGTTAGTCCCGTGATCCTAGCAGTCGCGCCAAGGACGCAATGTATAGTTGTATCCTGGGGAGGGTTGCAATAGGGAAGGGAGACAGCAATAACACTGACACTTACTTAACTTTAATTTTATTATCCTAAAAATTAAAGAAAGGCACGTAAAATAAATTTAAAAACAAAAGAAAATTAACGTTAGTACATTTGTATATGACGCTAGTAATGGCGTTTTACTAAAAACATATAAAATAGTATTGGAAATAAAAATTTATAAAAGTAGAGAAATCGGTAAGCGACTAAGAACCCTATCATTTAGCGTAAATACTATTCCCTAATTATAATTCCCTAGACAATTAAGTATTCAAAATAGTTCCCTGAATGAGTAACCATAAAAAATTTAATTCCTTAAATATAACAAATATAATTATTTCAATAAAATAAAAAGGAGGGTGCGCTTGTACTCACGGGTCTTTTCTCCGTCTACTCTGGATAAGCTGCTGATGGGGGTCCCTTCGACTTCTCTAAATCCCTTTGTCTGTGGGTTACTCCTATCACTAGCCTCCACTCGCACACACCGTAAGTCAAACCCACACTGGCACGTAACATTTTTTTATTCCATCAAATAAAATTTCCACGGTGGAAATTTTGTGCAAAATGTGCATTTAACTTGCCCATTCGTTCATTGACATCGCACACTCAATCACTCACGTTGTGCAATGTTTATACTACACGTTCTTTGATGGGCTTGGACTTCACAACATTAAATAAAATCCACACTGACACTTAGGGCGATCTTCACGATAAAGGTAAGTGTTTTCATGTATGGAACTTCAAATTTGTTCCTGTTTAGGTAAGAAAGGGGAAACATTTATTGTAATAAAAAGCTAATTTTGACTTTAATCTTATCTTTTTTGATAGGGTATGATTTTGTTGTTGAAATGCCGAGGACATAGGCCCTCAGAAGAACATTACAGCGACAACGATGTAAGTCACAGGGGGGTACTAAAGAGCCGAACACGTACACAGAAATTGTTCTCGATGATAAAACATTAAAAATGCTTAATAGAACTTCTCTACTGGCCGACGATGGAGAAGAGAGAAGTATGGTTTTTAGCAGTAAAAAAGCCAAAGAAAGTTTGAAATGTTTTAAAACCTTCTTTTGCGATGGTACACTTAAAAGCTGCAGTAAATAATCTACGAAAATATGCAGCATTCATGCAAATTTTGGCAGTAGAGATAATGAAACTAAGATCAATCCAGCTGTTTTTGCTCTATTGCCCAACAAGAAAAACAAAACCTATATTCGATTGTTCCAGTTGATTGTTGACGCTGTTCCAAAGTGAAATCCAGAAATTGTAAATACCGACTTTGAAGTGGCGGGTATGCATTCAAGAAGTGTTTCCTTCAACGCAGTTAAAAGGATGCTTCTTTCACATCAAAAAATGTTTTTGGCGGAAAGTACAAGAACTAGAGCTCTAGCGCCGACATTCCTCAAACCAGACCAAGTACAGGATGGCTGGATCGAGATCCACTCTCAGGCGCCAGAATCTTCAAAACTAAGTTTGTTTTTAGATTACTTTGTTGAAAATTCGTTAAGAGAACCCGAAAATTCTCATAAAAGTGTGAAATTGTTACCAAAGGCATCATCGGACGATAAAGCAGTCGAAGGGTGAAACAATCGCTCAAACTCGATTTTAGATAGAAGGCCCAATCTAAAGACAAGAGATGTAATAAAATGTTTGAAAGGAGAAGCTGAGAAGGCGAACTGTTTATGCAGTATGAACTGAACACTGGGGGGTCAAAAAGAAGGAGAGAATATATTAACCATGAAGCGATATTTAGGAGATGGAAGATTTAAAAAAAAATTATGACGAGAGCTTAACCACAGCTGATTATATACACGCCAATATATAAATTATAATGATTAAGTATCTTCTAAAATAATATTATTTAATTACTTATATCAGACTACACCACATTCTTTTCAAACACACATAGCGACATTTAAATTCTTATCTACAAATTGTTATATTTTTCTATCACCCTTGGCGTTGTACGTACTGGACTGGCCTACGGTAAAGGGACACTTATTAACACATTTTTCTGACAAACGATCAATAGATGCTATAAAACGTAGATTAACTGAATTGAAACAGGGAAATAGATCGTTAGACGAATATTTTCAAGAAGCTAGCGATTTACAAACGGCTTTAATAAATACAATTAACCCAACCTTCAGTCCCGACATCAAATCAGTTCTAATAGACACATACGTACAAGATGTCTTACGCGAATTTACAACCGGATTAAAAACCGATATTGGTAATTATATCCGAACCAAACAAATTAGCAGTTTAAAAGAGGCATACGATCTTGTTCAGGACCAAATGAACCACATACATTCACATCAGACCAAATACGGCCATAAAAGCAATCCACTAACAGTACCGAAATTTCACACACATAAACCTACATACACACCTACCACATTACCTAAACCTACACCTAATTTCCAACAACATTTAAATAGACAAAATCCATTTCCAAGACCAAATTTTTTCACTAAACCAATTAACCTACAACCACCAAGATACGCCCAACCTGGACAATTTCAAATCCAAAAACCCAATATACAACCATCTAGATTTAATCCACCTACCCAACACAGTATTAAACCACAATACAAACCTACACCTATGGACATAAGTCTACGAACTAGGAATAACAGACCTCAAAACAATTACTTTAATAAAAATGGACAAAAACCAACTTTTACGAGTAAAGAATTATTTAATCAAGAAACTGACGAATTGATATTAACCCCGTGTATACCAACGAACAATTTGAGGAATATGTCCCATATGAACAATATGGCGATTATTTGGATTCACATAATTCTTGTGAACCACAAATATTAGAAGCAGAAATACAAGAGGAAAATTTTATATTAACAAGCCTCGAAACGAATCAAACGTAGAGAACTTTGCTAATATTAGTACACTTCCATACATTGAAATTAATTCAATATTCCCCAATAAAGTACTTAAATTTTTAACAGATACCGGAAGTTCAGTTAGTTTTATCAACCCTTCATTGATTAATAAAGATTTCACATACATCGGCGAACGCGTTAAACTATTCACTTTTGACGGTTCACACGAAGTAGAATTGCAAATAACGTTACCTATCTTCGACGAATTTAACAAAGTAGATATGACATTCGACTGGTACGTAAAAGATTTTCATCAATATTTTGACGGACTAATAGGGGAAGATTTATTGATCAAATTAAACGCTTCTGTACATTTATAACAACCACCACATGTATCCACACCCAATTGTCAAATCCCCATAAAAAAGAAACCATGCTTAAAATCGGGAATCCTTCTCGCAGAATCATTTTCTAAAAGTTTTCAAACAATACCAGTAGACATAGATAACGGGCAAATCTATATACCGGAAACTTTCATTGGAAAAAATCTATATATTGAAGAAGACATTTATAACGCAAAAGATTGGTCATGCATAGTTTCAATTGTTAATACAAATGAACAACAAACTCAGTTTAGACTAAATCAACCAGTACGTAGTCAACCTTTATCAGATTTTTATGAATATCACACTAGCATCACTCGGATGGAAGTTGATAACGTAACATTACCTGATATAGAAGAGTTGATACACACTGATCATTTAAATTTAGAGGAACGCGAACAACTAATCAAATTGTGCCAACAGTACGAAGAAATATTCTTCAAAGAGGGTCAAAACCCCACATTCACTAACCAAACTAAACATAGAATACAAACTAAGGACGACATACCGTGTTACACTAAATCATACAGATACCCCTACATACACAAGGAGGAAGTTCAGTTACAAATAGAAAAATTATTAGAACAAGGTATAATTCGACCAAGCTACTCTCCATGGTCATCCCCTATATGGATCGTACCTAAGAAAGTAGACGCCTCGGGAAAACAAAAATGGCGTATAGTCATAGATTATTGAAAATTAAACGACAAGACTATAGATGACAAATACCCACTCCCGAACATTACTGAAATATTAGATAAATTAGGACGATGCATGTACTTTACATCATTAGATCTAGCTAGCGGTTTCCATCAAATTGAAGCTGATCCAAGATACATTGAGAAGACGGCATTCACGGTAGATAACGGCCATTACGAGTACGTTAGAATGTCCTTTGGACTCAAGAACGCTCCCTCGACGTTTCAAAGAGTCATGGACAACGTCCTACGCGACCTTATTGGAAAAGTATGTCTAGTTTATATTAATGATATTGTAGATTTCTCAACATCGCTTCAGAAACACACTTCGTAAAGTATTCCAAAAACTAAAAGACGCAAACCTTAAAGTTCAGTTAGACAAGTCTCATTTTCTTCAAAAGGAAATTGAGTTCTTAGGTCACATAGTATCACAAGACGGAATTAGGCCAAATCTAAAAAAAAAAAAATAGAGGCAGTAAAAATTACCCCTTACCTAAAACAACAAAACAAATTAAAGGATTCCTTGGACTTTTAGGGTATTACCGAAAATTTATCCATAATTTCGCAAAAATAACGAAACCCATGACAAAGTTACTTAGAAAAGGTGAAGACGTGACCAAACCCCCACAAGATTTTATAGATGCATTCGAGAAATGTAAAACTTTACTAACCAATGACCCAATATTACAATACCCCGACTTCTCCAAGTCCTTCAATTTAACAACAGACGCCAGTAATTTTGCTATAGGAGCTGTACTTTCCCAGGGACCAATAGGGCACGACAAACCTATATATTTCGCCTCTCGAACACTTAATCAATCAGAGTGTAATTACAGTACGACAGAAAAGGAATTGTTAACCATTGTATGGGCATGTAAATACTTCAGACCATACCTATATGGGCGAAAATTTAATTTATTGTCAGATCATGAACCACTTAAATCAGTACATTACATGAAAAACACTAATAATAAACTGACGCGTTGGGAACTCCAGTTAGAAGAATTTGATTACCAGCCCATGTTTCTCAAAGGGAAAAATAATACAGCAGATGCATTATCTCGTATACCCGAAGTAAACATGAGTGACAGTTTCCAAGCAACTATTCATTCAGCAGACTCTGACCATAGTAAATTAATACCTATTAGTGACGCCCCAGTAAATTGTTTTCAAAAACAATTACTATTTCTTGAAAAACAAAATCAGTCAAAATTACCCGCTCATATTCTTAAATACATACACACGACAAAAGAAAGTAAATTACAGTAACCAAACCATTACAGACATTTTCAAACAACATATAGATCCGAAAAATAAATACGCTATTAATTGTCCCGATGATAAACTATTCCCGATGATAAAATACAAAATATTATATCACAATTTTTTAGTAGATTAAACGGCAAACTAGTTAGATGTACCAAATTTTTACACAAAATCGAATCCAACGAGTTACAATTTGACAAAATAAAAGAAATTCATGAAAACAATAATCACAGAGGTATCGAAGAAACAATGAAACGCATTCAATCAGAATTTTACTTTCCTAATATTAAATCAAAAATCACACAAATTATTAATAATTGCGATACTTGTTAGATTTGTAAATACGATAGAAACCCGCCTAAATACGTATTTCAACAAACAGAAACACCTAGTCACCCGAATGATATATTACATATCGACATATTTACAATCGATGGTAACATTTCCTTAACTACAATAGATAAATTTAGTAGATATGGACAATGCTATCCTCTAAAATCAAAAAATATGGTGAACGTAATAACAAAATTTCACACGGCAAACCTAAAAAATTAGTATATGACTCGGGAAAAGAATTCACTAATCACTTATTTACTGATTATTGTAAAAAACTAGACATAATCCTGCATCAAACGTCAGTAGGTAATCACACCTCAAATTCACCAATCGAAAGATTTCATTCCATTTTGATAGAACACTACCGCATACAAAAAACATTAAATCCAAAGAACCCTTTCACAGACCTAATTAAATCCGCTATTTTCTTTTATAATGACTCCATACACTCTGCAACTAAATTTAAACCATTTGAACTATACTTCGGAAGACCGAACGACTTTTTAGAGATTTAATAATTTTAAAGAGCACGACTATTATCAGAAACTATTAGAATATAACACAGACTTACAACAAAGACTGAAAATTCAACAAAACATAAGAAAAACACGACTATTAGACAAATTAAATACAAATAGAGAACAACCACCGAATGAAACTAGTAGATACGAAAGAGTAATCCAGAGAAATTCTAAAAGTAGAAATCCATTCTTTTAAAACAAATCCCCGAATTAAGCCTGGAATTACAACTACAACTAACAATAAACGAAAAATACACAAAGGAAAACTGAGACGCAAACTACTGTTTCAGGATACTGGCACTAGCCAAACTGACGAACCCCCAAACACTAGAAGTGATGGACCTACAGAAACACCAGGGACTTCTACCCCTAGTATTAGGACCTAGCTTAAAAATTGACCAGTACACTAACTACATCCATTATGTCAACCTTCAAGACTATAAATCCAACATAACCCACATACGCACCTCCTTAAATCATTTAAAAATCATTAACGAAAACTTAGAATTATATAACATTACAATGAATCGATTTGATTTACTAACTACTAGATTTAGTATAATTTATCCCAAAATTAGAAACAAGCGAGGATTAATAAACGGATTAGGTACTATTATCAAGCAAATAACAGGAAATATGGATAACAATGACGCAACGTGACTAAACGAACAAATAGAAAAAATACAAAACAACGAACAGAGCTTAAAATTTGAGCTTAACCAACAAACAGCAATTAACAATCAAATAATTAATTGATTTAAAAATATCACACAATTTATTAACAAACAACAGCAAACGATTTCTAACGCAATAAATTCCAAAGATTCAAAATTTTCTAAGGAACTAAATAAACTCCAATCACAAAGTAAAATAACCACTTATTTATTAATAACTAATTACAATATTGATTTATTACTTAATCAAATCAACGACTTAGATAAAGCAATTACTTTAGCAAAACTAGGATCAATATCAAGGCATATACTCCATCCGAATGAATTAAAAATAATATTCTCAATACTTAACAAACAAAATCTCAAACTTAAAACGGACGAAGAATTATACGAAACGTTAGAACTACAAGCTTATTATTCCGATACAAATCTTATATTTAACATTCGAATTCCTCAATTAATAAAAACGCAGTTAAATTTCATCCACCTAATATCTATACCAAATAACAAACAACAATCAATCCAAATCCAATATTCCTTCATATTCTTTAATAATGTAACAATGTACTTGTATGTTGGCAAGTGCAAAGAAGTGAACCAGCAATATTTATGTGGTAAAGAAGAGTACAAGATCCCAAGCTCCAAATCGAAATGTGTTTATCCACTCCTGACTGTTGAGGCAGCAAACTGCATCTACGAAAACGACAACCAAAACAACATCTTGACTCCTGAACCTGGCATCATAATCAGTTCTGATCAGTTAATCAACATCACTACAAGCTGTCCAATCAAGAAAAGAACATTACGAGGTAATTACTTAATCAAGTATCATCAATGCGATATCACTATCAACGGAATCCCATACAACATAAATCAAGAGAGGGAACCAGCAAAGATTATACCCATCATGGACATAAATTTCAACGAAACATTGCCAATACCCAAGTTAAGTCTAACTAAATTACAAGACAGTGAAATTCAAAACCGACAGAAATTGGAACTACTGGTAATTACAACACAACAAAGAAATTACACCATCTACGCACTAATAATTGCCATTAGCATATTATTGGGAATCAGTACCTACATTTTTATTAAGCGGAAAAAGAAGACAACTGAAAGCAGCAACAGAAAATTGGAACCAGAAGTACGCTACATTCCAGTTGCCACTTCCTTATCCCAATTCAAGGATCCAGCTCTCCGCATCAATTGGAAGTAAAATCCTAGTAGGGAGGAATTATAATAATTAAGTATTTTCTAAAATAATATTATTTAATTACTTATATCAAACTACACCACATTCTTTTCAAACACACATAGCGATATTTAAATTCTTATCTACAAATTGTTATATTTTTCTATCACCCTTGGCGTTGTACCACAGAATTCCTTTCAAACACCAAGATTACCAATGAAAGCTATTCTTTTAGTCGATAATTGTCGATCACATGTGATGTTAAATGTTGGAGATATTAAGACAGAATTTTTTCCACCAAATATAACGTCGATCGCGCAACCTATGGATCAAAGAATTTTAGTGGCATTAAAAAAAAAATACAGAGCTCGACTTGTATCATCTATTGTTGAAGCTGGGAAAAAAGGAACTTCTATTCCTGAACATCTAAAAAGTGTCACATTAAATGATGTAGTTAATTGGATGAGCGAAGCTTGGGAAGAAATACTACCATCGACTCTTTACCGGTGTTGGAGAAAAATTTGGCCAGTACAAACTCATGATGCTGAGACACAAACGGAGCCAACATCAGAAGTCTTGACTCCGTTGTATTTGATGGTAGAAAATGAGTCAGATGAAACAATGCTTGAGAAATTGGTAAATAATAATGAGGTTTTTCAATCATTGAGGATGTTTAAAGAGTATGCAGGTATTGAGAAAAAAACCGTCGACTTGTGGATGATGAATAATGAAGACTGGGGTATATAAACTTTATCTTACTTTTATTTAATAATTTTTCAAATGATGATAATTTTTAAATATTACCTACTATATAGCTACCAAATTTTTTGAATAAAATATAGATAATTAAAAGTATAGATCTATTGAGTTAGTTAATAAATCCAAACTTATTAATTTCGCAACCAAATTATTTTTTTCTTTTCACTTTAATTTTTTTATGAATAAATTATGCAGGTGAAGTTGACATGGAGAAACAAGGAAATACTAACAATTTAGAAATGATGGATTTACCGTTTCAATCGAATTTTTCAGTGATAACAGAAGCTCTAAATGTAATTAATAATTATAATATTATGAACAATAAATAATATTTTATTTAATATTGATTTAATTATTTGTCACAAAATACACATTGTGAATTTTCCATATTAATTTGTGTATTTTTTCTGCTCTTTAATAATAATAATGTTAATATATTAACAGTAAATTTTACTTTAATGCATACTCTTAAAGATTATTTGCAATTCCTTACAATATTTTTTCAGTGTTATGTTTTATTTAATAAATCACAATTGCATTCCTATACTTAGTTTACATATAATTTTGCTCGTTCCAGCTTAGTCTTATAAGAAATGGTCTGGCACAAAACTCGAGAAAGTGATTAAGTGGGAGAAGTTGCAACTGTTAATTGAGGAGAAGAGTCTTATAAGAGGCAGTCTTATAACGGGTATTCGACTGTACAAAAAATATTAGTAAAAAAGAAATAAATACATATATAAAGGAACGTTATTTGCTCTAGCAGACTCATACATAAATACAAACAGTCTAACAGTATTACACTGAAATCGTTAAGCCGACCCTGTGAAAAATTATTTCATCTGCTCTATGAACATTACATTTCTATACTCAGTTTCTAAATTTATCAATAGTGACCGGACACTATAGTGTACTATAAATCATCCTGTCAAAAAATTGAATGTTCTCCAGTAGCGCAAAAACAAGTACGAGGGGTTAAAAAATGATACTTTCAGTGAAGTGTATCACACCTTATTAACATATTAATTTTCAACAAAACAGTAGTCCAATACTGGCTAGATGCCTAGATATTAGTTGCAACTAATAATTAATAACCAATGACAAAAATATTTTTTTTTTGCAACTAATGACTGAAAAATTCAACTATTAGTATTAACTATTAAGTAATTTAGCTTTTAGTTGTAAATGTTAGTTATATTAAGTATGTATGAAGTTTATTGAAATTATCGTAGAAGCAAAGTAGTAGGAAAATATTTTATCTTCTGATTATTTATTGAACATAAAAACGTAATAAACCAACATGAGTAACAATATAAAAAATCACAACTATAAGTTTAAAATAATTGGATACTATTTGCAATCTGTTTTTGATCGAAAGATTTTGATAACAAAAAGTAAGTAGAATAGCAAATGTTATATATTTGAAAGAATACTTCCTTTCCTTATATCATCCATTTTGGAAATATCGTTATTTTCGATATCGATAATTTTCGATAACGAAAAGTAGATTCTGACAGTCGCAATACGTTCGGAATACCCACAACTTGCTTCGCTTAAGCCTTCAAAAATTTCGTTATTTTTGAGCTACGACGCACCGTTTAGGAGATATTTACGATTCAAGTTTTCGATAGCGAAAGTTAACGAAAAATAGTTTTTTAAAAAATTGTTCTGTTACCGACCAGATCAATGGGACTAACAGAGCCTAAATTAACTAGTTATAACCAACTTATGACAAGTTACGCGGTATCGATAATTTTCGATAACAAAAAAAATTTGGTTTTGACAGTCGCAATCCGTTCGGAATACCCACAACTTGCTTCGCTTAAGCCTTCAAAAATTTCGTTATTTTTGAGCTACGACGCACCGTTTAGGAGATATTTACGATTAAAGTTTACGATTGCGAAAAGTAACGATTTGTCATTTTTTTAAAAATACACTATCGTTGACCAAATCAATGGGACTAAGGGAGCCTAAATTCATCAATTATAAGCAGTTTATGATAAATAATAATTCGTTATTTTTGTTAGTTCTCGAACAGAACATTCTAAAACTTTTGTTAGATATCTTTATTTAGCTTTTATAATAGTTCTTCTAATACTGATATTGGTTTTTCAACATCTTTATTAATTTTCGAATAGAAACTTTTGTCAAATCTTCTCACCTGTATTCAATTTGTTTTTCGAAGACTAAACAAATGGTGAAGTAAAATTTTCGTAATCTTTGTTGATTTCCAGATAGAACACTCTCGAACTTTCGTTAAATTTCGCTACATGGATCCTTTTTAACTAATTCGATGGTGAAAACAAGTTTTGGTTATCTTATCTGATTTTCACATAGAATATTCTAGAACTTTTACCGAATTTCAATTTTTGGTCACTTTTTTGATGAACAATCTGATGGTGATGCCAAATTTTCAATAATTTTTCTGATTTCCAAAAAGAATATTCTAGAACTTTTGACGAATTCTGCTATTTGGACACTTTTTTAATGCCCAAACCAATGGTGAAGTTGGTTTTTGGCTATATTTTCTATTTTCAAAATAGAATATTCTCGAAGTTTTGCCGAATTCCGTTAATTGATCGCTTTTCGATGAAAAATTTGGTGGTGAAATCAGATATTCGATATTTTTTCTAATTTCCAAAAAGAATATTCTAGAACTTATTCTAAATCGAATTATGTAATAGTTTTAATTTATCTGTATCTTTGTACAAGAAATATCTCCTCATAAAAATTTACAAGACTACGCTCCTCTCATATATGTTTTTCAAACAATTCGATTTTTTGACAGGATGATTTATAGCTTCAGTGTATGAAAAAAATTTTTTCTTCAAATGGTTGTTTACATAATTCACATGCAGTTGATCAAATTAAACTGTGTTCGTTCGTCGCGCGAGTGATGTTACAAACTTAAATTGAGCGACTATGTTATTCATATGAAATTTTATTGTTTTCAAAACAAAATATATTTGTAGCGTACCTCTAGTTCCTGCCACAAAAACTATAGAGCGCATTTAGAAAAACTTGGTAAATGTATTTATGAAAAATAGATAGATTATGTGCCGCGTCTAACGAATGGTGATACGTTTTTTCGGCAATTTTTGACAGGATAATTTATGACCTGCAAAGGAATGGTCTGGCACAAAACTCGAAAAAGTGATTAAGTGGGAGAAGTTGAAAAATGTTTATTGAGGGGAAGAGTCTTATAAGAGGCAGTCTTATAACGGGTATTCGACTGTATTCAAAATTTATACGGTTGCGGTTACGGTATTTATATTTAATGCTTAAACAAAATGGTAGGGGCTGCTGAAAAAAATAGAATAGATACAGAGAGTTTTGTAAATAATAAACCATACTTTTCAGTAAATTAAAAGTTTATTTCTTTTTGAAGTCTACGTAATTTTACAATATGACGTAACATATTAAACATGCTAAAATCTATATTACTACACGGCTCTTGAGCCGTTTCTTCTAACCACTCCCACTCGAATTTGTCCACGTTGTTTTGTTCTGGATTGAAATCAACGTCCATTTTTTCAGCATCTGCGTAACCCAGCATCAACTCCAACATATTTGGTTTAACATGCAAAATTGTATATTGAATCGCTTGGTTTACAAATTTTTCCAAATTTCTCTCCTCCAACCATTGTTTAATAAAGTTTTCGAATTGTTTAGAACTGGTATTTATAGTTAATAAATAAATACTAATCTCCTCCTCTAGATTATCCATCAGTTGTTGTTTTAGAGAGAAAATCTTCTTTAGTAGATAGCAGGACAGAAATCATATTCTCGGATTATATTTTCCAATATATCAAATGCATCATCATCGCTAAGCATATACGAATACTGTTCCAAAATCGCCTGTATCTGCAACGAATCGTTTGCCTTAATTGCATCGTGTAAAAATTTTTTTATATTTTCATTTTGTTCTTTTTGAAGTTTTTCTATTTTTTGCAAAATATATTGTTTTTCTTGATCCATTTCGATTCTTTCAAAATTATCCACACACACACACTACTCAAAAAAAAAACAACTAATTTCAATTTTCTTACAACAAGCGGTATTAATATTCTTGTCCCCACTCCTTATTAACTTACTCGTCTCCTCCCCACCACTTTTATTTTTTAACAATTAACTTTTTTCTCTATATTGTTGTGCATTTTTACCATATTGTAAGTAGTTATATTTAAATATTTAATTCGACGATTAATTTCTTTTGTATCTTCATACATTTCTATTGATTTCTTTAACAGTGTTAATTTTTTGAAAAATTCCTCCACACGATCCATATTTAAACTGCATCAAATATTTTCTCTATATTAATTTTTATAACCATATCTGAGGTCTAATTATTAAAAAATAAGAACATTTATTTAACATTAAATGTACAAATACACATATCTTTATTACAATAACATGAAATTGGTGGTCTCAATGTTGGCGATGATAAGGGGATACGTTTATTAGTGTCATATACATTTGCACCCTTTTCAATTTTGTTATTCAAATTTTCAGCTGTTGTTATTGTTATTGTTGTAGTTAACAAACACATTGCGAGTAAAACTAGTAAAAGCATTTTTGCTGCAACGCTAATGATAGCTAAAAGCAAAATGAGCCAAATTTTCTGTCAACATCGTATATATTAAAAAAAAAAATAAGAATACTACAAACATCCGGCATTTAGTATAACCCATACGTACAAACTACATCATCAAGTATACACCATATGTACACGCACATCGTCATCGCCAAGTATACACCATACGTACACCAGCTATATACATCGTCGTCATCGTCATCATCCACTGTACCAGAGAGAACCGTATCTATTATTACTTTACTATGAGAGATAAACATGCAAATGGGACACTATGACTGAGTCAAACAAGGACAATTTTTTAAAATATCTCTATGTAGTAGTGTGTTGGTATAAGGATATATTGGTTTTGGGTGGTTTTGTACACTTATGGATGTTATATAGTACATTTGTATTATTAATATTTAAAAACCAGTAAAGATAAATTGATAAATCTGACAAGCAATATAATATATTTCCCTTGAAGAGGGTGTGAACGACATTTAAGGAATTCTTAGAGCTCTAACGGAATAGTGAAAAAATATAAACAGATGAAGATTCAGATTGCGTACCTACTATAATAAACATACGAGGGTGATTCAAAAGTAATAATGAACTAATGATAATATATAAAACAATATTATGCTTTATCATACTAAATTTTATTTACTTTTCAACATAATCATATCAAAGTCAATACATATAGTCCATCCTGCAGCGCGCAAATTCCTATGAAAGAAAATGTTCATCAACTCTCCCAAAATGCTTCTACAATGGCCATAACATTGCCATTCTTTTCGAATTTCTCACCCCTGAACTACTTTTTAAGCTTGGGAAAGAGAGAGAAGTCGCTGGGGGCAATCTGAGAAATACGATGGATGCTCAAGCAATTCGAAATGCGCTTTCCTAATGGTAGCCATCGCAACTTCGATTTTATGTACTGGTGCGTTGGCTTGGTAAAACAACATTCACTCTAAGTTTTCTCCGAGTGTTCGTATTCAAATCAATGTAGTTTCCACGGATGACGTTGAATTTATATGACTTTTTTATTGATAATTGAAGAGGGTATAAGCAGACTATCTCAGTTTTCAAAAACTTTTTGGACCGTTAGAAAAAATATTATAATTACTTTTGGATCACTCGTATATGTAAATAGACAAATTATTATGTATTAAAAATTATAAATATGAATATCCAAGGTTACTTAATCGATTTCGACAAATGAGATGTCTATCAGTTGCGGATGACTCCAAGAATAGCCAAATGAATTCCAAATTTTGAAATTCGATTTCATTTTACGTTACGGGTCCCCAATGGGTCTTATTTTAATTAATTAT
Organism: Brachynemurus nebulosus; assembly: GCA_035578155.1. Taxonomy (NCBI): domain Eukaryota; kingdom Metazoa; phylum Arthropoda; class Insecta; order Neuroptera; family Myrmeleontidae; genus Brachynemurus; species Brachynemurus nebulosus. The sequence continues at coordinate 4,974,568 of JAPWDM010000007.1, read as the reverse complement.
CACTGATTATAAAGCTAAATTTGCTTATTTTTTGTTATAATTATCGGAATTGTGACACTGATAACAAGTGAATATTGAAATCTATAACCATATGTTTCACAAAATGGTGGATTACGGGAAATAAGAGCCTATGTGATTCTCCTTTGAAAAACATTGAATGCAAGGCTTTTTTTCAAAGATAGTAATGGTATCGTAGTAGAAGGGATGGAAACTGCACACACACAATATGTTTTGACTCCGATACCGTAGCTGATTATATTTGTGTTCTTTTCCCTGATCTTTAGAAACTAAACCCTTAGAATCGTTAGAATAATTCTTTTATTTTGATTATAAAGTTGAATTTCATACCTTTATTTGCTGTATTTTTACAATTATTTTGTTTTTTACAATTTTTATCGAATTTAAAGAAAATTTTAGGCTCCCATTTCCCGACCTGTCGGGCAATGGGAGCGGACAATAATCTTCAGGAAAAACAATTTTTCGACCAGAAAAATATTGTTTAGCTAACTAAAATTCAGTTTATTTGTTGGTAAAATAGACAAGCTATATGTTTCAATTTAAAAAATAAATAAATTGTTAAATCAATTCGAGATGCTGCATTTGAAATTGTCAAACGGATCATTAATTATTAATACCATTTTAACAATACTATACTGTTTTCGTCAATATTTGTCAGTACTATAATTATTATTATATAGTGCAAATATTCAATATGACGTTTCCTGAAAATCCATTAATAAAATTTAAGGAAGATAAAATAGTATGTTATATACCAAGGGACTAAAGTGTGAGTTTTAATCCCGTGTGAAGTTTGTTGCCAGAGGGCCTGTAAAGGTCCGAGGGCAACAAATCGCACGAGAGATGAAAAAAACACTTTAGTTTTATGATGTATAATTTAGGGATGTTATGGATATGAAATTTCGGATACGGATATTTAAAAACACTTTTTCGGTTTCGGTTTCGGTTACGGAGATGTAATAATATCGGATACGGTTACGGTTACGGATAATTGCTTTTAATGAAAAATTTTTTTTGAAAAAGGGGAAAATTTTACTCCAAAAAGTGAACGTCAAATACAAATCAGCGGAAATCTATCAACAGAAATACATGCAGCAAAAATTTGCTTCGATTTAACCTCTGTTGTCCAACGGCAGTTGTTTGTTATTATCCGAAACAAATCCGAAACTTTTATTTTCGGATAAGGTTTCGGTTTCGGATATGTAATTATTTCGGATAATCGGTAATTTCGGTTACGGTTACAGATATCCAGAACATCCCTAGTGTATATACTATTTTTTGCAATTCCGAATAATTTAAAATTATAAGAATTTAAAAAGAATTACTTAAATGTCATTCAAATTGTATATAATAATCTTCCATCAAGTATACTTTGGATAAATCAATCGACTTGTACAATACAATACCCATAAACTACTAGCGTCCCGTCCTAGCTTCGCGCAGGTTCACGTATCTATTTTGTTTTCATTTTGGTGCTTTATATAATTTCCTGCAACACTTAGTATTTAATAGCTTTGGCCCGCAATTTAACCTACATATTTATAGTGATTGGTTTCGCTCGTCAAACATCTCTTAAGTAGAAAAGCCACTGGAAGTAATTTTTTTGTCCCACTCCCACCCACTCCAAAAATTAATTTTCCATTCCCACCCGCTTCCAATCCCGAAAAAAATGGTCAAATATTCCGTCCAATTTATCAATTTTAATCCCGTTCTCGAAATTTTTTATTTCCATCCGTTTTTAAAAAGTCAGCCCGTTTTTCCATTATACAAATTGTGGCCTGCAAACCCGACCTAACTATTTGCCTTCCCTAAAGACATTTCTACTATAAAGTTAGTCATATTGTCTCACGAGACAAGTTTGAATTGTTCAATATTGTTTCAGAAACAATGAAATTATAAATTTTTAGTGCAAATTCCCAATAAGGGAACACGTCAAGTATTACGTAACAGTTTTACCCGGTCGGAGGGGTTCAGTCAAGAAAACTAAATTTAGTTCATGTCATATGAGATCACATTTAACTGAATAATTATTTTTCTATTAACTCTTTTACAATATTTCTTTGTGCTTCATATGGGGGAGTGAATTATATACATGTCTGACTTTCTAATTCAAAACAGCCAAAAAACCATATACAAGATTCGGACAGAAAGGTAGCGATGTAACAGTGTAACTGTAAAATAAAATTGTAGTAATATACATCCACTTAAGAAAACCACTTGAACTCCCTTCCATTTCATTGTATGACATGTCACACAAACACATAAAACTATAATTTATGTATCATTCTTTCCTTGGCACATATATGTGTATTTGTGTTTCTATATATACATATAAATTGGTTTTAGATTTGCTACAGGTTAAACTATTTGTGTATTCTCTAACCAATTTTAAGAAGAAAAAACAACATTCAGGTTTGAATCTGTATGTATCCATAATATGTGACTGTACGTATGTAGCTCGCATACGCACATAATATACCTACTCGCGTCACAAGTATACTCTGTATATACACAACTCACGTATGTCAGCATGCAGTGTATATGTACTCGTGGGAAAAATACATTCATACAACGCGCGTCATCGCCTACCGCCACCTACCTCCCTCACCGCCCCCGCTCAATCACTCCCAACTCACGTCATCGCCTACCGCCGACCCCGACTAACCACAAAAAAACACCCACTCACAACACACACCGCACCGCTCTAACATTTCGCCTAAAACCGACCGCTTCCACCACTAAAAGTGGCCCAGAACCGGCCTGACTATAGTTTTCAAGATAATCAGGAAAAATCGAAAAAGGGTATAATCAGATATGGGGGATCTCTCCCAGATAGAAACTTACATCAGTAGCTATGTCGTCATATAGGTAACGCTGTAAGTACCTTACATATACAACTTCCGTTGACCAAAACGAAGCGGTTATGAAAATATAATAGAAAATTGTGAGAAAATATGTTTTCAGGATGTTTTATTACCATATAAAGTATTAAAATCCAAGGAGTACTATATTCTGGCCCAACCAAAGAAATTCATGACGAAAGGCTGATAGAAATGCTGAATATACCCACAAAAAAAAAAAAAATAAAATAATGTTAAATTTAATCTAAAGAAATGTAAATTTGGAAGAAAAGAAGTGAAATTTCTTGATTTTATTTTTAATAAACATGGTCAACATGTTGATTAAGAAAAAGTAATTGCAATACTAAATATGAAAAAACCGGAAAATGTCAAAGAAGTACAACGACTTCTAGGTATGGTGTCGTATTTATCAAAATTTATAAAAAAACTCATCTGAACTTACATTTCCTCTTAGAGAATTAGTAAAAAAAGATACTAAATGGCACTGGGGTGATGTATGTGATAAAACATTTGAAGAAATAAAACATACCGTAGCTAGTACATCAGTGCTTAGGCACTTCGACATTAAAAAGGTTGATTTCTGTTGATTGCTCGAAAAATGCTATAGGTGCTATATTATTGCAAAATCATCCTATTGCATGTGCTTCAAAAGCATTAACAAAAACACAAAGTAACTATGCTCAAGTCGAAAAGGAACTCTTAGCAACTGTCTATGCTTGTCAAAAATTTCATTCTTATATTTATGGTACTGAACTCGAAATAGAAACTGATCATAAACCGTTATTATCAATTACAAATAGACCGTTGCTAAGTGGTCCTTCAAGACTGCAAAGAATGCTTTTCAAACTTCAAAAATATAATTTTAAACTTAATTACAAATGTGGTAAAAAATTATTTATTGCTAATACAATGTCGAGATCTTGTACAGAAAAACGTAAAATAAAAGATGATATTGATACTGAACTAGTCACACATATGTACAATTAAATTAAATTATAATGTAACTGAAAATCAACTTAAAAATAAATGAAACAAAAAAAGATAAAAATTTAAAATTATTAAAGGAGTACATTTGCAAAGGATGGCCAAAGGATTTGAGACAATTAACTAAACAACTTAAATTCTTTTATAAAATAAAACATGAAATAACATTTGCGGATGGACTACTTTTAAAAAATAATAATCTTATTATACCAGAATCTATGTGGTTAGAAATGCTGGATCGTATTCACTATGCACATCAAGGTATATCAAAATGTAAGAATTTAGCAAGACAAGAAATTTATTGACCCAAAATGCAGGGCCCGATCTAAGGCGGGACAAGCTGGGCAAATGCTCAGAGTGGCAAAAATGAGGGGCGGCAAAACTGAGAACCGTTAGCGGCTCCTAAAAAAGTAATTATTATGAATTTTGTAATTAATGAAAACCTAAATAATTATTTCGATATATGTATTAATTAAATAGCCTACTAACTTACCGATTTTTCGGTGTTTCTATCGACATTAAGTCCGTTCTACCGAAAACCCGATCTTTAATATATTAAAAATTTTTGCAAGGATGGCCACTTTATCATAGTAATCAAAAATTTTTGAGAATATCCTTGGTTTTTGAAAAAACACCAAAAATCATGTAATTTCTTCTCTGTGGTAAATTGGGGTCGATAAAATGATAAATGGAGATGATTCTAGGGTCGACAAAAATTAAAATTGAAATATAATTTCAAATTTTCTGTATTTATACATCCAAAAAAGGAATAATACTTCACGATTTTATGTAGAAATAAACGTAAAACCTTAAATGTAGTTTATAAAGTATAAAAATGTCATGCTTAATGTGTTTATAAAAATCTAGAATGCTTTAATAACGTTGAAAGTGCTCTGTTATATGTCCTTTATCCGTCCCTAATCACCCCACACTCATCCCTTTATACCGTATATAGCGTCTTTACTATCCAGTGATGGATTTACGCCTAGGCCCGTGAAGCCCGGGCCGAGGGCGGCAAAAACTCAAGAACGACAGAATTTTGGAGGAGTAAAAATCTATACCTACATACAGGGTGGTCCAGAATTATGTGCCGTAATTGCTGGAGCTAATAGTATGTTCAAAAATAATGGTACCTTTTCATCTACACTTTTTTCCAAAACTCAATAATAAGGGAGATAAAGCAGAGGGGTAAAATGTAGAGCGGTGGGACGAAACTAACTTCTTCTTTTAAAAACAATTTCGGGCGCTTTTGATTACTCGATTCATAATCTAGGGGTGCGTATGAACATTAAGATAATTAAATTTATGGTATCAATTATTCCATCACTTATGATTAGGGGATAATTTGGAAATAGATATTTCTACCTTAAATTACTCGAAAACGGTAATATTTATCGAAATGTAACAAGTATACCTTTTTTGCGTGAAATTGTCTGAGGAATCATATTATCAAGGATTTTGTTTAAATAATTGCAAGTTAAAAAAGAAAAGACGTGATAACTCACACCTACCACCCAAAACCACCTCTTAGTCATGAGTGGTGGAATAAGTGTTGACATAAATTTAATCCTTCTAACGCAAAATAAGTACCCCTAAAATATCAATCCGTTATTCAAAAGCGTTTGGAAAATATTTAAGAAATAATGGTTTTCGTTTCACCCCTTTACAGAGCTGTATCTCCCTTATTATTGAGTTTTGGCAAAAAGTGTACATAAACAGGTACCATTATTTTTGAACGTACTACCAGCTCTAGCAATTACGGTACATAATTCTGGACCACCTTGTATAATAAAATTGTAATGAGATCGTTTCTGTATATGGAATATTTTTGAAAATTTTACCAGTACTGTAAGTAGTTATCGATCTGATATCTGTCTATCTGTTCACGCATCACGCAAAAACCACTGAACGGATTTTCATGAAATTTGGTACGGTGCTAACTTATTACCTAGGTCAACATCTAAGATCCTTTTTACTCCGATGAAATGTTTCATTCCCACGGGAATTTTCCCGTGAAAATAGAAAAACTATTTTGAGCATGTGCACACATCACACAAAAAATGCTGAACGCATTTTTATGAAATTTTGTTTGGTGTTAACTTATTACCTGGGTCAACATTGTTACATTCTCTAGCGAATTCAAGTAAAAAAAAAAAATTTATTAATTCTTATTTTATAAATTTAAAAAAAAATTGTGTGAATTACATAATGTCAATGAATTGGTCACACAGTGTAGTTGAACACGCTGTATGTGCATATTCACGATACTCAGTGGCATTAATTATTTTTTTTGGGAGGCACCACCTTTGTCACTTATTTTACCAATTCATTGGTATATATGGATGTGCTGGCGGAGGGTACTTTCTTCTTCAATTCTTATCTTTAATTAATCTGGTTCTTTTGGCGTACAGGTAAATGAAAAATTTATATTATTGTTGTGCTTAAATTTGGCTTTGTTGGTTATGAATTTGATTTAATTATTGAACAATTTTAAATCCATAACCTCTAAGCCTCGTTATCATTTTTTTTTTAATTGTACACTTGAATTATTTATTGTTTGTACAGGTTTTATTTTATTTCATTAATTTAATTTGAAATCGTATTTTAATTCGTGTCTGAAAATACTGTAAAATCGTATGCACATGCTGAATATTATTGAAATTCTTTTGGAACTTATGGACGGAAATTTCTGATGCGAAACGTGTGTGCCCACTACACTCAAAATTTCATCTGTAATTTTGAACTGGATTTTCATCTGAACAGCTTGGAAATTGTATCAGCTTATGTTTCATGGATGTTTTACTGCTGGCATCTTCATCGTAGAGCCCGATTTGCTACACACCAGATTTTCATCAAGTGTACTTGAGTTAAGTAAATTCTAACCTCTTTTCCGCCACGTGTATCCAATCTTCCGGTATTCAGTGTTTGATAAATCTCTCTTAGTGCAAATAATTAACATTGTATTTAGTGATTTAAAAACTATATTTTCTTCTCGCTTATACTAATTTTCTCAGCACGATTAACATATTGATTTTATTTATTTGTAGTTATGTGTAGTTTTTCTTTAATTTATGTAACTGCCTAGTATCTATCTATTAACTAATTAATTTACTGGCAGAAGTCATTCATTACGTTCTTATTTAAATTCTTAATTTTTTTTTACATTTAAATTTAACTTCTCTTATTTCTATCTTTGTGTGAAAGACCTCTTGCTACTAATCGTTTATCTTATTTCCTTCTGTGCCAGTCGGTAAATATTCGTTTAATTATCTTGTCTTGCCTTTTTGCACAATTTATCTTACGTAATTTATCTTAATTTTGCGGACTGTCATAAAAGGTTAATCTAATTTCTATTGCTTTTGTAATTCACTTTATTCTTCCTTCTTTTGTAAAATTACGCTTATCTAAATTACTGTCTGAAAACTTTCTTCTTCAAAAATCGACCCTTGAGATCATATAATTTTGCAAATTGTACCATTCAGAGCTAGTCGCACTATCGTAAATATAAAAATATTGTTTTATATTTAGTGAATTATCAATTTGTAAAATATCAAAAATGAATATTTGTTAAATAATATTAATAGATTTGAGCGTTACTTTATGGTATTCCATATTTGTAAATAATAAACAAATATTTTACTTTGCAAAATATTTGTTTATTATTTGTTAAATAAATTTTGTTAACTGGATTTTATATCTTTTGATTTTACAATTTCCTAAAATTTTATTTTTCAGATACCTTATTATAACTTAAAATTTTAAAATACATAATAACATCTAAGATACTTTTTACTCCAAGAAAATGTCTTATTTCCACTTTAAATTAAAAAAAACCATTTTAAACATGTATACACATTACGCAAAAACTATTGAATGGATTTTTATGAAATTTAGTGTGGTGATATTACCTGGGTCAATATATAAGATACTTTTTATTACGGTAAAATATCTCCTTCCCTCAGGAAAATATAAAAACCATTCTGAACATGTGCATGCATTACGAAAAATTATTGTTCTATGCAAGTTATCTTTTGCATAGAAACAAAGAGCGTCACATTAACAAGGGGCTAGGGCGGCATCGAACCTAAATCCTCCACTGCTATTATCTCATGTACTATAGTATCTGCTCATTCTGTTTCCTTCCCAATTAACCTCCAACTTAGCCCAGATGTCGGGGCCTCATGGTTTTCTTTTAAAAAAATATTTGGATATTGGGGGGCTTCGCGCCCTGTATCTCGTTGGGGACTCTACGCCTCATTAAACAAATGATATCATTTATTCTCGATATATGCGAGACGATAAATATTCCACAAAAGTTCTTAATTTCTTCTTTTTATTATAAAAAAAAACAAACCACTAATCCGAATTTGCTAAAAACTTTATTTGGTCTTCATTTTTTAATTACGCATCTAATGAAATTAGTCCGGAGTTGATGTCATCATTTGTTCTCGAGATATGCGAGATGAAAAAAATTCACGACCTAACGAACGCACACACAGACATTATGCTAAAAACGATAGATTCGAATTCTAGTGACCTTGAAACGTGGAGATATGTCCAAATTAGCAATTCGTAAAATCTGACCCATTCATGGTGGCCACAGATTTTTAAAGATCAAAATCCCTGACTTTTCCAGTTTTTCCAGAAATTTAATTAAAAAATTCCCTGACTATTTTGTGAAAAATGCCGCCCCTACTTTATCCCAAAAAGCTAAAAAAAAGGAGGGGTATCGGTAAGGCCTTATTTCCGCCCCAAAATGACGAAAAAAAATGTCTACGATTTAATGTTTTCTTTATATATATTGAAAGTGGACTATATGCCTGACAAGAAAATATGTATATAAAAAGAAAAAAACTACAACTGGTATTACCTGTGAGTCGCCGAACTTTGGTCTAACTGCGATTTTCGTTCAAAATAACGCATTTTCAGTAACATTTCAATTTTTTTTATATAAAGCGCATGGAGGAAGCAGTTTCTTTTTTGTTATTTTAATGTTCTCATGTTACTGTACAATTTATTTAAAAATTACGTTGCTTCCAGTACTGGTACTGTCAGTGCAAAGTAGGGGCAAGCCTTGTTGGTTGTTGCGCTGACATTGCCTCCGTAATCTAGTACTTAAGTTACAACAGATATCAGCAACATATTGTACTATTCGAAGAGTTAGGTGCGACTTCAAAAAATTTTTAATGGAAGATGTTGAAAGATATTGGAGTGACGAGAATGAAGACTAGATAAGGAGTGTAAAGTTTAAAAATGTTGAAACTTTTAAAATTATCCAAATAAAGTTGAATAATTTCATAATTTTACCTTTTTATAAAACCTTCCTATAATAATGAGATCAACTGAAAAATAAATGATAACTGAGAATATTCCGGCATAATATTTATTCCATCTTACTATTTACCTTCATATAAACCTAATGCACATATAAGAATTCATGGAGAGGATGATACCCTTCCTTTCTTGATAACTTTTCAAAACTTTTTCTTAAAAAAAGTTTTAAATCTAATCTCAAAATAAATGAAAAATTAATCGAAGTTTTATCCCTAAATAAACAAAATCACAAAAATCAATTTTTTCCAGTCTTCTGGAAAATTCCCTGACTTTTCCAGAAAGTTTCGAATTCCCTGACATTTCCAGGTTTTCCAGTAATGTGGCTACCATGCCATTACAATAACTGCCAATAGAAAGTTAAAAAACCTATTTCAGGTTTAACTTTTTAAAAATAATAATTTTGGCCCATATTGGTATATTTTTTGGTATAAAATTTGAATGCTTGGTTTTTTGATTTAAGTAAAAAATTAAAACTACTCAAATTATTCCATGAAATTTAAATTTGCTTTTACAAATCAAAATCTCGAAATCACTCTGTCGAAATGTCAGGTAAATGGGACAAATTTTACACTTGAATGGATGAATAAAAATAATATTTCTAGCTATTCATTATTTTATAGATTAAATTAATGAAACAACAAAATGACACCGTATTTTTATTAACCCAAAATTTAAATTTTTATTGTACAACATAATTTTATTCTGAACAATATATACTATACAATAAATAAATATGCAATAAAAAAAAGGTACATGAAGTCAAACTAACCTGTTTTTAGAAATTTTCAATTTTAGGTGTAGTATAAGTTTGTTCATAACGTCTTAAATTCTATAATATTAATTTCTAAAACTGACTAATTACAAAAATTTAAATATTCTTTTAGTTTTTAATAATTTATTTTTATTAAAATTAATACATTAGATAATTATGTCCCTATGCTAGAAATAATAATAATCTTTATAGCCTTGTTAAATGTTAATAGTCATACTATGGTGTAAAAGAATGATCTATACAGTTGAGGATAAACCTGCATAACACAACGATGACTCTTCCCGGGGTTTACTTGCTGAGGGGTGCGGCAATTTATAATTTAATTATAAATATAGGCATGTGTATTATTTTTGTAGCGTAGAGCGGGATGAATAGGCACGAATTCAGACTTCACACCGTATTTTTTTGTATTTATTTTATGAGTACCTAATCTTTGATATATTAAAAATGTATACGAGGATGGTCACTTTATGACAGTATCCAAAAAATTTTGAAAATATCTCGGTGGTTTTTGAAAAAAAATAACAAAAATCATATAATTTCTTCTCTATGAAAAATTTTGGTCAAAAGAGACGATAAACGGGTGAATGGGGGGGACAACCCGTAGGGCCGACCAAAATTGAAATATAACATAATTTCGAATTTTTTGTATTTGTACATTCAAGAAAGAAATAATACTTGATGATTTTCTGTAGAAATAAACGTAGAATCTAAAATAAAGTTTATAAAACATAGAAATGTTATGCTAAATGTGCTTATAAAAATATTGAATGACTTGATAACCTTGAAAGTGCTCTCTTCTATGTTCCAATACATGCTTCATCCGTCCCTAATCACCCCACATTCGTCCCTTTACACTTTTATATAACGTCCCTATTAACCTATACAGTGTCCCTATTCACACCTTTTCCGTCCCTATTAACTTCTAACTTAGTCCAAATTTCAAGTCCTCATTATTTTCAATTAAAAAAATAAAACAACTAAAAATCTAAATAATTAAATTTTCCTAATCGTTTGCAAGTACTTGAGTGCAAAATTTAAAAGTGTCATTTTTAAAACGTAATTACTCAAAAATATGAGATAAAACAATGAAAATTTAAGTGTTACTGGTAGTTTTGAATCATAAACAAATTTTTGAAAAACTTTTAAACATACGTTTCCATTTAAAAAACTATGAGTTTGTATCATAACTCGAAAACCATAGAAGCTATAAAGCTCCTGACTATAGCAATTTGTTGCCCCCGTTGATATCAACCACTTATTTGAACAATTTTTCGATTAAATCAACGGTTTGACTGTAATCAAAATGGCAACTCTCGAAAAACTCAGCCTGTATGTTCACATTTACATTTAGTATTTTTAAATTAAGTTCACGAATCACATTTTTCGTTTCGTCCCTATTCACCCGCCTGTGCCGATTCATCCCACCCTACGGTATATTGTCTGAATTTTATAAAATATTTTCTTAAAAAAGTAGTTTGTGAAAATAAATATATTTTTTTTAATCATGCTGTCAGTTTACCGTATCAAAATACCTACAATGTAACAAATTACCACATTAGTTTTGATGAAAAAAATTAAAATAATTGTTCAAAGTAGCCCCATAGATGGAGTTACTTTGATACATCATATGAAAAGATACAAGCACAGCCACCTATATTTAACTGGGAGTTAAAAAAATAAAGTCTTTTTGATGGATTACTTTTAACCATTTAACTTGTAAAATTTTATCTTTTGGAAATGCAAAAGTACTCTGCGGTGTTTCTTTTTTCAAAAGCATAATTTGACTTGCATCCAGGAACACAGCAATGTCTCGGCATCTATAATAAAATTTAAAATTAAAAACAGTGAACTCACATAACCTAAAATTAAAATATGGTTGATTAGAAACCAAAAAACTTATTTACCTTGATACTAATATTTTTGCAATTTTTTTTAAAGTTACTAAAATAAATGTATTTTAGTTTCAGATAAAGTGTTAAATTTTAAAATGTTAAATGCTAAATGTTAAATTTTTGACAAATACATATATATATATATTTTTTGAGGCACTAAATTCTCAAAAAACACAATTATTTTGTAGAGAAATTAGTCCTCAACAACTTTTCTTGATGAAATTTGTGATGTCTTCACGAAAAATACATGTTTTTTCTTTTTTCTAAACTTAAGGTCAATCGGTCACTTGAAATTTTCCAAGTTTAAAATTTGAAATTTTAGTATATTATAGAGAAAGATATGATGCATTCACTGACACTATTTTGAATAATTTCTGACGTGTAGTTTAGAAGAAATAAATTTTCAATGTTAGAATTTTTAACGTACGAGTAAATGCCAAAGAATCAGTGATATATATTTAAGTAAGTTGTGTCATTAAAGACCAACTTTAAGATTTAAAAAACTGATAATTATTTTCTTTTGTGTTTTTGAATCATTAAAAAACTAATTTTTTTTTAATATTGGACGTTTAGTTATTGTAATAAATAGAAAAAAACTATAAAAATGTCATTTTATACTAATACACTCATAATGTATTTGTGTATGTGTTAGTTATTATTGTGCATGCAAGTCACTACCAGAACTAAATTCATTACTTTTAAAATTATTAAAATTAGAAGATTGAATAATAATCAAATATTAATACTGTTACATGTATTATAAAATTTAACTTATTTTTCTACACATAAATCATATTTATTTATAGAGAAAAAAATAGTAATTCATTTGTCACAAATTTGTCAGTACTGATCGATTCACCTTAAATTTTCTTAACGTAGTTAGAGCACTAGAGCCTTGGAAAAATAAAAGAATGATCTTTAGATATGTTATGTTTCAACTCCTAATACACAAAATATTAAAACTTAAACCAATTTCTGACGTCCAGTTTGTGAGATAAAAACTTTTAAAAATTACTTTTTTAACATACAAGTAATAGGGTTATCCTTCAAAATGTACCGGAAACACTCATTTAATCAAATGAATTAACACCTTCTGCTAATGAAAAAATTATAAAAAACTTATTTTTAAAAAATTTAATCCTTTACGAACATTCCAAAAATACAATTAACAAATTCTAACGTCCAGTATTTTAATAATTTAATTTTAAAAATCGCAAAATATTTGGATATTTATGATAACTATACCACATACTTAACGCTAAGATGGTTTGACAACGTTGATGACATAAAACGCTGGTGAATTAAAGCGAAAGTCTCCATAGCGAAAATAGTTTTATGTTGCCTGGTGTTGTTGAAAATAGTTTGTTATTCATCTGAAGAATACTGCCGATAAAAAATATGTACACAATGGCATCACAATGGTGTGGTACTCTTAGGTCTGATTGTGTTCTATGGTTTGATTATAATTTTGTGGTTACATAAGCTTGTTGCGCTATTTTTAAAATCATACAATTCATATTTTTATACACAGAACACATTTTATATTATAATCAGTTTTATTTTATAATAAAAGTGTCTAAAATAGTGGTTAAAATTAAAAGAACAAAAAATAAAAAAAATATAACCAAAATAAAAATTCTTTATTAAAAAATACAACATTTGACATGAAACGTACTCCGAAATAAATACTTTAAATAATCATGGTAATAATACTTTTTATACTTTTAATATTAATAAATGTGACACTGCTGGTGTTCCAAACGAAAATTTTGTTAACCTAACGTTAGCCAACGGAGCTTTCACCGTTACAAACCAGAGGGATCTGATTCAAAAATTAATGCACGTTAAATATTTTTTCACGGTCTAAATACTTAATTTCTGAAGTACAGCCACATTTAAAAATTATGGAATAAAAATAATCAGTCACCATGTTAGAAATTGTTGTTTAATATATAATGTATATTAATTTTTTGAATGCGTGCCCTCTGGTTTGTAACGGTGAAAGTTCCGTTGGCTAACGTTAGGCTAACAAAATTTTCGTTTGGAACGCCAGCACTGCTAATAATAATAGTAGCACTTCTCATACAAAAACCTTTGAATTTATAAGAACTCGAAAGCTTAACTAAACTAGGTAATTATTTTTTATTTTCATTTCGCGTTTTCTCTAATTCCGCAAGTTTATTTACCAATACAAAAATAGTATTTTGTCTCACAGTAATTCGAGGACGATTAGTAATGCTTTGACTTAAAAAATTTTTAAGCCTTCTAATCTGGAACTCTCATAAATATTAGATAAACACTTCAAAGTAATCCCAGCTTTAGCCATTTTATTTATGATAAGTGTTGAAACTCCGGTTTTTATTCCATCGATATCATCCTTTTTTTCTGATTTGAGAATACTCAAAGAATTTTTAAAATTCTTTTCATTAATTTTCTCTTTTCTGTTATTTAAAAAACTGGTAGTAATTCCTGTAGTAATTAGATCGGTTAAATTAATATTTACTTGTGAAAAAGTAGTTGATGTAAAACACTAACATCAACAGCAGCATCATGGGCAACATCTTCAACAAATGTAGTACTTAGAAATTCTGTAGCTAAAGCTGATTGAGAAAATTCTATTTTTTTAAACGTCTATTAGGTAACTTTTTCTTAAAAAGAGGTAAAGTATCTACAAAACCAATAACAACTGACAGGAATTGTGGAAGAATATTGACTGCTGACACAAGTTTTAAAATTCTTGGCAAATCAAATCTCAAACTATTATGAGCTACCAAAATGCTACTGGAGCTAATAGATTGTAAAAAAAATAGAAATTGCATCACTTCAAATTCTGCAGATACAGTATCGACTAAAACTGAATTCTTGTACAGCTGACCATCATTAATAGAAAGACCAGTAACTTTAGATGCATCAGGTGAGAAATTACATGTCGGTAGAATGTAAACATTGAATTTTTTGTCCTGATAACTTGCAGCGATTTGAACAATTTCGTCATTTTTTCGAAAACCTGTTGTTTCAATGTCAACTATTACAATTTTGGATGAATCATTTGCGATATCTTGGAGACTTTTATTAGATTTATCAATAAAATAAATATTCATGTTTAATTCTGTATTACTTGAATAAGAAATGCCTTCCTGAGCTTCAGCAGTAGCATTTGCTCGCAAATTATTTTTAAAAGGTGTACGACGGTTTTTTTTTAAAATTCTGATGTTTTCATTTTCACATTCTTCAAATTTCTATATTTATCTTTCTCCATACGGTAATATCTGCATTTTTTTTACCGCAGAAATCGATAAGATTTTGGAAAATTTGAAGTAAGTGGTGTACAACATGCCGTCGAACAGATATTTTTCCCTAGTGAAAGGAACTGTGGTATTGATTGTTTGTTAATTTCTTGCATATTTGATTGATCAGTGGTTTTTATTTCAATTAATGAATTTTTTTGCCCTTTAAACGACTGAACGTTATTTTCTGGATTTTCTTGTATGATTTGTAAAAGAAGTGGTTTTTCTAAGATTCTCTCCTTTTTTTGTTGATCAGGGATTTCCTCTTCAGGAATATAATTTTCAGGACTACATGAATCTTCATTCATAAATTCCAAGTCTGTTAACGTATGTTTAACTTCAGCCCAGATTAAAAATAACGACTGATCTTCTTTTAGTAATGTATATTCTACATCAGTTCTGTTCATAGTGTATAACTGGTTGAATAAAGCCAGTTTTTCTAACGTAAATACACGCTCAATTTGATATTCTAGTATTATCATGAACTGTGTTGTTTCAGAAGTATCTTCCGTAGAACCAATAATGGTACGGTTTTGTAAACTAAGTTTAGACATATCAACAGAATCTATGCTAAAAGGGTAAAGTCCACTTTTGCGGAATCCGTTTTTAATAGTATTTTTACTAATATTTTTTACTGCATACCATTTTCTTTGCAAAATTGATCTAAATGCAAGGTCATATGCGATCTGTGTCCGTCAAGAAAAAAAATTATCGGTTTTGGAACATTATTTTCCTCCAGACAAGGATTGAATACATTTGTGATATACTCATAAAACGTTTTTCCACACATCCACCCCGCCTCGGATTTTCTTATAGACCACTCGAACGTCTCGGATCTTTCTATAGACCATTACCAGTAACTAAAACCACTAAAACCGTTATTTAAACAATACGTATGTGTGTACGTCATACACAATCTGTGGTATGGTGGTGGTAATACATACAATAAATACGTACTCGATCATTGTTGACAAACAAAAAATTAATAAATTCTATTTAGGTACTTATTTCAAGAAAGATATCCCTTTATTTTGAATATTTTTGTGTTTAATGGAATTTTTACATTTAGATACGACACACTTCATATTTTTTTCAAATTAGAAAAACAATGTTACAAGTGTGATGTTGCTACCGGCACAGGCAATGAACGACTGATTAAGAACTTGTATAACAGGGCACAAAACGGTCCAGTACATCACACAATTATTTGTATTTACATTGCTTCTGTGTACTCTGTGCCTATAATACTGGTGAATGTTTCTATATGGTTTCTTTACTAGATTATGTTTCTACGGAAGACCGGTAGGGACACATTCGTACTGTGTGTGACAGCACTTTATTTCTGATGATTCCGCCATACACAGTGTGTCAGCACATTAGTGATGGGTTAATACGAATATTTATGAATATTACCTAATATGAATATATTCGTTTGACGGTATTATAATATCTTAAGCGATACCAAATATTACTAATATCTGTATACTAATACGTAATATTTTCGATATCGTAGATATGTATGATATTATGTACCCTCGTGCGAATAGCCAACATAAATTTAAAAAAATGAGATTTTTTTATTTTTGCTTCGATCAATCGTTTGTGAATGTTTGTGACGCTATTATTTTCGTTTGTGACTAATTAGTTAATTAATTATTTAATTGTTAATTACGAGTGTGCGAATAGCCAACATTTTTTAAAATTTATTGCAATATTGACTTCCGGGCACTTAATCGATTGAAAATCGTTTGTGAATTCCAAATATACCATTAAAAACATTTGTGACAGCGTGTTTTTTAAAAAAATTATAAAAAAAATTCTGTATACTGCTGTCATTTACAAAATAGTTATTTTTTCTAACACTAGAGGGTATTGGAGTGTAACTAAACAGAGTGGCCAATATAAAAAACTTCATTACTACAAAAAATAATTGATTTTTTTTATTATTTTTTTAAAAAACACGTTGTCACAAATGTTTTTAATGGTATATTTGGAATTCACAAACGATTTTCAATCGATTAAGTGCCCGGAAGTCAATATTGCAATAAATTTTAAAAAAATGTTGGCTATTCGCACACTCGTAATTAACAATTAAATAATTAATTAACTAATTAGTCACAAACGAAAATAATAGCGTCACAAACATTCACAAACGATTCACAAACGATTGATCGAAGCAAAAATAAAAAAATCTCATTTTTTTAAATTTATGTTGGCTATTCGCATGAGGGTATATTATGTATTCCTTAACTAATACCACTAATACATAATATGTATTGTGTTGTAGATACTTACGTATTCGTTGTATTCGTTATATGAATATAATATGTACTTAATATCATAAATACCCATATATGTAAATACCTAATGTACATAGTAATGCTTATAACGTATTTTCAACAAATAATTTTTTTTTTAAAATTAAAAAAATACAAATTTTTGGTTAAAAAATTTTATCGAGATTGAACAGGGGGTGTAAGTTTGATGGATTTACGTAAAATTTTATGAGTATAAAATGCCTTACATTAGGTAATTTTATAAATAAATTTTTGTAGCCTTGAGGTTTAATCAAAGATCTCTAGTAACAACTCTTAGAATTAAATTTTGAATATCTTTGCTTAAATGGAAAAAGGATTTAACATTTTGTGTAATAATGTCTAGATATTTTTTTAATAAAACCAGTAGCTGTTCTATTAAGATTTTTTTTAATGAAGTATTATAATGGATACAAAATTAATTTTTCCCCTGTAACTTTAATTCATTTATTAATTACTTAACAAAATTAAAAGGCAAAAATCAAGAACAATTCAAAAATCCTCACACATATATTTTTACATATATTTATCTCATTCGTACATTACCTTAGTTTAATATAGTTATCTCCCTTTGCTAAGAACTGAGGTTGATACGGGTTATATTTGTATGCATAGGTGTGTCGGTGTATATGTAAAGGTTTTTATATCGTTCACAGAATATATTATATGCATGTACATATCGTTTTCGTTACTTTACTAATATGTTGCTATATTCATACTAATATATTATAATATTGTTGATATATTCATACTAATACTTTTTTTCGTTCACATTCCCATTCGAGGATAATATCGTAGTATTATAAATATCTGAATATCTGAATATCTGAAATCTGATATTAGTAATATCTAATATCTGTAAATATTAGTGATATCTTAACGAATACTAATATATTCGTCTCACCACTACAGCACATGCTTATTCTCAATATTTCTGACATAGTATGTCAGAAATATTGAGAAATATTTCTGACATACTATATCAGAAATACTGAAAATAAGAAGGTGCTCCAAAACTGGATAATTTATATTTATTTTATAATCTTCTCATCATTATTATTGAATAACTGCCTATCTGTATTGAATAAAGTAGTTATTATATACATTGATAAATATACTTTCTACTTAACATTCATAAAAAATGAGTGATTTACGAAATAATTTACTTTTAAAATACCATAAAGAGGGATGTGGTTATGGAGAAATTGTGATTATTCTAGCTAATCGTCATACTATTATATTATCATTATGTCATCTTAAACGTCTTTTTAAAGGATTGAACTTGAAACGTCGTAATATTGTGGAATCACCTTTAGAAGATGTATGTGTAGCAATCATTGAAGAACTGTGGTCACTGTGGTTCTTGTCTTGGGTATATGTACAGATAACCCCCGAAGAACACGGTACTCGAAGAACACGGGTCTCGAAGAACACGGTTATCCTTCCCCCGAATCACACGGTTTCAAACAACACGATTTTTAAGTAATTCTTCTGAAAAGAATAAAATACATATATATTTGATATAAAGTTACATCGGTCCTCAATATACGCGAATATATCAGTTCCATGTGGATTTGATTTACACGAATAAAAATCATGTAAATTGAATCTGTCATTATAAAAGAAAAAATGTTGGAAATAAAAACTACTAAAATTTTTGAGAATTTTATAATAGAAATGATAACGAATCTGTAGAAATTTACATACATATTTAAATTTTGAAAATGTTATTTTCGACATCGATAATTTTTGATAACGAAAAGTAGGTTTCGACAGTTCTAATATGTTCAGAATACCCACAACTTGCTTCGCTTAAGCCTTCAAAAATTTTGTTGCTTTTTCGCTGCGACGCACCGTTTACGAGATATTTACGATCAAAAGTCTACGTTTACGAAAATTATCGAAAACTAATTTTTTCAGAAATATTCTATTGATGACTAAATTAATGGGACTAACAGAGCCTAAATTAATCAGTTATAACCAATCTTCGCTGTATCAATAATTTTCGATAACGTAAAGTAGGTTTTGACAGTCCTAATATGTTCGGAATACCCACAACTTGCTTCGCTTAAGCCTTCAAAAATTTTGTTGTCTTTTCGCTACGACGCACCGTTTACGAGATATTTACGATCAAAAGTCTACGTTTACGAAAAGTATCGAAAACTAATTTTTCAGAAATATTCTGTTGGTGACCAAATTAGAGGGACTAATAGAGCTTAAATTAAACAATTGTAACCAATTTGGATAAGTAGTTCGTTATAGATAATTTTCGAAAAGGAAAAGTAGGTTTTAACAGTCGCAATATGTTTGGAATACCCACATCTTGCTTCGCTTAAGCCTTCAAAAATTTCGTTATTTTTGAGCTACGATGCATCAAATTCGATGCATCGTTTACGAAATATTTACGATCTAAGTTTTCAATAAATTTTTATGATAGACCGATTTCAGAGCTAACGAATGCTCAATTCCATTCTATTTTAATCGAAATAAATAGGCATTATATACAAATGTGTATGTAAGTATGTAATTCAAAATTCGTTGCGTTATTTCTTTGAAATTTTTTTATATTTTTTTATTTGCACACTTGTAATAGAAAATGCCTATCTTTGGTGGTCTCGAACAACACGGTTTCAAAGAACACGGATCCAATTAATCGTGCTCTTCGGGGGATTGCTGTACGCAACGTAAAATAAATTAATAAAAATGGCGGTACAATCGCTTTAAAATTGTTGTGTTTCCGACATACTATATCAGAAACATTGAGAATAAAAATGTGCTAACACACTGTGTATGGCGGAATCATCAGAAATAAAGTGCTGTCACACACAGTACGAATGTGTCCCTACCGGTCTTCCGTAAGTTTCTATATGTTTTCCTTTTGCTCCGTTGATAGTAGTCCTCCGCCCAAGCCCTGAAAGTGCCATCTCTGGTTTAGCACTGATATGAGTTTGAGTATGTTAACGTCTCCGAGTATTGAATAGGTAGAGGGATATATTCAATGTATACGAAAATGAAGCCAAAAAAGAGTTAGTGTTGACCAGTATGGCGGTTAAACAAAATTGGATGTAACATTTTTCAATATTTACTGATGTTATATTTGTTGTTATAAATATTATTAGAATATATTTATTAATAAATAATCTCAAAATTGCAACAATAATCGTACACAAATTAAAAATATTTATTACCATCAACGCTTTATAGGTTATTAAAGGTGTTAAGAATGTATATTGTATACTCGAAAAGAAAATTCCAACTTTTTCCATTGAGTTTGAAATATGTTAAACAATAGACGATTCTGCATCCATTAACAAAAAGAAAATTGTATGTCACGGACAAATTAAAGGAAATAATTAATGTTAATGTTCTCATTTATCGTGTGTTGTTTGAACCGGAAATAGCTTAAGTACGAATAAATTTGTAAAATTGATCATATTTTATCCAACTTTCGTAAGAAAAAAAAATCAGTTTTTGAACCTTATACTTTGTATTATTTTTTAATGAAAAAAAAAAAAAAAACTATCCCGCCGGCCTATCTTTTCGTAAAAATTAAAATAAAAATTAGAAGCCCAAACCACGCGGTTTTGACATTTTTTTTAAAATACTGCCCCCATTTTCAACGAAAAATGTGGTAAAACATATAATGAATGTTTTCCATTTAGGAAACATAGACCAGACAGTGCATTTTTTTTGCACAAAAAACTAATTTTTTTAAATTTTAACCTTTTAATTGCTTTTAAATGTAATTAAAAGATTTTTTTGCAATAAAACTCAAAAAAAAATTAGTTTTTTTGTGAAAAAAAGAAAATGGATTGTGTCACATAGTGTTTTCTAAATGGAACATACATCTATACATCGATATATGAATGCTATAGATATCACCAAGGCAATCTTAAGTGAAGCATGAGTCTCCAGTTTGTCCAAGTCAGTAGCGTTCTAAAATTATGTATGTTTAAACTTCGAAATTTTTATTTTTAATTGTATTTTTGGTTACAATAATAACTGTGATGTAAAAATATAAAAAATATAAATTTATAATTATTTAATATATTAATATTTTTTGCATTTAATACTTAATTAATAATTACATTAAATGTGTGTAATACATCTATATGATCCAGCCTACTCGTTTTATAGCTTCTACCCAAAGTTTTCGTTTTCTTTTATTTTTTAGAAACCTATGAGAAGTTTAAAAAAATTCAAAAACTGTATGATTCCTATTAATGATATAAACAAATAGCCTAAAAATATTGTATAACATTTCATTTGAAAATTTTGCTCATAATATTTATACTTCAAATGCACATATTTAAATCATCTTTTTAATTACGTTATACGAGTATGCTTATTAGTTTTAACATACTCTTATGAGAAGTTAAAAAATTTTGCCATTCGTAATGGCACCGGGAAATGTCATCAATTAATACATAAAATTAAAAGTTTTTGTAATACTAGAAAAGAAAACTGAAAAATTATTCTCTACTTTTTTTCATCTATCTATTTTAAAACATACATAAGGTACATTTATTTAAAGTAGTGGAGATAGTGAAGCTACACCACTGGCTGTTGCTAGGGTTGCCATAGTGGTTGCTAAGGACGCCATAATTTAAAATTAACAAAATTAACATTTTCTTACATAAAAATAGAATTTAAAATATTTCCATGCATTAGAAAAAAACAAACTTATATTAAACTGTAGACAAAATACGTAGTATTTCATGATTAGTAAGTATCTGAAACTAAAGTTTTTTTAAAATAAGGTTTAGCTCTAATTTTAACAAGTGAGAATTAAATTCAAATATTTACTTATGTGAAAAAATGAATTCCTTCGTAGTTTTTACTCCTAGATTTCGTACAGCCAAAATCAACGCACATAATCATTTTTAAAAAAAGTTAAAATTTTAAAATAATCACAATCAAGTTTGCACAATACTAGATTAAAGCCAAAGTAATATTGACGACCAATAGTCCCCAGTTGTTGTTAGTGGTGACTTCAATTGAGTGTATATAAAAAGTAGGTAGGGGCGCATGCATACTATATATATATATATATATATATATATATATATATATATATATATATATATATATATATATATATATATATATATATATATATATATATATATATATATATATATATATATATATATATATATATATATATATATATATATATATATATATATATATATATATATATATAACTATATATGGAGTTATTCTCTTTGGTATGACCAAGTAAATGTTTTTGATGATTACTCAATAAATAATGATAAGAGAAAATTATTTATTAACTGTCATTAATCCGCAAACGACTTTAGATCAAAATATACGTAAAAAAAACATTTTGCAAAAAATGGGTTGCTAAATGAAAAAAAATTATATATTAGGGTGGCGCATATATATATATATATATATATATATATATATATATATATATATATATATATATATATATATATATATATATATATAGTAATTTTTACTGTAATTTTTTCTCTGTATAGTGTACGGGGGTTTTCGGGGTCGCTGATCACAAATTCGTGATTAGATTAACAAAATTTAAAATGGTGGACCAAAGATAGCGGACAAAAACTTTAAAAGTCTACCGATATTCCTCAAATTTGATGTGCGGAAGTTTTCGGGGTTGCTGATCACGAATTCGTGATTGGATTTACGAAACTCAGGATGTTGAATCGGGAAAAGTAGATTTTTACTCATTTTTTCCGCGACATGGAATCCGCCATCTTGAATTTTGCAAATCCAATCACGGATTCGTGATCAGCTGCCCCAAAAATCCCCATATACCGAATTTGGTACAAATTAGTTGATTTTTCAAAATTCTTTCACCATATGGAATTTCCGACCGCCATATTGAATCCATAATGCTGGATTTCTCTATCCAACTACACCAGCTTTTTGAAGGATGTCCTTCAGCTATAATTTGAACCAAAATATGACCAGATCTGTAGCGCATTTTTCCTTCTACAAGCTTTTTTAGCAGTGCAATCGATTTTTTCCAGCATGTGGCCGCCATGTTGGAGACGCCATATTGAATTTTGAATTTCGCCGGCAATTTTTCAGAAGCACTTGTCTAGACGAACATTTTGATAGGTCTGACGTCTAGCTCCATCAATTTGGGTATGCAGGTGATCCGGTTTAGGTGAAACGTCCCATATATATATATATATATATATATATATATATATATATATATATATATATATATATGTATATATATATATGTGTATATATATATGTATATATATATATATATATATATATATATATATATATATATATATATATATATATATATATATATATTAGGGTGGCGCAAAAAAACCACATATTTTTCTTTTTTTTGTCTCATAGGAAAATAAGTTAATTTAGCTCGATTTAAGAATGCTCACCAAAAATTAGCTCGATAAAAAATTTTTTAAGGGTCGCTCAAAACTTTTTAAAATTTGAAAATTGGTCCAAAATCGATTTTTGTTTTTCATCAAACTTTTTTTCTCATCCCTGCATATGTTTGTAGATTGAATAATAAAAAATTCCTCCAAAATTTTAACTCAAAAAATTGATAATTACTGAGCTGCCTCCGGTAAACCAGGCTCAAGTGACCAGTCCGTAGGAAATTATTAAACAAAAATATAAAAAATGCCTTCCAAACATTATTTTTTACGATTCATTTGAAAATTTTTCCTGTACACCTTAAGAATTTTTCCTATACAGCTCCGTAAAATTCGATGGACTAGGATACCAGGAAAATTTACTTAATTGTTGTTTAAATTAAATTTGTTATCTCTATTTTCTGCTTGAAATCTGTCTTTCAGCATCTCTCTCACACAAAGATTACTTGAATGATCACACAAGGAGCTTTTGAATAAATTATACAGCATAGTAGTCCGCTGTTCTGTGGTTTGGTACTAGCTATGATAGCAAGGACACGGGTGCTGTGTTCGATCAAGGGACCTCACCGGTCTGATCACTCTCATCAGTTCTAAACAAGATATGGAACGTACTAGGCGGTGTTCGGAGTATATTAGTCATACAATACAACAATAATACATATGCGACATATGCTGTGATGTGACATTTATTGCCGTACGTTGCTTCTTTTCTAATAGTCCTTTTCAGGATAATTAGTGAGCCAGTCATTTTAAATTTTATTTTATCATTCTTTTTTTGTTGGTTTTTTTTTTCTTTTCTTACTGTCATTTACATTTTGTTTACTTAAAATTTTTTCTTTAAATTGTCGTTTCGTTTTCTAAATCAATGTCTCCTCCAGAAAAAAAATTCGTGGAGACAGGTGTATCAACCCTTTCGGTATTGATACAGGACATAGTAAAACTTTCAGGAAGATCTCTCAAAAAATTCGCCGGTTATATCCTGAATATCCGGAATGGTCACAAATTTGTGATGCATGCAGAAAATCTTTTGATACACAGTCTGCCTTATCTTCAGCAAACGATATGATTCTTGATTCCGAGCAAGACTCCAGTAATTTGGCATTCAAATGTATCTGATGATCTCGAAGATATTTTAACTGGTCTTGAAAACAAATTCAAGTCTCTTTCCTTGAATGACCCATTACGTACGAGTATACTCACTGTTTTGCCTGAAAGATGGAGTATACGTAAAATTGTCAAGGAATTTGATACATCTTACAGGATGGCACGTAAAGCCAAACAGTTAAGAAAATCAAGTGGAATTTTGGCGTCTCCAATTGCAAAATGTAGAAAAGGTATATCGTCAGAAACCATAAAAAAAGTTAAAGATTTATGAAAACGATATTAACATCAGAATCATGCCCAATAAAAAAGATACTGTTACTATTCGTATTGATGATGAAAAGATAAAAAAACAAAAAAGATTATTACTAAATGATATTAAGAATCTTCACAACGAGTTTAAAAATAATTTTCCTGAATATCCGATTGATCTTACCAAATTTGCCGAACTAAGACCAAGGTGGTGTGTACTAGCAGGATCCGCTGGTACGCATAATGTATGCGTGCGTATTATACACCAAAACTGCAAAGCGATGCTTGACGGTATTAACTTACAAAATATCTCTAATGGTACTCTAAAAGATTACAAAGACTGTATGAATTTTATCCTTTGTAAGAATCCGACAGAAAATTGTTATTTGAAACGGTGTGACCTTTACCCAAAGATTCAAAAATTCGTAGAATACGTTGAAAATGTTATGGAAGAGCATAATATTAGTCAAGTAATCTTCAGTACATGGCAAGCTACCGACAGATGTACACTAATAAAACAGTGTCTATCAACGCAAGATTTCATTGAGGTTCTTTCCTCTGCATTGGAAAAGTTGATACCTCATCACTTCATTGCTAAGCAACAGTCTAAATTCATTGAGGAAAAAAAGAACAACCTTTTATCTAATGAAGTGCTGGTTCAATTAGATTTTTCGGAAAATTATGCTTACGTTGCTCAAAATGCTGCACAGCAATTTCATTTTAATAACGATCAATGTTCAATATTTCCTGCTGTTGTTTATCACAAATCAGAGGGTGAATTGAAACATTTTAGCTGTTTATCTATGTCTGACTGTACTACTCACGATACTGCTGCTGTATACGTGATGCAAAAAAAACTTCTACCTGAAATCTGCAAAGTTATTCCAAAAGTTAAAAAGATTATTTATATCAGCGACGGTGCCAAACAGCATTTCAAAAATCGTTACCAGATGGTTAATTTGATGAACCACAATACAGATTTTGGAGTAGATGCTGAGTGGCATACTTCCGCAACTGCCCATGGAAAAGGAGCTCCAGATGGCCTCGGAGCAATTGTAAAAAGAGAAGCTACAAGAGCCAGCTTGCAAGTTTCAGAAAATGAAGCAATTTTAAATGTTCAGAGCCTTTTTAATTAGCCCAATTAACGAGCTTTCGACATAAAGTTATTCTTATCGACTAAGAAGGATCATCAGAAAGCCCTTTCATTTCTTAGAAAAAGATTTAATGAAATTTAATTAAATTCCTCCAGTTACAAAAATCCAATCAGCGCATGGATTCATCCCTAATAAAGATAAAACTCTATCTGTACTGGAATATTCTGCTGCAAAAAAGCCACTTGCAAAAATTTATTATAATAACGATTGAATTAATTGATTTTTAAAAATTAATAAGCATTCCGATAGTGACAGGTAAGGGGACTCACTCACCATCTTGAATTTTGCAAATCCAATCCCGGATTCGTGATCAGCTGCCCCAAAAACCCCCATATATCGAATTTGGTACAAATTAGTTGATTTTTCAAAATTCTTTCACCATATGGAATTTCCGACCGCCATATTGAATCCGTAATGCTGGATTTCTCTATCCAACTACACCACCAAATTTTAGTTGAAGGGTGTTCTTCACCTACAATTTGAACCAAAAAATGACCAGATCTGTAGCGCATTTTTCCTTCTACAAGTTTTTTTAGCAGTGCACTCGACTTTTTCCAGCATGTGGCCGCCATGTTGGAGACGCCATATTGAATTTTGAATTTCGCCGGCAATTTTTCAAAAGCACTTGTCTAGACGAACATTTTGATAGCTCTGACGTCTAGCTCCATCAACACCACTTTTGGGTATGCATACCATTTTACAGTGCTACCACACTGCCCTCTGAACTTCTCACGAAAATAACCTTTTGCTAAGAAAAATTCATTCACTTTGTCATACCAAAAAAAACATTTACGTGGTCATACCAAAGAGAATAGCTCCAGATATACATATATATATATATATATATATATATATATATATATATATATATATATATATATATATATATATATATATATATATATATATATATATAGAAGAGGATTCACTTAAATGGAGGAATTTTTCTTAGCAAAAGGTTATTTTCGTGAGAAGTTCAGAGGGCAGTGCGGTAGCACTGTAAAATGGTAATTGTAGACGGTGCTTCTAGCTGATATCTGTCGAATTTACTGTTCATTTGTAACATTTCTGTAGTAACAATTAATAAAATTCTATGAGAGGAAGTTTTCGTTTTTTTCGAATTATTTATTAATTTTCTTTAAGTTTGTTTTTTATTTTTAATAAGAAAGAAATTAATCTTTCTGCGGCGAAGCTGAAAGAATTTGTGAAATTATATTTTTAAACTTTATTATCACTACAATAATTACAATTATTAAAACTTCATTAAGCCAGTTATTGAGTTATTGATTTATTTTTTCAATAGTATACCATTAAGTTATAAACCGACTAGAAAAAAAAACTATATCAAGAGTAATTTTTAGAATTTTAATTATAAAACAACTGAAATACACTTTTCTCTTATATAGAATATTTTAAAAATAAAATTAACAACTCAGATTTTTAAAATTAATTCACTCTACATGTCTTTACTTTAGCATAAAAGATCATTAAATGTTATTTAAATGTTAATGTTAACGTCTTTTTGATATGATTTTTTATTCTAAAATATATATTGCACCAGAAGGCGTAATGATTGTTGATTTATCGATTACTTCAATAGAGTAAGAGTAGCCATCACATAGCTCCCAATTATTGTCCGATCTTAAGCAGTATGCGACTTGGTGATTTTGATGACTGGCAATGATTCCTGTTAATCTAAAATAAAAACAAAATTGATTATTATAAAGTAATAATTAATTTCAACAAAATAAAACACACAAATTATACTCACTTATATTTATCTACCACATTCAAATATAATGACGTCGGAAAATCTTCCAAACAACATTTTACATATTTATTTTCCTTATTCATTACATTCAATACAATGAATATGTGGCAGTTAGGATATGCAGTGACAGTGCATAATTTTAAACAGTTATTTTCACGACATTTAACTTTTTTGAGTATTTTATGGAAAATGAGAGCTTTATCTAATGCTTTAAATACATGTTTAATAATTATTTTAGGTTCTACTTTTAAAGTTGATGTCACAAACGTATATGGCCCACAAGAATCACATTCATATGTATTAAACACGCTAGCTTCATTATCTAAACATATTTCCCATGTGCTAGCAACATCTCCACATACATCAATTTGGTAAATACATGCACCATTTTTATCTTTTTCCCATAATGTATAAAAATTAAACGATTTAAGCAACAATGCTCTCTTTTTATACGTGTTAACAGAAAACTTTGATTTAATAAAATCAAGCGTAAATTTTATTGTTTTGTTAGTAGAATTTTTTAAAGAATTCCTGTAATCATTAAAATCCATTGCGCTACTAGATAGTATATGTACTATACAGTCAAAATTACCTGTGTCAGATAGATAAAAAGTATCTTTTTTTATATGAATTGAGGGTAAAATATGACCAGTCTGAAGTAGTGTTATTTCTTTCACTGTTGGTATTTGTTCCAAGTGATTTCCGTCCGAAGTCAGTGTATTATTAAAATAAAAGTCATTTATGGTCTCTTTGTTTCTCCAATTGTCTCTCGAAATAGTATCTGAATCATCAAGCGGGGTTGTTGGTAAGAACTCGATGTCGTTTAAAGATATCGGTGGGGTACATTTTTCAACTGAAGAATTTATCAACATTTTCAATTCCTCCTCTTCATTTAAGTCTTCAGTGTATTCAATATTGTTTAAAGACGCTTTAATATATATAACTCCATGAGGCTCTACTAGTGTATCACAATGTACACTATCAATTTTAGTCCTTAAGTCATTACATAAATCCCAACGGTTATTTATTCGCCGAGAGTATGAGATATAATGTCCTGGCATTCGTTCAATAATTCCAGCTAATCGGTACTTATTGTTATTTAAATTTAATTCAACTGGGAAATCCGATAATTTTCTTTTGGTACCTTTAGGTGCTTCTAAATCTTTTCTAATATCCAATTCTATAAAAATTTGAGTGTAGAAAACATTTAGTTTTCTACGACAGTAATTATTACATCCTTTGATACATAATGTATCTTGCCATTCATAATCTAAAGCCTCCTGTAAAGCAGGAAACCCATTCTCTATAATAATTTTTTCATTAGCCAATTGTAATGATATGATAGGTGACGTATATATTTATATTTTACAAGTAGGACAAATATGTGAGTATGATCCACTGGGTAGTAATTCAAAGCCAGTTTTGTAGATGCTAGTTAAGTACGCGTATAAATCAATCTTATACGATTTCATTTTTTTTTTTGCTCAAAAACATAATCAGCGTATACATTCTTTAAAAGTATTATTCTTTGTTCATATGTGGCAGAAGAAGATTTGTTTACGATAAAAAAGTTAACAAATTGAAGTACTTTATTTCCTACAGATTGAATATATTTCTTATAAGCAGGATCATCTAAAGCACTAGCTGATAAAATTTGTATAATTGAATCAAACCCACAGGTGTTGAAAGCAAAATAATCCACGCCACATATGATAGCAGGTCTTGTAATACGATTTCCATTAATTAATAACGGTAAATCTTCAATTTCAACTTGTGAGGTAAAAAACTGTTGCATTTTTAAATTCGATTTAAAATAATAACCTTTTCTTTCCCTTGTGTTAGTCGTAGGTACATTATTACTATTTTTCAGAAGATTGTGATTAACATTTTTAACCATATTTATGCCTTTATTTTGTTTCTTAACTTTTTTTATTCTGTTCTGTTCTGTTGTGAAATTATCCTGTTTTTGACGAGAAAGAACATCAATTTCGATATCTTTAAAACAATCAGCATCACTGAAATTTGAATCATTATGATCCATGTAATATATTTCTTCCTTTGTTTTTGGTTTGGTGTTAGGAGTATCACGAACAGAAAAAACAGACTTTTTTGGTTCAGCACTAGGATACGGACCATTAGTTTGATAAAAATTTGTCAATTTTGGTTGAACCTCAATAGTATTACCAATGTAATCATTTAATATTAGTTTTAGTGCTTTATCTACGCGCAGAGGTAATTTATAATTTCTCATAATATTGTGTTTGACAATATTAAAATGTCCTTCCACATAACTAGTAGAAGCACGTCCCGATAAGTAAGGTAGTGCAATACTTGTCCACAAAAGAAATTCATAAGCTTTGGCTTTAAATTCATCTATAAAATCTTTAAAGAAACATATGTTTGGTTTGGAGCCTTGGCTACTTAAAATTATTGCTTCGTCATAAAATTGTCAATAAAAGTTTGTACACGGCTGCGATTTTTAGCTTGATCCAATTTGTTATTATCTTGATTAAGTTTATCTTTATCTAAATCTTTTTTTGCAGTAAATTTTTTTTCTTCATTACTAGTCATGTTTTCACCATCATTTTCAAGAGTTTTAAAGTTTAAATTAAACTTACGAGTTTCTATCATTTTTTTTAATTCATTTTTCGCATCTAAAATAGATATATTTAATACTTTAACAACATATATGTAGTATACATATATAGTCAAATGGATATGAAAAAAACGTCCCCACATCACGGTGCAGATTTGGAAGTATTTTGTTCGTCTTGCGCAAATGCGACTTTTTTGGTGGTAATATGAACCAATCTGAACAGTAAACACGGTAAACACTAATTCATGCATCTGCGCAAAACAACTGAAGTGCCTCTACCCGATGTCTATCCGTCTCACTTCATCGGAACCACTGCCTCTTATAGGGATTGGCCATATAGTTATAATACCTATATGTTTAACAATAGCATCTTCCTTTTCATTAAGACTTACAATGCATATCAATCGAAAAATTTGTTCAAATTGTTTAATTGTTTGGCAATCAATCAGTAATTCAACACAATAAAGATAAAAATGTCTAATCTTTGAATGACGAAGATGACGAAAGCATTTCCACCTGCGAATCATAATCATAAAATGGGCTACATCTAGTCTTAGATAAGTGTAAATCGGTGGACGATAGTAATATTCTTCATGTCCAATGGCATATAAAAAACAAGTTTCGTTATAAGTTTTTACAGTTTGATAGTTGAAAGCTTGAGATATTGCATTCATCAATGCTCTTGATGAATCGCATACAACTTTTTTAGGTTTAGGAACACCTAAACTTAACCATCGTCTCAACCAGTAAGTAATGATCTCAGTATCTTGATTTTCGGTCATAAACAGATAGTATTGAATTATTAAAATTTATAGTAATAGAATACAAAAATGTATGACCACTTGAGGTACCGTCTTCATGAACTATAGGCTTCACAATACTATAGATTGTTTATTCTAGATAGCATATACGTCATAACTTTGCTTGTCTATTTTTCGTCTTCCTCTACTTTCTGAACATTTTTGCAATAATGACCCTTAAGTAAAAAAACATAAGATCCTTGCAGCTAAATATTTATATTCTTTTTTATATGACATCATAATCCCTGCATATTTTTATTATCTACGACATACGTTTAAGTAATTACTTCGCAATTAGTTGAAAGGAGATGTCTAATATTTTCAATAAAGTAGCTAAGAAAAGTTTTTATTAAAATAAACGAGTAGTAGCTTTATGGGGATTCTGGACCACTGAGCCTGTCCGCCTCAGCCTCCTCGCGCCCCTAGCGACATTTATGAGCAACTTTTGTAAGTACCGTCCCTCAACAGTATCCCTAACGACATCTATGAGAAATTTTCGT
The DNA here is from genome assembly GCA_035578155.1 of Brachynemurus nebulosus. Lineage (NCBI taxonomy): Eukaryota > Metazoa > Arthropoda > Insecta > Neuroptera > Myrmeleontidae > Brachynemurus > Brachynemurus nebulosus. The sequence continues at coordinate 4,942,512 of JAPWDM010000007.1, read as the reverse complement.
AAATATTGTTTCTAAACAGTACCCCTGACGACATCTGTGAGCAATCTTTGCAAGTACCATCCCTAAAACGACATCTATAAACTTTTTCAAAAGTGCTATCTTTTATATTAAACAAAAGTACAAGTATTTATTAATTCAATTCAACGCAATAAAGACCACCCTGTTTATGTGTTATACTTGTATAATAAAAAATAACGAATAAGAGAATTATTTCTGTCTTATTAATATTTCATATGTGCGTATATCTACATGTATGTATGCACTTTTATACTTAAAAATCAAGAAAAAATGAAAGAAGTTGGAATAAGAGAACTATCTCTTTCTTATTAATATTTTATATGTATGTGCGTACGTATGCATGTGTCTGCTACTACACACAAGCAGTAATTTTTTGATGCAAAAAATTATCAGCGTTTTATTGCTATGTATACGTATATGTATGTATATACACATAAAATACAGTAAAGTTCAAAACTTTAGTTTCATAGATAGTAAAAATTTATTTAAATTTTAACATACTGAATTTTTGTTTATAAAAGGAATATGGTGTATAAATAAAAAGCGAAAATTATTATTAAAATTTATTAGTGTTAAACATTTTTTAAACATAATTTTTTTTTTTATTGAAATTTATTAGTGTTCAACATTCTTCAAACATAATTATTATAACATGAAAAAATATAGATTTTTATAAAATTGTGTTATACAATAAGCATATACGATAGATTATTAGTAAACATTAAACATATACATTATTATTATTATTATTAATAGTCTGAAAAGTATGACTCATGTTCTAAAATTTATTTTTCTTGTTCTTAAGTTAAGGATACAGCTGCTGCATTTGGTCCAGTATAACTTATTTTAAATTGTTGTAATAAATCCAGTATTTTTTCGAACAAATTATATTTCGGAAACATAAAAGTTTCAAAATTTATTTCTAAATCGTTTACGCAAAAATCAAAATTTAGTTAAATTGATATAATATTATGCAAATATTTGTTTTTATATAATAAAAAATTAAAATTTCTTATGTGCAATAAAAATTATTTTTATGACCTTACACACATATAAATCCAGTAGACCTTGAATAAATTCTTCTTTAATATAAATACAGACTAGCCCCAAGCGATGCAAACAAACAGCATATTTTTATTAGTGCAACATTGTATTGTAAGTGGAACTGGTATTAATTATTTAATCAAATTTATTAAACACAGTAAATTTTTATTTATAAAGGCTAAGTAAAAACCAATATTCTTAATAAAATTTTATTATTAGAAATTATTGTTAACAATCTGATTCATAATACATTAAGCATATACATTATTAATAATAATCTGATTCCTAAATATAATTTTAAAAAAATTATATAAAAATATTAGATATACTCGCATGTATGTGTGTAACATATGTGTGTGTGTGTGTGTGTGTGTGTGTGTGTGTGTGCGTGTGCGTGTGTGTAACTGAGCAACTAATAAAATTATCTTAATATATAAAAAATTTAGTACACTTTTGTTATTATAAAATCAATTTCACATATAAAATTTAAGTAGGGTTGGTCGGAGTAATTGTGAATCGGTTTTTATGAATTGAGATAAAAGCATTGTTTTAATTTAAGTATTTTTTATTTTATATATCACATTATGCTTGATTTATTTTTAATTCTATACTATTCAGGATGCACCAGACAAATTTTAAGCAAATTCATATGAAAAACAAAAATTTTATAAGCCATTCACATTTCCCCGGCACGTTTTTGCAAATCTTATGAATTTTGGGGTAAAAGTGAATGCCATCAGAAAAATTATTTAGAATGCATTACAAGAGAAGTGAGGTACATCAGAATAAAGCCCAACTCAAATTCTTCACATTTACTCTGAAAATTTTTCATAATACTTTATCGTTCACAATTGCTCTTTGTTCAATGCAAGTAACTCGTACCGCAAATTTGGACAAAAAATCAAGGTTAAATAAAAGCAACAAAAATTGTAGGAACAAATTTATTGCAAGCTAAAAATGATATTTTAATGATATTTTGTCATTTTATCATATAAAAATCAAAAAATTACATGATTTTCACACAAAAACAAGGAAAATGATGGAAAAACAAGGAAAAACAAGGAAATGATTTAAGTTAAAAAAAATAATGGTTTTGTGTTAATCCTACGACATCTACAGAAACACTGAAAACAAGTAATTTTTCGGTTTTTTGTAAGTTGTTATTGCCTAAGGGAGCGCAGCAATGATTTTGTAGATTGATACTCAAAACATATCGCTCTTTGCCAAAACTTCTGTTTTTGTATTGTTTGTACAACGGAGACTTTTACAATAATGTCACCATCATCTTCATCAACATTTTCAACTCTGAAAAGAACACTACTGAAATTTTTGACCGAATAGTGACATTTGTGAATGACGTTCACAATTACCCCATAATTTTAAAATTATGGGGTAATTGCGAATTGCTAATAAATTGTCCAATTTCTTTAGCAATTAATAAGGAACCCTCTCAGGTATTAGGCCATTTCGTTAGAAATACTTTTAACTATTTCTTACCTTTTAAAAAGAAAATGTATTAAAAAAATTTTTGAGGGTTGGTCAAAGTAAGGTACACAAAATTTTGCATTCAAAATTTTTGCATTTTTGCATTCAAAATTTTTGCATTCAAAATTTTGAGTTATTTTGCATTTTTTTTTTCAAAATAAAAGAAAAGTACTAATGTTTGGAGAATTGTTATCAAATTTTAATAGCATATTAAAAAAGGGCAGAAAAACATACTAAGAGTTGATTTTTAAAAATATTAATGTTATTTTAGAAATTATAGGCGCTGTTCACAATTACCCCAATTCACAATTATCACGGTCAACCCTATACCATATTGTTATAAAATGCAATGTTAGAAACAATTCAAAATTTAGGTATTTTTATACATATCTTACAAAAACTATCTAAAACTAAACAATTAATAAATACTTACATATAGCTTAACGTAGTATGTATTTATTGTTATTAAATCTATTAAGCATTTCATAAGGTACAGTACGTTCAATTTAAACTTAAGCCTAAATAAATAAAAAATTTAAATGCTTTTAATAGTTATCATTGGCAGTTACTGTGGTTATAGGCTTAAGTTTAAATTGAATGGACTGATATAATTTGTATATATTTTACAAAAATATATATGTAACTGAACGATTAACAAAATTATTTTCACGTATAAAAAATTTAGTGTAGTTTATTGTTATAAAATATATTGTAAAAGCAGCTCAAAATTTTAAATATTTTTAAATATATTTTACAAAAATATGCATAACTAAGGAATTAAAAACTTGCATTTCTATTTATCGATAAATATAAACGCAATAAATATTTTTGAGGTACAGAAATATTTAAAAACTGCATAGAAACTACATATTTTAGAAATTGTACCCTAAAATTATACTATTGCTTAAGACAACACATCCAAAAATATTTAAAATTACATCACAAATTTATTAAATTTTAAACGATATTGACGGAAACCATCACATTATTCAAAAAGTACATAACACATTTCAAGAAATAAAAAATTATGTTAAAATTATAATTAAAACTTATGTGTCCTAAAAAGAAAAAATTAACCAAATATATAAAAATATAACAAAATATTTAAATTCAATTCTTGCGATAATTAAATGTCACAAATAAACATAAGTAAAAAAAATAACTAGACAAGATTACTTTTGTAAAATATGTATATCTTTTAAAATCACTCCTGTCACTTCTATAGTAAACTGTTTAAAGACGAGTTTTCATAATTATACTAAATATTTATTCTCTCTGCAGCATACATATCCAAGATAACTTTGTAATCGAACGTAATAATTAGATACAATGTAACACTTTTTTAGTTGCATTAATTATTTTAATCACATATTTTTATAGAAATACTTGTTTAGTTGAATTAATTATTTTAATAACATATTTAAGAATCTATATGTATGTATGCACTGTTATACTTAAAAATCAAGAAAAATGAAAATAGTTGTAATAAGAGAACGATCTCTTTCTTATTAATATTTTATATGTATGTGCGTACCTATTAATATCAGCTTTAAATACAGATTACTAACATTATCTCTGTATTATTATTAATAGCAAAAAATATCACATTGACTGCATGTGATAAAAATTTATACATACATTGCTTACCATTAAGATACTGTAACATCTATGTGTATCAAGTTCATATAAATAAAAAAATTATATGAATAATAATTAAGACACATTTTCCATTTATACAAATATTTGTTTTTACATAATAAAAAATTAAAAACTAGTGTGACCGCTTGAAAAAAGGTGATTTTTGAACATTTTTTTAACGAAAACTACTGTATAGAATTTTTTAATATTTTAAGGATATATTCGCTGATATATAATAAATTCATGGTAAAATTTTTGGAGCAAAAAATTGAAAATTCAGTGAGTTATTCACGATCTCCCAAGGCTCCAAAAAAAGTTCCCCACTGCTGCAGTGAAGGCGACCTTCACAGAACATGAAATCAAAAAAACAAAAAGCATATTAAACTAGAAGGTATTGTCCGTACCATGAACCTCAATCAAAAAAAGTTTAAATTTAACAAAAGGCGGAGTTTTTAAAAAAATTTTTAAATTTTGCGCGAAAATTTGATGATTTTTTGCCTGCAAAAATTACATTTTTTTATTTAGTCGGAACAACTGGAGGTTCGTGGCACGAAGAAACATATATAAAAGAAGCTGCAATAAAAATCAAATCAATCGGATGATTTGTCTTCGAGTTATAACTGCAGAAAATTTGAAAAATGTAGTTTTTCTTTACTTTACCTTTTAGTTTTTATCACTGAGAATTTTACTAAAATTATTTACGATCTACTCACTATAACGGTCATACTACTAGATGAGTCATTTAAATGTGCCAGGGTCTAGCTTCTCCACAGCATGTAACTGGCAGCTACGTCCAGAAACTTCCAAACTATCAACCTTTATACATTTCTCAATATCTCAAAGTTAACAATGAAAAGCAGAATCCGCTCTTCGGATGGCTGTAACTCAAAAGCTATTTTGAGATATGCTCTTGAAATTTTAGTAGGTTATTTTTAATTAAAGATATAGACTATCGAAATATGTAAAAAGATTTTCCAATTTTTGAAAATGTCACACTAGTGTTCCCCTTTAATATAATATAAACGTTTTAAAATTTAATTCTATACGACCCAAATCGTTTACGCAAAAATCAGGTTTTACATAATATAAATTTTCTTGTGTAAATAAAAATAATTATTATTATGATCTTACATGTATATAAAACCAGAAGACCTTGAATAGAATATTCTTTAATATAAATTCAGATTTGCTCCAAGCGATTGAAACAAATTGCGTATATTTATCAGTGCAACATTGTATTGTAATTGGATTGGTATTTGTACTAAAAAATGCTTTTTTGAATTAAAATAAAGACACAAATATTTTTGTTCACAACTTTCTTTATTTAGAAATTACATATATTATTACAAACACTTTTCTTTACAATTACATAGTATGAAAACACTCATTCAAAAAAATTTTGTTATTAAAACTATTGTTGTTTATCTTAAAATCATTATTAATGTCATCGCTGTTTTCTTTAAAACAGTTATGTATAATTTGTAAATAATTAATTATGAGATATACTTTAAAAGAATTTAATTCAATTTTTTTCACAACAGTACAATTTTTTTACTTGGAATACAAAATTAAAGTGTTTAATACATCGAAATTTGTTTATTTTAAAACCTTCTGTATGGTTTTAGATATAACCTTTAATTGACTGAATTTCGTTTAACTTTTGATTTGTTGGTATTCCTTTGATGATCCAATACCTGAATTGCCTTGAAGAATGGAACTTAATGGTAAAATACCATTGTTCTGTTTGATCATAATATGATCATCGCCATTAACATTCTCATAACGAGCATCATCATAATCATCAATGCTGCTATAAATTTCTTCTTCATCACTGTCAGAATCCTTTAATATCTTGCTTAACACTGGTTCAATAATTTCAGCATTTTCCAGTTCACGAATTATTAATATTATCTCTTGACCAATATTTGTCTCTTTCAATTTATTCAGGTTCTACATTAGTTCGTTACGTTGTGTCTCATTTTCCACATAATAAGCAAAATTAGTATGTTTAATATTGCTTCCATTAATTAAATTGCGAATTATTCCAAACATTTCCTCTCCAGTTTGGGTGGTAGTCATTAAATTTTTTAACTGATCCACTAAACTGTTTGGATTTTTTCTTGCAACATAATGTTCATTGTGGAAGTCACCGTACTTGATACGTTTAGCTTCTACATTTTCATCGTTCGAAATGGGCGTTGAAGATCGTTTTCGTTCAATCTGTTCTTCTTTTTGTTTTACTTCTTCTGTTTCATCATTTACATTAACATTTGCTAGTTCCTTGATCATTAGTAGATCTAGAGCTGTTTGTAAAAGTCCAGCTAATTTTGATGTTTCTTTATAATTGTTAAACTTTGGCAAATTTGGTTTTGTTCATTTTCATCAACCCAATCATTTTTTCCAATTATATATTCTGGCATATTATGTGAGTTTTTTTTAGCATAAAATTTATTTTTGATTGCTTCCGTTACAGCTGTCATGCTTTTATCAAAAGGATTCAAGTACCACTTAGACTGATCCACTTCATGTTCGTGTTTATTTTGAAACATCGGTGATACATCTTCATTGTTACTTCTTTCAAAGCTGTAATCATTTTCACCATTAATATTTTCATTATTAGACGATTCATGTTGTACTGAAAAAGTACCATTATTTACCAGCTCATCAGTGGTATTTACAAATTGATTTTTGGTGATTCCGTCATTATTCTTCAATGAATTATGCTGAGTATTTATATGTCGAGAAAGATTAAACCTCCGCGTAAATGTTTTACCGCAAAAATTGCAACTGTGCATAGCTGAGCAGTATCTAAAGTGTTACTTGTTTGCGAACAGTTTAATGACTGACTAAAGACTCATTGTGTCGGTATTTATATATATTCCCCTTTGTTCAAAGAGTAACACCACCACCCCCACCCCCCTCTTGAGCCGGGTGTTACTCTTTCTCCTACTCCGAATGACTCTATTTCGCTGCTCAGAGTGACTCTATGAGTGGCCTTATGATTGACTCTATGAGTGACTCTATTCCTATTCAGACTCTTACTCTTGCTCTGTGTGACTAGCTTCTGCTCGGAGGAATCTTTCTTCCTGGTAACACTTGTTCATTCTCAGAATCACTCCTGCTCTTGAGCACCAGCGATGTATCTAATAAAACTAATCTGTTTATCTAAAATAAGGACCTCTGTTTGAAAAGTCAAAAAAAGGTAAGACATTAACTAAAAACATTACTATGAAACCGACTAAAGGAAAAGCAATGTGGACCAGACATTAAAAAAATATGTTATTAAAATAATTAATTCAACTAAACAAGTATTTTTATGAAAATATGTGATTAAAATAATTAACGCAACTAAAAAAGTGTTACATTGTATCTAATTATTACGTTCGATTACATAGTTATCTTGGATATGTATGCTGCAGACAGAATAAATATTGAGCATAATTATGAAAACTCGTCTTTAAACAGTTTACTATAAAAGTGACAGGAGTGATTTTAAAAGATATACATATTTTACAAAAGTAATCTTGTCTAGTTATTTTTTTTACTTATGTTTATTTGTGACATTTAATTATCGCAAGAATTGAATTTAAATATTTTGTTATATTTTTATATATTTGGTTAATTTTTTCTTTTTAGGACACATAAGTTTTAATTATAATTTTAACATAATTTTTTATTTCTTGAAATGTGTTATGTACTTTTTGAATAATGTGATGGTTTCCGTCAATATCGTTTAAAATTTAATAAATTTGTGATGTAATTTTAAATATTTTTGGATGTGTTGTCTTAAGCAATAGTATAATTTTAGGGTACAATTTCTAAAATATGTAGCTTCTATGCAGTTCTTAAATATTTCTGTACTGCAAAAATATTTATTGCGTTTATATTTATCGACAAATTTTAGAAATGTAAGTTTTTAATTCCTTAGTTATGCATATTTTTGTAAAATATATTTAAAAATATTTAAAATTTTGAGCTGCTTTTACAATATATTTTATAACAATAAACTACACTAAATTTTTTATACGTGAAAATAATTTTGTTAATCGTTCAGTTACATATATATTTTTGTAAAATATATACAAATTATATCAGTCCATTCAATTTAAACTTAAGCCTATAACCACAGTAACTGCCAATGATAACTATTAAAAGCATTTAAATTTTTTATTTATTTAGGCTTAAGTTTAAATTGAACGTACTGTACATTATGAAATGCTTAATAGATTTAATAACAATAAATACATACTACGTTAAGCTATATGTAAGTATTTATTAATTGTTTAGTTTTAGATAGTTTTTGTAAGATATGTATAAAAATACCTAAATTTTGAATTGTTTCTAACATTGTATTTTATAACAATATGGTATAGGGTTGACCGTGATAATTGTGAATTGGGGTAATTGTGAACAGCGCCTATAATTCCTAAAATAACATTAATATTTTTAAAAATCAACTCTTAGTATGTTTTTCTGTCCTTTTTTGATATGCTATTAAAATTTGATAACAATTCTCCAAACATTAGTACTTTTCTTTTTATTTTGAAAAAAAAAACCCTTGCAAAATTTTGTGTACCTTACTTTGACCAACCCTCAAAAATTTTTTTAATACATTTTCTTTTTATAAGGTAAGAAATAGTTAAAAGTATTTCTAACGAAATGGCCTAATACCTGAGAGGGTTCCTTATTAATTGCTAAAGAAATTGGACAATTTATTACCAATTCGCAATTACCCCATAATTTTAAAATTATGGGGTAATTGTGATCGTCATTCACAAATGTCACTATTCGGTCAAAAATTTCAGTAGTGTTCTTTTCAGAGTTGAAAATGTTGATGAAGATGATGGTGACATTATTGTAAAAGTTTCCGTTGTACAAACAATACAAAAACAGAAGTTTTGTGCAAAGAGCGATATGTTTTGAATATCAATCTATAAAATCATTGCTGCGCTCCCTTAGCCAATAACAACTTACAAAAAACCGAAAAATTACTTGTTTTCAGTGGTTCTGTAGATGTCGTAGGATTAACACAAAACCATTGTTTTTTTTAACTTAAATCATTTCCTTGTTTTTCCTTGTTTTTCCATCATTTTCCTTGTTTTTGTGTGAAAATCATGTAATTTTTCGATTTTTATATGATAAAATGAGAAAATATCATTAAAATATCATTTTTAGCTTGCAATAAATTTGTTCCTACAATTTTTGTTGCTTTTATTTAACCCTGATTTTTTGTCCAAATTTGCGGTACGAGTAACTTGCATTGAACAAAGAGCAATTGTGAACGATAAAGTATTATGAAAAATTTTCAAAGTAGAGTAAGTGTGAAGAATTTGAGTTGGGCTTTATTCTGATGTACCTCACTTCTCTTGTAATGCATTCTAAATAATTTTTCTGATGGCATTCACTTTTACCCCAAAATTCATAAGATTTGCAAAATCGTGCCGGGGAAATGTGAATGGCTTATAAAATTTTTGTTTTTCATATGAATTTGCTTAAAATTTGTCTGGTGTATCCTGAATAGTATAGAATTAAAAACAAATCAAACATAATGTGATACATAAAATAAAAAATACTTAAATTAAAACAATGCTTTTATCTCAATTCATAAAAACCCATTCACAATTACTCCGGCCAACCCTACTTAAATTTTATATGTGAAATTGATTTTATAATAACAAAAGTGTACTAAATTTTTTATATATTAAGATGATTTTATTAGTTGCTCAGTTACACACACGCACACGCCCACACACACACACATACACACACACACACACACACACAAACACACTCACACACACACACACACATATGTTACACACATACATGCGAGTATATCTAATATTTTTATATAATTTTTTTAAAATTATATTTAGGAATCAGATTATTATTAATAATGTATACGCTTAATGTATTATGAATCAGATTGTTAACAATAATTTCTTATAATAAAATTTTATTAAGAATATTGGTTTTTACTTAGCCTTTATAAATAAAAATTTACTGTGTTTAATAAATTTGATTAAATAATTAATACCAGTTCCACTTACAATACAATGTTGCACTAATAAAAATATGCTGTTTGTTTGCATCGCTTGGGGCTAGTCTGTATTTATATTAAAGAAGAATTTATTCAAGGTCTACTGGATTTATATGTGTGTAAGGTCATAAAAATAATTTTTATTGCACATAAGAAATTTTAATTTTTTATTATATAAAAACAAATATTTGCATAATATTATATCAATTTAACTAAATTTTGATTTTTGCGTAAACGATTTAGAAATAAATTTTGAAACTTTTATGTTTCCGAAATATAATTTGTTCGAAAAAATACTGGATTTATTACAACAATTCAAATTAAGTTATACTGGACCAAATGCAGCAGCTGTATCCTTAACCTAAGAACAAGAAAAGTAAATTTTAGAACATGAATCATACTTTTCAGACTATTAATAATAATAATAATAATAATGTATGTGTTTAATGTTTACTAATAATGTATCGTATATGCTTATTGTATAACACAATTTTATAATTTTATTTTTTAATCTATATTTTTTCATGTTATAATAATTATGTTTGAAGAATGTTGAACACTAATAAATTTCAATAAAAAAAATTATGTTTGAAAAATGTTTAACACTAATAAATTTTAATAATAATTTTCGCTTTTTATTTATATACCATATTCCTTTTATAAACAAAAATTCAGTATGTTAAAATTTAAATAAATTTTTACTATCTATGAAACTAAAGTTTTGAACTTTACTGTATTTTATGTGTATATACATACATATACGTATACATAGCAATAAAACGCTGATAATTTTTTGCATCAAAAAATTACTGCTTCTGTGTAGTAGCAGGCACATGCATACGTACGCACATACATATAAAATATTAATAAGAAAGAGATAGTTCTCTTATTACAACTTCTTTCATTTTTTCTTGATTTTTAAGTATAAAAGTGCATACATACATGTAGATATACGCACATATGAAATATTAATAAGACAGAAATAATTCTCTTATTCGTTATTTTTTATTATACAAGTATAACACATAAACAGGGTGGTCTTTATTGCGTTGAATTGAATTAATAAATACTTGTACTTTTGTTTAATATAAAAGATAGCACTTTTGAAAAAGTTTATAGATGTCGTTTTAGAGATGGTACTTGCAAAGATTGCTCACAGATGTCGTCAGGGGTACTGTTTAGAAACAATATTTACGAAAATTTCTCATAGATGTCGTTAGGGATACTGTTGAGGGACGGTACTTACAAAAGTTGCTCATAAATGTCGCTAGGGGCGCGAGGAGGCTGAGGCGGACAGCCTCAGTGGTCCAGAGTCACCATAAAGCTACTACTTAAACGCCCAGTGTTTCCTCCCTCTTTGTTATTAATGACACGCCCTTCGCAAACCTAAACAAGTCGTCAAGGGTAAGTTGTACTTGCGCAAACAGTTTCCGTACAATCAATTGTTTTTATAAATTTGATAAATAGTATATGAAAGTGGCTGAAATATTTTTTCAAATGAATACATTGTGTTTCTAAAACAAACCATATTTTTCGGTTTCACCATGATGATATCGTTATTTTGGTCTATTTACCTTTATCACAAACGCACAGTGATATTTACTGAATGGAGTAAATGTACTAAGAAACTCTGTTTTTTCTTTTTTTCAATAATAATTTTTGGCAATACTATTAATTATAAAAATTGTATTAAATAATATTACAAGTCAGAAAATTATTTAAATATTATTGTCTATTTTGAATAGATTGAATTTGCTTTATTTCTCTGGATACCTAACAAGATTTTACAAATAATATTATTATAGATAAAATTTAGATACAGAGATTGTAATATATTTTTCCCATACAGACTTATCTGCTATTCCTTACTTCTTTAATTTCTAAAACTCACTTTATAAAAAAAATTACCAAAATAACATAGGTACTGTTAATACAATTGATAAACAACATCTTTATTAAAGCAAAATATGACACCAACTTTTATTTTTATATACCAAGAAAATTGTACAAGGAAATTCAGTCCTGATAATTTTCGCTTAATCTACACCCCATTCTTAATGTTCATGAATTTTTTCAGATTTTTCTGAGCAACCCTTCTGATAATAGGAGTCGGGAACAGCAATTTTTATGATTTACGTCCCGTCCCCTAAAAAAGGACGAAAAGTATATAGTTACATATATTACTGAATTCGTACTTTAATAGGCTTTCGTTTGATACTCTACTCAATGCTCTTTGGGAAAAATTTTATTTTCACTTTCCAGGTTATCCTCTAAAATTAATCCCCAGAATCGAAATTCAATTTCACATCTGTAATCTGCCACCACACCCTATCTCCGTGCTAAGTTTCAAATTTTCGCGTCGAGTGATTTTAGAGAAAATTGCTCGTGACACCCGGACAAATGTTCCGTTTTGCCAATTTTGGTACGGAATACTATAAAAGATACATTATTTATTAAATAACATGTTCTTTTTTTTATATGCCAGTACCTTTGGGCCAGGGCAGATGTGTTTGTGAGGGCAGATGTGTTTGAACATAATAGATTATTTTATTAGGTACTCAATTATAGATCGAGAGTCTGGCTTTAAAAAATATATACGACAAATTTTATCATAGCGAAAAAAAAAATGGTACAAAATCTTTTATTAACAAGTAAACGCGATAAAAATGAAACGAAAATTTTTATTGGTAATTTTAACTGATTTCAAAACCATAATAAAAAGATATTAAGTAATAATATAAATTAAACTTATTTTATTCGTCAAATTGTCTTACCATACTACATTTAAGTTCTGTATTCTTTCTGGGTTTTGTATATTATACAACTCAAGTTTGTTGCAACTTAACTGAAAGGACTCAATTTAACTGAGGGGATATCATACATCGAATACAATGCAACCGGATTACCGACTGCTCGGATCAATATATTGTATCTCTATTTAGAGGAGGGCGATTCTACTCTTTTTTTCGTATTAATTAGCTGTTCAACATCGAGATAGGAGACAAAGAAAACATTTTTTTCTCAAATTAGGTTCCCACTAAATATACGTTTGACCAAGATTTTATAAGGAAAATATACACTGGCTGAAAGGAAAAATTTTCCACAACTGAACAACTATAATATTAATAGATTTGAGCGTTACTTTATGGTATTCCATATTTGTAAATAATAATCGATAAATTAATAGCTAAGAAAGAATTTAAACAAATCTTAAAAGAAATTCACCCCTCCGTTAAACCAGAACCAAAAACTAACTTTAAAACTATAACATATTTTGGTAAAGTATCAGATAAAATTAAAAAAGTTCTAGCAAAATCAAACATAAATATAGCATTTAAATCAGGCTTTAATCTAGGAAATTTAATATATAACAATAAAACAAAAATTGATAAACTTAAAAAATCGGGTATCTGCAATTTAAACTGCCAAGATTGTAATGGTTTTTACATCGGTCAAACTGGCAGAAACTTTGAAACCCGGAGAGCAGAGCATTTTAGGTCATATAGAAATAAGAAATCCGACTCTGCTTTTTCGAGGCACTTAATAGACACCGGACACACACCGGAACGGGAAATTACTGTTACACGAGGCAAGCAAAGGACAGAAGTTAACGATCCTAGAAGCAATAGAAATAAATAAACATAGCTCCGATCACCTTTTAAATGATTACACCGATATTTACAGTTCAACTTTATTTTCAATATTATAACTTATTTAAATTTTAATTTCTGTTTAAAACTGTATTTACTGTAATATTGTCTTTTTGTCATTTTCAAGTTCAATCTTTTGCCACGTGTTTGTTTGACTCTTGTCACATGTAAAGTAATCTTGTTTTTCTTGATTTTTGGATTCTCCTATCACTCCCACCCTTTCCACTTCCACATCACAGACCACTCCCCCTTAATAAGTATAGGTAGATAAAGTTAGTATATAAGGCATGTAAAGAATGTAATATTTATTCTGTTTGAAAATGAACTGACGGTTCGAAACAATATTGTCACAGTTTCAAAATAAAAGAGGTATTTTTGCGAAGTAAAATATTTGTTTATTATGAACAACTATAGGTTGGTATTCTCATATTTACCCGAACAGAAAGTAACCTGCTTGTACCGGAAATGAAATTTGCCCGAGCTGGATGTTTCTAGGAACCACTTTTGTCATTGTTTAAACTACACTTTCTGAGTTTTATTGATAAAGAAATCAACTACATTCTTTTACATTGGGGTTTTGGACTATTAATTATTGGGATTAGCTAGCTTGCAAACTAATATAGGGTATAGGAAAAAACCAGACCAGAGGTTTCTATCTATGTAAAATAGATATAATAATAATAATGCGATTTAACGTTCGTTTTTATGACAGTTAGTCTATAACAGACGCCACCCACGTCGTGATTTTTCTAACTTTATACTTTTTTTTAATACATTACAATTACATTATAATGTGGGCGGAGGAGAAGGAAAGTGGGGAAAGAGCTAGGATTCGGTAGGTATGCGTCTGCAGCCGTCTTCTTAAGGAACTATGCCGATATTTATCTGGAGTTGTGAAGGGAAACTGCAGAAAACCTTCATGAGCGTAGCCGGTCGTCGCATTCGAACCCTCGACCTACCAGTCTGCAAGTGCCAGTTAGTGCTTAAGCACGCTCGGCCACTTCACTGGTCCTGTAAAATAGATATTTTTTTCTTATTAGTGTAATATATTTAATGCCTGAGATACAATATTCTCTAAAAATTTGTCAAAAATATATTAATTCTTATTAGTCTTTATCTGAAAATCTAGTTATTTAATATTAAATTGCTCCTTTCTGGTAGATACAGTTTCTGAATTTTAGGACAGTTCAGCGCCGGATAAAGGGGTGGGCAGGCCGAGCGACCGCCCGGGGCGCCAAATTTTGAAGGGCGCCGACAGGGCCGGATTTAGGGGGGTAGCCGGGGCATGTGCCCCGGGCGGCAGATCTTGAGGGGCGCCAAAATTAGGTATGATAAGTTCTTTTTGCCCTTCACTTGTTTTTTGAGAGGGAAAAAGAAATCTTTTTTCTACAGGGGTGCCATTTTTTGACCCTGCCCCTGGCGCCACTTAGGCTAGGTCCGGCCCTGGGACAATTTGTTGTACAAATTTTATTTTACACTCACACAATTTTAAATTGTGATAATTACATACTAAACTTAACTGTGAACATTATTAGTTTACATATAACACCTTCACGAATATGCAGTCTGAGAGATTCCTATGTCATGGCTCATCAGACTCATATCAGCTTCTTTCAGTAAAATCCCTTTAAAAGGGTTAGCTAAAGACGTGATAAATAATCAGTAAGTGCTAATCTTACTGAATATGTATACTTACATAGTGTGAGAACCATGCAAAAAGAAAATTTTTAATTTTATATCTCTGCTTGAGTTATGGTTCCACAGTTTAGGGCTTCAGTGAATTACGTGACCCAATTAAAGGGGTACTTAAGTATTACAAAATGTTAAGTTAATATTGAAATGCATCAAAAGGAGTTTTAGCAGGTCACTTAAAAAAAATTTCTTTTATAACAAAAAAAAAAGAAAAAAAAACACGCACATATAGCCATTAGTAATCACAATTGACAAGTTTTCAAGTTTTTGTCATTTAAGCAACGGAATAAAAATTTTTTTCAGGTAAACGTTCTTATTACTAGGAGAAAAGATTTTGGTTTCTATCATTGCCACATCAGTGAACTTTAATTGAAGCAAACAATTTTTTTTACCTTTCAGTTTTGGTAATTCCCGAAAAAATCGCTTAATGTTGATTATATTTATTCAACTAATTTAGGTTATAGATTTTTTTCCTCTGAAAAGAGTCCTATAGTTATAAGTCCTGTAGTTAACAAGTGGTTTAACCCGGTCGGTATTAATCATCCGAAAATCGCGATTTGACTCGGGCTTACCTAACGACAAATGAATGTGGACTGTAATTTTCCAAAGGCGCTCGACGATTAAAATACGGATTTTTAAATGAATGAAAATACGACTTACCGATCAATTCGGGAACGCTATCTTTGTTCACTGTAACATCCAGAAAGGAATACAGAATAAGGGATGGTTGAAGGATGGATAATTACCACGAACACTCGCGATCCCAATTTTATTGAATTTAATCGGAAATCACTATTTTCTTGATGATAATAATTATCACACGATAAATGATAACGTTCGTTTTACTTATTCACAATAGTATAACACGAAATATAAACGAAAACGAAAACTAACGACAATTTTAAATGATTTGTGTAATGTCCGACCTTTCTAGACAAAACCTTTTTTAATAATAATGATTTCAGATCAAAATTTAAAAAGCAAGAACAAACATGTTTTCTTTAAAATGCATACTATAAGCGTTAGTGCCAACCGAACCTGAGGAGGTCAGCACTAATCAAAATAAGAAATCAAATTAAAGATTTCTTCTTTAATTTAATTATAAATTTATTCAGTGGCGCAACCAACAAGTTCTACCGTTGTAAACAATGATATATAGAGAAAAATTTTTATTTATAACAATACTATATAAGAAAGTCATGTACAGATGTAGTATTTAAAACTAGTAAAAGAAGGGTGTAATTAAGGTTTCTAACAAATTTTAGGCAAATACCTATTCAAACTCTGTTTTTATTTTTGTATAAAATTTGTGTAGGTATAATTTTTTTCTTGTACCCTTCCTTTATAATTTTTTTCACAAATGGATAATACATAAATCATTTCAAAGTGAACATGAGAGAAAAATATAATACTTTGATAAGCAATCTAATTAGCACAAAAATGGGCGTATTGTTTGTTAAGCTTTTTTTTAGTTATCTCTATAAAAATTGTATGCATTTCTTTCCAACTAATTTAAAATTAATTAAAAATCGTTTGTCGTGAATAACTACATTTCAAAATATTTATGACGTCATACGAAAACAGATAGATATATTTAACAATATATACCAAATGTACCTATTACAGAAAGGCTATTATTGCCATAAATCAAAAAAATTAAAGAAGATAAGAAAAGTTATGCAAAACAGAGAAAGAAAATTTATGAGGTAAATGCTATCCAGAATAAACAAATTTTACCAGTACCATCTATCAATACTGATGAAGCATTTTTCGTTGTTTTGCAATATTTTTTGTAAGTATGTGTTTGCATCGGTGAACAAAATGCCACATAAAATTTTTTTCGTTTTACTTCATGAATACAACCTACATAAGGTCCAGAATGATTCATTTTCTCTATAGTTTTAATTAAGTCTTTACCGTCTGCATGATTTACATCAAGAGCACGATTAATGTATTCATGTGTTGCTTTGGACATCGCTAGACTATTCGGGACGTGAGGTGGTATTCTTTCATCGATGTCAGTATTTTCACGAACTAGATGTTTGCGTTAATTTGTCGTACCGTCATAAAAAGCTTTCTCGCCTATTTGCTGTCTCTTTTTTCCTCTAAGATGACGTTGTACAGGCTCATGAACATCTCACCAAGTTTCTTTCGTTCTGACAATAAGTGTAACATCAATATTTTCAGCAGGTTTTTCATACAAAAAAACCAAACAGGATATTTCCACAGTTCTTACTTCTACAGTATGCTCTAATTCGTAAATAATGTTTGCTTTCAGTAGCATGGTAGATTTTTGCATTTTTGAGACTGAAGGCACAAGGAAGCTTTGTAGAACGAAAAATAGCAACAGATAATATGTCACCCCAAGTTTCTCGTTTTAGAATACTGTAGTTGCGACTATCCTTATACACAACATGAGAACTTTGAATAGTTTCCCATTCATTTTTGAGAAGAATTACTTCAAATTCATCTAGTCCCTCAGCTTCATCTTCAATTTCACAATTATTGTCTTTATCGTTATCAACATGATCGTCATCACTACAGCTTGAATCGGATAATAAATCATTGTCACAGGGTAATTTAGATACAAAAGGAATAAAAGGTATATTTTAATTTTTACATGCAATTTGCATGATGTTTCTTCTATTTTGAATAACATTATTATAGATGTTACTTGCAGACCATTTTTTTTTTATGAAATACTCGTCTGTTTCCAAATTTCTGAAGACCATGCTGGATATGTTCCATTTTGAAAATGTTCAATAAATTCTTCTATTGTAGTAATAAGTAGTAGACATAACAGTTTAATACAAAAGGTTTGTTTAAACAGCAGTTTTGGATAGTACCAAACTGTCAGGATTATGCGCAAAGCAATTTTAGTATGCGCAGAGCGGTCTTAATTACTAAAAATAGTTTGGGCATAATCCCGGCAACTTGGTACTATTCAAAACTGCTGCTTAAACAAACCTTATAATAGGTAAAAAATAGAAAGTAGCAATAATTAAAATGTTGTCAATTATTAACGTAATTAATATTGTTCAACTGTTTTACATTTTTATTTTATCTGCATTTGTTCTGTGCCAATAATAGGGGAGAGTGGGGATGTTTGGGACGTGGGAGGTTTGGGACACCTTCATTTTATTTTGTTACGTTGGCTGCAGTGAGCCAATTTCCCTCCAGAATGAAGGACTAACTTCAATATTAGTGTACCTTGACTTCCATGAAGTTAAATTGGAAGACGCTGCTGTCATTGAGAAAACTGTGATTTTTCCTCAAAAAGTCTGGGTTTTTCAACCCGAAGTTTCAATTCACTCTATCTTCATTTTACATCATCAAGTAAGTGTAAATTATTTATCAAATGACCACATCATTAAGGTTTATTTTAATGAACAAAACAGCTTTATCTTTTTAAGGTTATGATTTTAGAACACATTTTAACTTAACAGGCACATTTGGGAGGTTTGGGACAGCTCATGTTGGGAGGTTTGGGACAGTGTTCCGAACCTCCCTAGAGAAAAATCATGTAAGCTTGCGAGATTGTATGTTATATAATACACTCTCAAATAAGCTTACATGATTTTTTTTAACTGAATCTGTAACAAAATAACCTTAAAATGTAAGAAAATTGTTTCATTTTTAAACGTTTAATAAAACTATATTCGTCAATAACTGAAAAAACCTATAATTTTTCGGAAATTTACCAACCAGATCAAAAAGAAAAAACAGAAGAAAATTGAAAACATTGACAGCTCATTAGAGAGTTCGTCAGACATTTCCTCTGGTGAAAGTATTCTGAATGTTTCAGATGAAGAGTATGCTGATCTTTCAGACTTTCAACCGAAAGATTTGAAACACGGCACATTTGTTTTGGTGGAGTTCAAGGGAGGAGCAAGACTCTCTACTAAATATAGGTATGTCTGTATTGTACAAAGACCACCTGATGAAGATGCGCCTTCTGAAGAAATAGAAGTCAGTGTTATGTCCCTCAAATGTATTGATTCATCAAAGAAAACTTTCATTACTCAAGAAGAAGACATATCTGTTATGAGAATTGAAAGTGTGTTAGGAATTTTACCAGTTCCGAGAATTTCAATGACAAGGGACAGGTTGAGATATGTGTTTTGTCAGCCAATAAATATTTTTTGTAAATAGTAACCTTTCCATGTAATTAAAAACCTGAATTTTTTGGAAGAAAGACATCATGTAGCGGGATTTAGTTATAAAATTTTTCATGAACTTGACTGTTTTAGAATCAAATAATTATGTTATTATTATTATTTTAGTTTCTAATGCCTAAACTATTGTTAATTTAATTTCAATTACTTTAGTAATGCAAAAATACAGAGATTTTGAGTGATATCTTTTAGTTTTATTATATATACCAAACCTCCCCGAGCACAGTCCCAAACCTCCCCAGGGTAGGGAGGATTGGGACATTTGATATACTTTAAGAAAATTGTTATTTTAATTCAAATTTTTATTATTTTAACTTTAAAAAAAATATCACAATATAGCTGAAAAGTTACTTTACCATTTGCAATTGTTCTGGTTCTTTAAGCTAAAATTATAAGACGTAGAAAAAATAATCACTGAAAATTGTCCCAAACATCCCCACTCTCCCCTACATATTTTTAAATCCAAGATATTATACAATACCTATCATACCCATCCCACCTATCATTATATGTGATAGAATGAGTAATGATCCATACGATCCATACCATCCATATGTAGAACCTATCTATGCTTATAATAGTCCACAGAAGATAACACATCCTGAGAAAAGAGAGGAGGTTTATTTACAATCAAATCAGAATTTTGTAGTGTAATATAATGCCCGCTACTGTACCCACTTCCTAATGATATAGTAACATATTGTAAACTTATTGTTGAACACAACTGTATAGTTTAATCTAGAAAAACGACTATTTAAGAGTAGAATAATGAGTTCTTTGAATTAATCGGTAAATCAGCAAAACGCCAATATGAAATCGAACGACTAATGCGCGAGGTAACAGGAGTACTCTAGCGGGCTTGGCTTGAGGCCCAAAGAACGGGTCGACACGATTCATTCAGTATGTAGATTTCGTAATATTCATTTCGTACTTAGATTTCATAATGTGATTCCGTAATTAGATTTCATAATGCAAGTCGGTAGTTAGATTCCGTAATGTAATGTTGTAAAGTACTTTTAAAATGTAAAGTCATTTTGTGTAGTGCGTTGTGTATCCCTCAGGAAGAGGTAATATGCACTTCCTTTCTTAATATTTAATCGACATATGCAACCCAATTCAGTATATTTTTACTAAATTCGAATTAATAATTGTTTAAGATATTTTTGGGTATTTTCACATAACTTTCGGTAGTCTTCCGACCACACCCGAATCGGGTTGCATATGTAACATTATTAGATTATAAGAATATGTATTATTTTTATCTTTCATTGTTGGAATATAGATTTTTATTGTAACTTTATTTGGCCCAAATTGATATCAAATCTGTAGTTTAATATTTTTTATTTAGAATATAAAATTGTTATTGTTAGTCGCTAATAATCGATTTATTCAATATCCTGTAACGTCGTCCGAGTAACTTTTGAGTCATTTGATCGCGTCCCGAAATCTATAACTTTTTAACTAAAATATTTTTAACTATAATCTCAGCCATAGCTACCACTCTTCTCTTACAACCCCCAATACATTACACTTATGGTGGCACCAGTGGTATCTTAAGGGAACCACCAAGCCGCCTCAATAAAATAGTATTGTGGCCGAAACATAGCGAAGAACGCTTCTAGAATTAAAAAAATGAATTTATTTCACCTGAAAAATAAATTATTGAACAATACTCTACACATAAATATATATAAAGAGGGTCTTACTTCTAAAACTGAAAATACAATATTCCATTTTAAAATAATTTGACCTAAGTAAATATTTTTGATGATTATATTCAATAAACAATGATGATTATATTCAATAAATAATTACTATAGTGATAATAAAGTTTAGAAATATAATTTCACCAATTTTTTCAGCTTCGCCGCAGAAAGATTAATTTCTTTCCTATTAAAAATAAAAAAAACAAACTTAAGAAAATTATATTAAATTTTATTGAAGAAATGCTGTCGGTACTTAACAATAATTTTATGATATTTTATAAAATTTCGTAGATATTTTTTAAATTTTATAAAATTTCATAAGAAAATTTTTTCTAGGTGCAGTTAATTTTCCAGATAATTAACTGGTTAATTAGCAGTTTCTGTGACTATACTGCAATCACAGCTAGTACATATTATTAAAGTGGAATTTATATAAACCGAACAAACTGAAAATGATTCATTCAATAAGAACGCACGTAAGTTTATGTATCAGACACCCTCGTAATATAGCTGTCTCTCACAAGATCTACTATCTAATATATTGAAAAAGGATAGTAGAAAATATAATAACTTTTATATGTGACAAAATTTCATTTTTACATTCTTAATGCGTGAATCATTTTCATTTAATATAAACATTTCTATATATAAGTTTAGTTTTATTTTCATGAAACGTCGGTAGTGAAGGTATGACCTGTGATATACAACTTCAATACATTTTTTTTGACCCTCTATTACCTCAATTTCATTGAGAACGGGCGTGAAGGGTATAGATGTTACCGTTGTCGTTATCATTATGCATAGTACACTTGAGAAGCACAGAAATGTCACTATCATAACTTTAAATTATCTTTAGCCTTATCCGATAGTGTAGATTAATATAGTAAGGTAATCCACTAAAATTCTCCGAATTGCGTTTTATTTTGATCAATTTTTTCAAGTTTAAAACACATATAGTAATTATAAACTCATGTATTTATTTAAAAATACTAAAGGAAATTAATTTTAATCAAAATTATACATTAATAAAATATTTCGTAAATGAATATCACTATCACTGATTCTAATTTCTTACAAGTAATTAGAACGTTCCCATTCAAAATTAAAATGTAATGAAAATGTTCCCATTTTTCTGCAAAAGATAAAATGTATTCTAATTTTCTAATTAATTTACTGTCATATTAAAATAAGTAATAATTATTTTTAAATAAAAGTAAACTAATAAATGTTAATTATACATACCTCCAATAATAATTAAGTAAAATTATTAAATTTAATATTGAACTCAGAAAAATAGACGTATTTCTAATAAATAATTCGAAAAAAATGAAAACTTCCTCTGATATAATTTTTTTAATTGTTACTACAGAAATGTTACAAATGAACAGTAAATTCGATAGATATTAGCTAGAAGCACCGTCTACAATTACCATTTTACAGTGCTACCGCACTGCCCTCTGAACTTCTCACGAAAATAACTTTTTGCTAAGAAGAATTCATTCACTGTGTCATACCAAAAAAAAAAACATTTACTTGGTCATACCAAAGAGAATAACTCCATATATAGGTTATATATATATATGTATAACTATATATGGAGTTATTCTCTTTGGTATGACCAAGTAAATGTTTTTTTTTTTGGTATGACACAGTGAATGAATTCTTCTTAGCAAAAGTTTATTTTCGTGTGAAGTTCAGAGGGCAGTGCGGTAGCACTGTAAAATGGTAATTGTAGACCAAGGGGACAAACTAGATTGGCTTTGCCTCTGTTCCACTTGTAATGAGTTTGTGACGTAGTCTGTTTGTGTACATACACACTGTTTGCAGTGTATTAGTTTGGTTTTTTGTAGTAGTATGTGTATACACACATACAATCACATCACACGTATTACCAGAGAGAGCTGTTCAACGTGCTCAACTAACAATGGGTATATTGTTAATTTAATGGTGTGTTGACTCGACGACGACTACTGACGGACTAATGCCTTAAGCTGTGACTGACTAACAAATGACTCCAAGCGAATTTCACTTTTTTTATGTTAGTTGGCTTCTAGTGTTCTATGTTGTAGACGGTACTTCTATATATATATATATATATATATATATATATATATATATATATATATATATATATATATATATATATATATATATATATATATAAAACTATATATGGAGTTATTCTTTTTGATATGACCAAGTAAATGTTTTTGATGATTACTCAATAAATAATGATAAGAGAAAATTATTAACTATCATTAACTCGCAAACGACTTTAGATTAAAATATACGTAAAAAAAAACATTTTGCAAAAAATGGGGTGCTAAATGAAAAAAAATATTCCAATTTTTTTAAATATATATTTTAAATAAACAATTTTCGATCAAACGATAAAAATAGGCCATCATACACCATCAAAAGACCATCAAACGATTACAAATTAAAAAATTGCAATAACTCAATATGGGGTGCTAAACGCTTGGCACCCACGGAGGTATGTGGAGATGGCATTTCGTATGTGTGAATATTACAGAAATGAAGCATTACACACACATTTACAATCGCATACGTACCTAAAAAATATCATTATGATCTCTTAACAATTTTAAATAGGGGATATTTTTATAAAAGTAATATAGGGAACAAAGGAATATTTAGCAAAGTATTTGCCAATAACAAAAACTTTTTTTGGTTTTTTGATGTTTTTTTAATGAAAATAAGAGTCATATGTATAAAAAAAAAATACAAAAAAATATATACATAAAAAAATTTTGTTTAAACACCCATGTGTATAACATTATAAAATGGTGGATACCCATATTTAATTTTTAAAACATGATTTCTACTCATCTATGAAACGTAATTGGGTTTTTTCCTTTTGTTTTTACTCTATTGTCGCTTTTGCACGATAAAATACAACAATTAACCATTTTGGTTTCCGATGGAAAACGTTGTAGTCAGTTTTAATTTCACGACAACTTTTCAGACATCTCACGTGACGCACACACACACAACTAAACAATGACAGAAGGAACACCAGTGCTTGGCTTCAGATCATCTAACAAAATGACTAATCCATATACGTCCATGTTGGCACCCTTACACTGTGTCTACTTTTTTCACGAATGCAACATCAACTTTTATTGTGTGTCTGCAGAGGGCAGCATAGACAAAGTTACTAGATTTAAAAAAAAATAGATTTAATCTGCTTGGTATACTTTTTGTGAATCCCAATTACATATATAGTTTAATTAAAAGCAGATAAAAGGTTAGTTATGCAATAAAATTTAAAAAAATTAGTTTTTTGTGAAAAAAGAAATACAAGAATCACTAAATGCACTGTGTTACACAGTGTCGTCTGTGTAATATGTGCGTTTGTGTTTGCTAATGGAACACGATCACTCATTCTGATGTCAATAGTTTACGTACTGTTTATAATAAAAACTAAATTGCAGTCATTGCAATCTATGGCTCATTATCTAAAAACAACACGTAATAAATCAACTGAATTTTCTCCTTTCCCTTTTCTACATTAATTTTGTAAACAATTTGGAAAAAAATAAAAATATTTTGTATAAATTTATTAAACATATTTTTGGGGTAAGAAATTTTAAACTAAATTATATTTACATACACATCTACTCAAATGACAATATATTTTTTTTTAGATTTGTTCGCCTTCTGGTAAATAAATTATTCAATCATGTTATAAATATATGGAAATTTGAAACAGAGAACTTGATTAGTTTATTTGCCTGCAACAAAAATGTAGCTAGCATTTACAAAAAAACTGAACAATTTAAATTTAATTTTATGACAAAAAAATTTAAGTAAACTCGAAATCAGAAGGGAACCGTTACCGTGGAGCTACTGCTTCAGTATAGCCATGAAGTCGCTTAAATCAACATAAGAAAATTTATGCGAATGGAAATCGTTTCAGCGTGTTATACTTTTTAATTTTTCTGCACTTCTATTTAATTTGGTTAATGTTTTAATCTTTTACTTAATGATGTGCGTTAAAAACTGGCAGACGTATTCAAAGTGATGAAAAATAGTTAAAAAAAAAGGTCATATATGTCTAATATGCTGGTACACTGGTACACTGTTACTATCATTGAAAACAAATAATGGTTTTGTTTCTTTCTTATAACTTATTGTATATTTTTTAATACTTGTTTTATTTGAAAACAGTCTATAAATCGGAAAACAGGTTAATTTTGATAACATTTTTGGGTTAAAAATAATCTTCGACTGCATCGTACCTATCTTTTTTATTATAACATTATTACAAAATAATTTAGATACTTTTCAGTTTAGGTAATTTTGTTTGCTTTTAATTTTTTTTAAGAAGTAACATTTATGAAGGATTTTCGACTTTTATATGTATCATTTTATTTATTTATATTTTTTTTAAATTTCTCTACCACTAATATAAAATACCTAGAAATGGAGTACAAAAAGTTTTAGTTTCTTAAAACAATTCCTTGCGATTGCAGTGTCTAAGTTAATAAAGAACTTATAGTAAAACCTCACTAATTCGACCTAATGCGGAGCACGGTCGGTGCGAACTAGCGAAAGTTCCGAATTATGGAACACTTGTAAAATCACGTGTAATCCTAACTTACGGATATCGTGTACTTAATTTAAGGTATGTTCCTACAAACACTCGAATTAATTTTCGTTTTAATGAGCATGCGCATAGTTAATTTTACTGTTCCAACAAGGAGGAATTGTAATTCTAGTTTACACAGAGCTTCAAATTCTTTGTTTCATCAAGTGTTTAAATCTAACTCTGAACTCACCCCAATTGGTTTCTGAAATTCTTGCTACAGAGTAAGTATTTAAATTCTAGACATGCGCATTAACGAATATTTCATTTTTAACCGTATAATTTACAAGAGGAGTATCAAACATGGGAATCACGGATTTGGGAGAAATTAATATATGTTGTGGAATATTTTTCTCTGAATATTGTCGTGATAATAATTTAGGCCAATGCGACTTTATTTAGAAATTAAACGCACGAAAAATTTCGAATAACATATCGTGTTTCATATGTATCAGTTAGTTGGTATTGTCTGCAATAAGGGCCGCTGGTGGTGTGGTTAGTGCTTGCTCTCATGTATGTAACTTTTTTAATACACAGACGGAAAGGTTCTATGTTCGAATCTATGCTTTCCCAACATAAATAATTCTTTTTTCAATTTTTTTTTAATTTTTTCAATATTGTACAATGGTCAGTTACATTGACGATGCTATAATTCTTTTTTTAAATGGAGATATGGTATTCTTTTTTATGTCTATAATTATTTTCTGAAAAAGGGGATATAATATTTTTTGTACATGTTGTTATTATATGTAATAGTAATTTTATCGTAAATTTTAAATTACTGAATTTTTTTTTATATCAAATTAAAGCGATTTTTATTATAAATTATTTATACTATTTTTAGACATTCTTCATTTTATCCTTAGTTAAAGTAATGGCAATTGTAAAATTTTTTATAATAATGACAATAAAGAATACCATATCTCCAATTAAAAAAAGAATGATAGCATCGTCAATGTAATTGACCATTGTACAATATTGAAAAAATTAAAAAAAAAAAAAATTGAAAAGAGAATTATTTACGTTGGAAAGGCATAGATTCTAACATAGAACCTTTCCGTCTGTATATTAAAAAAAGTTACATACATGAGACGAGGCACTAACCACACCACCAGCAGCCCTTGTTGCAGACAATACCAACTAACTGATATATATCAAACACGATAATTATGTTATTCGAAATTTTTCGTGCGTTTAATTTCTAAATAAAGTCGCATTGGCCTAAATTATTATCACTACAATACTCAGAGAAATATATTCCACAACATATATTAATTTCTCCCAAATCCGTGATTCCCATGTTTGATACTCCCCTTGTTAGAAATTTAAATAGTAGACTGTTTGAACTGTTTTGTCAAAAGAAGTTTCAAATTTTGGTTTTTTTTTAGTTTTTTTAATACTTTTTTTTTTTTTTTTTAATTAGCAAACAGGTATAAAAATGAATTATTTTATAAATACTTTATAAATTATTTTGGTAAGTAATAAGTAAAATATGGAGAATTTTTTTTACTTTTTAAAAATTAACGTATTTTAATGTATAATATGTATTAATTTTGTAATGGATATATTTGTAAATATTCTTTTTAGTATAGAAGGTATAGAATACCTAACTCAAGTCTTTAGTAGAGACATCTTTTGAAATCCCTAACAATTAAACGTTCCTACATATTAAATACCGAACTGAAATTCTAAATTGAATTTAATTTGACCTTCAAATGACATTGAATTTAAAATACTAGATTCACTCGAATTGGAAATTCTAGTGTTTGTTAGAACATACCTTTAGATAAATTTCAAAGCGTAAGTGTATGTAATAATTTAAGTCGGTGAATTCAGTGATAAATAAGAATAAAAATGAAAAGGTTCTGTGTTTAATTTTAACAAAAATCGACTACAAAATGTGTACTACACGCTAATTTACTATACAAACGACATATTATGTACTCTTAAATTATTTTTTTGTTAGTCCGAGTTATAGAAGTTCTGAATTCGTAAAGTCCGAAATAGCGAGGTTTTACTGTATTAAACTATTCGGTGACAGGAAAATTCTGTGATGAGTTATTTTCTGCATAATAATCTATGAAGTCAGCCTTTATTTTACATTCAATCAGATCATTTGAAACAGATTTCGTTCTATTCTTCATTCCGAACTTTGCTATTGTTGATTCCACATCTGACTGAGTAATCTAATCATTTGTAAAATTTATTACACAATTGTATTGTTTAGGAGTATTAATCAAATCGGTTATGGTATTGAGAAGAGTTTACTGAATTGTCATTGCGAGAAGTAGCATTTGAATTGTTAACATCTTTAGTAAGGAATTTTTTTAATGCATTGCCTTTCTCATGATTTTCTTTCGTTTAACAATTCCAAATTTGGCCTTTCTCTTGTACTCAGAAGCGATTTTTTTATTATGCGTTAATTAAATATTTATAATTAGTGATTTTTTTTACAATAATTAAAATATTAAATATTTTAATTGTTGTGAAAAAGTTTTAGCTAGCTTTATAAGCTGGTTTGAAGTACATGAAGATGTGCCTTTTTCACAGAAAATATGTAAAATACTTCAGTGTATAAAATGGCGCCAAAAGTGATATTTTAAAAAAATGTGACTCATGCCTTTTTTGAAATGACGGGTTCATTTTTAATTTGTTGTGAAAGGTATGCCTTTAGAGCCAAACTGTCTTAGAATCAAGTTAAAATGCAATTAATTTAACTCGGCAATTTCCAGTGTTACCTGTAGGAGACAAATATTTTTAATTGTAAACTCGATGAAAATTTGTTTGTTTTATCTATAGTATAGTGTTGTTTCAAAAAGAAATACAGTCACTTACTGGTCTTCTAATGATGGTAGCAGAATTTTTATGTTTCTTGTGGGATTAGATGTATTTATTAATTAAATGTAATTTTTAATACCGTCAACCGGGATTACTTTATTCCACTTTTTGCACATTTTTTAGAATTTTATATTTTTAAAGGCAAGAAAGGTGCAATAAAATGTCAGGTACCTAGTGATATTATAAACAATTAATCAAATAAAAAGTTCAGATAAATCTATTGCCAGTAAGGTAAAAGTCCGTATTATAAGACATTGTTCCCATTGATGATACATAATGCAAATATATATTAACTCACGAAAAGAATATGAAATTATAATCTTAAAAAAAATACTAAACAAATTATTTTATCAATTTTGAAAGCAATTAACACGTCATACTTTTGATTTTTTCTAAATCTTAAAAAAAAAATTATGAAAGTACGTGGTTTGCTGTCGGCACTCGAAACCATAGCTGAAAAGAGTTGAACGGAAACGACTGTACAGTTTTTCATTTGGATGAAATTAAATCGTTTGTTTTACTTATATACACAATTTATATGTTTCTTGAAAGCTGAAAAATCATAGATTTTATTTTTATATGCATTTGTTGTTGTTGTTGTTGTTGTTGTTGTTTTTTTTTTTTTTTTTTTTTTTTTTATGATATCAATATTTTATATTCAAGTCGTTCATAATACGTACACTTATAAATTTAAATGTACTGGTCATGGAGGTTAGAGAGAAGGAGAACGATCGCTGTAGAAAACAGTGTCCCAGAAATATGGACAAAATAAGTGAGGCGCTGCGATCGCTAAGTTGTCTCAATAAAAGCGGGCTGTTGTGCGCTAATTTGAAATGATCTGTCAACGTTTAATATAAGTGTATATAATATCATACAAACAAAAAAAAGAAAATAACGAAATTATTATTAATTATTATTATTATTTTTTTTTTTAATTAAAATTGGAACACTGCTGCCGGTGGATGGCGCGGACAGCAGTGTCCGGTGGCATCGCCATCGAAGGACATGCGCCGCCAAAACGGGAAAATGATAAAAACGACACATATAGACAGGAACACATAAATGCATTAGACAACGGACAAACATACACATGATAAAATTCACCGATGAGCCCTGCCATCCCAGGGCTTCATAACGAGCGGACAGTCCTTAGTGGCTGTACGCTAAGTACTAGCCAGAACGTCCGGTCACCAAGGACTGAAAACCAACGATGAAACTCCGAGGTGTAAAGGGCCTCGGAGTGGAGAACACTGAGTAAAAATATCACAGATAACAACATCACAATAATATCACAAGGAAGAAAAGAAAAAAAAATATATAGGAGGAAAATCTTATTACGTCACTGGGAAGCCACAGGCCGACCAGTGCCGCAATAAGTAGTTAAAAACAAAACCGCTGAAGGGCTACAACAGCAAGCCCACAGCGGCACAATAAAATATCACAGATGAGAATAAAAAAAAAATGATGTACCACCTCGGGTGGAAAAGGCCCTCAGTGGTACATCGTTAAAACAAAACGGATTAAAAACAATCTTATTAAAAAATAAAAACAACAATATCACAGATTTCAAAAATTTCTTGCTCTGTGACACGATTCCGCTCCCCATAGTCTCGACAATTCCGAAATGGCTTCGTCAACACCTAGGAACTCGCATGTGTAGGGACAGTGACATCTGATTACTGAGCAACATGTACTGTTCTGTCAGATAACTGATTACTGGGTACATGTGCCGTTCTGTCAGATGTCGGGGTCAACCTACACGGGAGACCGGTACGATGACTAGGCCACGTTCGTCCGAGTCGAGGCTACAGAGAACGGGACAATGCCACAGAGTATCACAGAGCCAACATCTGACCTGTGTTCGTATCACTCCGGCGTGGCGGAAGCCGCCATATCAACGCCCACGAACGCGCCCGTACGAGGGACAACGACGTCTCCTTACTGGGCAAGCTCGCTCAAGCTGTTCGGGCAGACGTCGACTCGCACGCGTGGCCGATGAGAACGAGTGCGTCGAGAGCCGCATTCCTACCCATCGAAATGACAAGAACAAGGCCAGGGAAATATCACAGAACGAGCAGATTAAAAAATACCACCTCAGGCATGAGAACCCAAGGTGGCATAACAACTATCACAGGTATAAAAACATCACAGATCAGTCAAACAAAATCACAAATGCAATATCACATATTTCAACTCGTCTGAACGGTCTCGTCGGACTCTGAAGATCACGTCCATGAGAGTAGACAGCACTGACGATGCATTGAATTCCGGTGAAGGTACCAATTAAACCAAAAACAAGCTGACGCAGGCATAACACTCACTCGGGGGATACGACATCGTCCCCTCCACACGATCATCCTTGTCGAAACACGGTACCAGAGCCTCGTCAGCCTGCTAGCCGAAGCTAACAGTTGCCCGCCGGGCACGAACGGGGACGTGAAGGTTGGATTTTAGCCCAGCATTATTATTATTATTTATTAATATATTTATTAATTATTATTATTATTATTACTATTTATTAATAAATTATAAATTATTTATTTATCAATTATTATTTATTTATTATTATTATTATTATTTTTTTTTTTTTTTTGGTAAGATAAATAATCAATTTATTGTATTCGGGTATTCAAAATAGAGACATTTTCATGTGATGTACATTTTTTGCATATATATGATTATTGAGTAGACAAAATGTTTTTAACTCGTATTTTTCACAGTTTTTTATATAAAAAATACATTATTGTCTCTCATCAATTATGAACAATATTATGCAATATTATAATTATTGAATGTAACTTTATGAAATTTTTTTTTTTTCAATAACAATCAGATAGTCAGATGATAAGAAATAAGGTATTGTTGCTAAAAACATCACAATTACTCTTTTTAACAATGTTTAGAATGTGTTTATTCACATATGTTATAATTATAAATACAACTTTTCGCAAAGTAAATAAAAAGTCAATAAATAGTACTCAAATTATCGGAAATATATTATCCATATTATTAGACTATCTGTTAATTATTTAATTAACAAAGAGACAATACAAACGTGGCCTTTGCATTATGACTACTACATAACGGAACATTTTCTCTTACATGTAATTAATAATATATATTGAAACTATCTATATTAAAAAATATATATACCTTGAATTATAAAGATTTGGCAATGAGCGATTACTTACAAATTTCTTAAAGTAATTTTTTTTTTTAACGTCTCCTCCTTTTTAATTTATTTAACGTCTCCAGAGCTTTACAGAGATCGCATAACTGGAAGCATCTGGCATCGACAACATACAGAACTACTGGCTCAAGCACTTTACATCAACACACAAGTATCTCGCTGAACAATTTACACTATTTATAAGAACACCAAACCTGACACCGAAGTTCCTAACGCAGGGTATCGCATATATGAAATCAAAAAACAGTGATACAAAAAATCCTGCTAATTATAGGCCTATCACCTGCTTGCCTACTGTGTATAAGACTCTGACGTCCTGTCTGGCAGAAAAGATCAATGAACATTGTCAGATTAATACCATATTGACAGAAGAGCAAAAGGGATGTCGAAAGAGGTCACAAGGTTGCAAAGAGCAGCTTCTGATTGACTCCGTAGTACTGGAACAAGCGAAAGGAACACAACGTAACCTGTACACAGCGTTGATTGATTACAAAAAGGCATTTGATTCGGTGCCGCACTCCTGGTTACGGAGAGTATTGGAGCTGTATAAAATACACCCAAGTATCGTGAACTTCCTTGGAACGATCATGTCCGAATGGCGAACGACCTTACATTTGAGTATTGGTAACGAAAAAATAACAAGCGATCTTATTCAAGTAAGACGCAGCATATTCCAAGGCGACTCATTGAGTCCATTATGGTTTTGTCTCGCAATGAATCCACTTTCACGCCTGTTGAATGAAACCAAATACGGTTATAATGTGGGGACAAAAATGAATTCGCGCCATACTATTTCACATCTAATGTACATGGATGATATAAAGATCTACGCAGCAACTAAACATCAGTTACAGAAGCTGCTGGGACTTTCCAGGGAAGTTTCGCGAGACCTCTGCATGGAGTTCGGGATTGAAAAATGTCGGACACAGTGTCGTTCTGGGGGAAAACGAGATGCGGTCGCATTTGAACTCGAACCGGAGTCTGTTATGCAGCCAATGGACGAGGGAGAGTCGTATCGGTGTCTCTGATTCAACCAGGATGAACGTATAGATCACAGCGCTGTAAAACAACACCTAATGCAGCAATACCTAGCGCGTGTACAGAGATTACTGAACACCCACCTTCATGGAAAAAAAACCATCAAAGCAATTAACACCTACGCAGTTCCGGTGCTAACGTACTCATTTGGGGTAATCAAATGGACGCCTACGGACTTGACAAACATCGAGATCAAGACCCGCGTCCTTATGACCAAATACAGAATTCATCATCCCAAAGCAGCGATAGAACGACTGACGCTGCCAAGAGCCGAAGGGGGTCGGGGTCTTATAGACATAAGGAACATGCATAATAAACAGGTTCATAACTTGCGAGAATACTTTTACGCCAAAACACACACATCACACCTACACAATGCAATAATCCAAGCCGACAAGGCATACACACCATTAAACCTCTCACACACAGAAATGCCAGATAGTTTTTGCCCCTTGGTCACGAAGGAGGACAAAACCCAGCAATGGATCCGCAAGCCTCTACATGGAAGACATCCACATGATCTTAACCAGAGTAACGTCGACAAAGCTGCGTCGCACGCCTGGTTGAGTCAAGGAAGTCTTTTCCCCGAGACTAAAAGATTCATGCTAGTTATACAAGATCAAGTAATTCATACAAAGAATTACTCAAAATACATACTTCGTGACTCGTCAATAACATCTGACTCATGTCAGAGATGCCATTCCAAACCCGAAACGATCCAACACATCACAGCTGCCTGTACTCAGCTCGCTCAGTCCGAATATAAACACCGTCACGACCAGGTTGGCAAAATTATATACCAGAAACTAGCGGTTAAGCACCACCTTATAACCGATAAAACCCCTTACTACAAGCTCACACCAAAAGTAGCAGCGGAGAATGACTCCTGTAGACTTTACTGGAATCGGTCGATTATTACAGATAAGACCATAAATCATAATCGACCAGATATCACCTTCGTAATGAAACAAACTAAGACCACCTATCTGATCGACATTGCGGTTCCGAATACACATAACTTACAAAAAACACACGCAGTTAAATTGGAGAAATACACTGACCTCGCAGCCGAAATAAAACAACAATGGCGAATGGAACATGTCCACATTGTTCCAATAGTACTCAGTGCCACCGGCAAGAGGTCAAACTAGATTGTCTATGTCTCTGTTCCACTTGTAATGAGTTAGTGACGTAAATCTCCCCACTCTTTTGGTGTACATACACACTGTTTGCAGTGGTATTGGTTTAATGATTGCGTCTGTGTGCGTATTCACACATACTACTACAACGACTACAATACACGTATTATGGGACAGACCAAGCTGTCCAATTTAAGTAACAATGTCTAAGCAATGTCTAACAATGTACTGTGTGTTCGGCGACGGACACTGACTGACTACATGCCTTAAGCTGTGACTGGCCTACAAATGACTCCAAGCGAATTACACTTTTTTGATATTAGTTGGCTTCTAGTGTTCTATGGCCACCGGGGTCATTCCACACACACTACACAATAGCTTGAGCCTCTTGAGTCTCCCAAAGTACACATATGTCACTATGCAAAAGGCAGTGATCATAAACACGTGTCGTATAGTACGGAAGTTCCTCAGTAATACGAATCCGACTGCGATATGTGAAAGCACAAGATCTGCTTCTACTCCATCTGAGCCATCTACAGTGAGTGAACAACACACTGACACTCATCTTACAGACACACAACACACATACATAAACACACAATACGCTAACACTGAAACACAAACACTTAACACACATACAGATCGAGATTCGTCTGATGGAGAGGGAGGATCGACCAACTCCCGCACTGTCACTGTTACCGCTCTGGTGCACAATCCTCCCCAACTCAATAACACACAAGGTCCGTCAACCTCTGTACCATCTAAACGCACAATTCCAGGAACACCCGATCTTAATGAGCAATTTGATGAACCAGGACACATTTACACCAAGAAACGTAAAATAGAACGACACATCCACACACATACACGAACACACACACAAACACAAACAGTCCTTTCCCTTCCCTCTGTCCCTAATCCTACCAATTCTCTGAGGACACGAAGACGAACCAGGCTATCACAGCCGTCTGTCATTGAGCCAACATCTACGCTTCCACGAAAGTCTCGTCGTACGACCCAGTGTACACCCAAATAGACACATAACACCTCGTTTCAAGCAACAACAACAACAATATAAGGAGTGATGTGGCAAACTCGTCCGTGAATGTACTACGGTACTTTTACGGATTGGTTTGGCACATTACCCTTCCACAGAGCCTAATACCTTGCATAATGCCGGTATAGGTGAATGTTACCCAGTACTGTCCTACTGAGTAGTGAGCGCCAGGTTGGCGTAAAAGTCTATAATAATAATAATAATAATAACACAAACAGGCCCTGGGATGGCAGGGCCCATCGATGGATTTTATTATGTGTATGTTTTGTCCCTTGTCTATCGCATTTATGTGTTCCTGTCTGTTTTGTGTATGTTTTTATCTTTACCGTTTATGGCGGCGCATGCCCTCTGTTGGCGATGCCGCCGGGTGCTGCTGACCGCGCCATCCACCGGCAGCAGTACCCCAATTTTAATCAAAAAAAAAAAAAAAAAATAACACATACACAAACAGTCCTTTCCCTTCCCTCTGTCCCTAATCCTACCTATTCTCTGAGGACACGAAAACGAACTAGGCATTCACAGCCGTCTATCATTGAGCCAACATCTACGCTCCCACAAAAGTCTCGTCGTACGAACCAGTATACACCAAAATAGACGCATAACACCTCGTTTCAAGCAACAACAACAACAATATAAGGAGTGATGTGACAAACCCGTCCGTGAATGTACTACGGTACTTTTACGGATTGGTTTGGCACATTACCCTTCCACAGAGCCTAATCCACAACCAACATCTTCTTAAGACATCAATCAGTTGTTGTTGGGTGTGCACATCCTCTCCGGCTGCTCTGACTCGCCGTTTTAATTGATCCCAAAGATGTTCTATTGGGTTCAAGTCAGGGCTATCTGCAGGCCACGGTAAAACCTGTAAATTAGCCTCCTTAAGGACAGTTGTCGTCGCTCGAGCGGTATGCGCTCGGGCATTATCCTGCATCAGGATAAATCCGTCGGCCGCTCGTTGTGCAAAGGGGATCACATGGGGTCTGACAACCTTTTTCGATGTAACTTTGAGCCGTTACAGTACCCTCGTTCAGGAAAACAAGCTCAGTTTTGCCTTGCAAACTAATTCCACCCCAGACCATAACATTAGGACCGCCAAATCTGTCGCGTTCATGAATGTGACGATCAGAAAACCTTTCCCCACTTCTTCTCCACACTCTTACACGTCGATCATCACTAAAAAACTTCACCTTGCACTCATCCGTGAAGAGTACGTGACGCCATTCCTCCAAGCCCCATTCAAGGTGTTCACGTGCAAATCTTAAACGGTTTGCACGATGTGCTCCGGTCAGTTTGGTACGGATTACTGGTCTTCTTGAACGTTGTTGGTCTTCATGCAAACGATTTGGTATGGTCTAATTACTGACAACAGTATCAGTAGATCGATGTAAGCGATTTTGCAGAGTACCTGCGGTAACAGTCGGCTCACGTCGTGCACACAGTCGAATGTAATGGTCTTCACGGGCAGTGGTAGCACGAACTCTTCCTAAGCCACGGTGCCGGGTTACACTACCGGTCTGCTGATACCGATTCCAAACATTTTGAATAGCCCTTCGTGAACAACCCAACTGCAGAGCCACGGAACGTTGAGATTGACCACCCTCAATCATCGTTACGGCTCTAGTAGCAGTAGCTTCGTCCATATGGTGTCGAATTCTCGGCATTGTAAAAATAAATGATTGAATAATACGCCAAACTTCAAAAAACTACCTCAGCAATCAATAATCTAGCGCAAACTGATTTAAAATCAAATTCAAAAAAATAAGTAAAACTAACCACTGACGCTGTGCGAGACAAAAAAACGTTTAAATCTTCCCCTCAACAATAATATCACTTAAACCTAACTGTTATCATTTACTCAACCACTTAATATCATAACAACAGTCATTTAGAAAAGTTATTTTGACGTGGATCGACATAAATCAGTTTTAAAATACAAACTTTTAAGTGGCCCTTATTTTGTTTTGAGGAGTATATATATAGGACCCTTTTCAAATAATGTTAAGCGATTGTAATCCAAGCAAATACTTGAGCCACTTCTAGTATCATAATTATGGAAAGAGTTATTTGTTTTAATTAAATGTAAGTTGCCCATAACTGTTAGTACGCACTCATATACATAAAGTGACGGTAATGTCATAATTCCCAAAGCTCTAAATAAGGGTTTACAATTTGCATCATGTTTAGCATTTGTAATCATACGAACAATTTTTTTCTGTAATAAAAAGATATCACTTGCATATGGGGAAGATCCCCAAAAAATTATTCCATATTTAAGCCTAGAAAATACTTGAGCATATTAAAAACTTAAAAGTGCATCCAGGGTGACATGGTATTTTAGAACTATAATTTGATAGCATACACTATTTAATTTGTTTTTTAAAATATAGCAGTTTTGTTTCCAGGTAAAATTATCCTGTAGATATAGACCTAAAAATTTTGTGTCATTAACCTGTTTAATTTGATCACTGTTAAGTTTTATATTAAATAACAGTTTCTCTTTGCACTGATTTGTGTGGAAAATCATATAATTTGTTTTATCAATATTTAATAATAATTTGTTTCCACAAAATCATTTAAATAATTTATCCACTGACATTTGAATATTTTCAGACAAACTGTCTATGCTGTTACTGCTTAAAATTACATTTATATCATCTGCATACATGATCATTTCTAATCCTGTAGCTTTTGGCAGATCATTCACAAATATCAAAAATAAAAGTGGTCTTAAAATACCGCCTTGTGGGACTCCTATGTTAGTACACTGAAAATCAGAGACAACAGTTTTATCTTTTTGTCTTATTCGAATGCATTGTTTTCTATTAGAAAGGTAGGATGTCAATATTTCTAATATTCTGCCCCTAAAACCATACCTATTATGTTTCTGAAATAAAATATCGTGACTAACACAATCAAAGGCCTTACTTAGATCACAGAAAAGACTAGCAGTATGGAATTTTTTATCCACCAGTTGCAGTACTCTATTATAGAACATTAAGGTAGCTGACGTAGTTGACCTATTAGTTCGGAAACCGCGTTGTCTTGAATCGAGAAGATCATGTTTGATTAAAAAATTGAAACTGGCCTATAATTTTGAAAGTTTTCCTTATTTCCTTTTTTATGGATTGGCGACACAACAATGAATTTCAATACTTCAGGGAAATAGCCTGTAGCAAATATTGCGTTAACTAATCCCGTAAGAGGTGCAACAAGGTACCATTTAAACAATTTTATGAAATTATTTGTTATGTCATTTATGTCGTTAGCATTTGAATTATTTAAATTATTTATGATTAAACATATCGCTCCATTATTGCAGTAGTCGGTTATCT
Source organism: Brachynemurus nebulosus (assembly GCA_035578155.1). NCBI lineage: Eukaryota > Metazoa > Arthropoda > Insecta > Neuroptera > Myrmeleontidae > Brachynemurus > Brachynemurus nebulosus. The sequence goes on along the minus strand of JAPWDM010000007.1, from coordinate 4,903,858 downwards.
GGGAAATATCAACTTTTGAGGTATTCGAGTTTAAAGTTTTTTAGAATATATTTATTGTCTTTTCAGAATTATTTGAAACCCAATTTTAATGCAATTTTGACAGAAAACTCTTTAAACACTATATTAAATAATGCTATTAAAATTAAATAATATATTTTATTTTGTCGGCCCATCAAATTTCCCTAGTTAACTGACTATTGCATAAAAATATTTTGATTTAAATTACTACGATTGTAAAAATAACCCAATTTTAAAAATGAAAATCGTTATTAGTAGAAAAGAAACCATTTTATTCAACATAAAATTACCAGAAGAATAGTTGACAAACTTATCAAAAATTGTATTTTTTATAACAATATGCTTTTCTAACAGATAAAAAATGTACAATACATCAAAAACTGAATCTTTAATTAAAAATATTTCGAAGAGCAGTCAATAATTACTTTGAAGATTTTAGAGAAAAATAAAAGTTATGGTATTTTTTGGGGATCAAATTTGATAGACATAAATCAGTTAAATCTTTTTTTATTTGTAGATATTTCAGGAGGCATCGTATAGACTGATTCCAGGTTTGGCACACTATCCATTGATCGACGTAATGCTTTCGCTTTTAATTCTACAGTTTTAAAATTCGTATCTTCGTAACTAGTTTTATATTGAAAAATATCTGGTTCACGTTTATCTATCTTCAATACTTTTATGTTATTCCATATTACTTTTTCGCCTTCTATGTTAGTATTAACATTTTTCCGTAAATTATTAGCAAATAATTTCCAATTTATAAAATCGGAACTTTCCATTTCGTGCACAAGGTATGGTTTTCCACTTTTTTTGGCGCTTTTCATAATTGTAACAACTTCTGTTGGTGTGTAGATTGATCCACTACGGAGAACTCGCTGTTTTTCCTTCTCTATTGTAGAATGCATAGAATCGCCTTCATTTTCTGTATGCCCGGTGATCAAATATTTGTGAGTGATAGACAAAACATTTAATTTTTTGACACAATAAGAATACATTAATAATAAATATTGATTTTTATTTTGGGAAACGCAGTTGTCGTGCTTATTTAGACAATAATTTTGTAAATATTTGAAAACGCAAGTACATATTTCATTGGCCCCGCGTTTCGCTAAGCTCTCGTGCCATACGTAACAAAATCGTTGTTTTTCTTTTAAATCAAAAAAAGTCAAATTTAACATATTCAGCTTACTTGTATAAAAAAATGTTGACACATTGCCGTTTGGCAATGGAATTACAGCTTCGAGATCGTAAACCGTGACTACTGTGTCATCGTTAGATCAATTCTTATCTTATTCTTTTTGTTTTCTAGATAAATTTATTTCACTTCTGTGATTTTCATATTCAACTTTCTTTTTAACTTTTTCTTCTTCTGAGCAATTTTTATAGGCTTCACAGAATGAACACAGATCTTTTTTTGGACGAAAAAATCCAATATTGAAATGATTTTGAAAAATTCTACGATAAGTATGAAATTTTACAATTGGTTTACTTAGCTCTTGCTGCGTTTCGATATATAATCGATACATTATAGTTAAATTTAATGAGCCCTATAAATATTCTTTCTTAGATTTCGTTCTACAATAGTGAGATTCTATTTTCGGGAAACTAAGGATGTGCTCCTTAACTGCTTGTATTAATAAACTTTTTTCGGTTTTTTTGTGATGATTATGCATTCCCCGTTTATCTAAGTCTAAAAAGCCGTTAATATTTGTTTTTTTTTTTTTTTTTGTTTTTTATAACCGTTTCTATAGTGGTATTTGAAATATCTAATGTAGATACAAGAAATCTTTTGCAAATACGAATTTTTTTTATTATTAATTATTAAATAATATGCAAAATTAGGTTTTCTTTTGGAGTTTTCAGAACATTTTTTAACTGGTGTCAACTGCTGAATGCATTTTGCTAAATACGCTCTTTGTTGGTTCTTATCCGCGAGTTTATAAAATTTTTCAAAAAGAGATTGTTGCATTTTTATGTCAATCTTTGTTGAACATTGAAATCTACATTTTTCTACATCACAAGGTTCTTTTAATCTTTTTTCTGCATGAATTCTTCCTGATTCAGTAATATACGATTTTCCACTATTTACTTTCAACTTTTTAATATTCCTGTACCAATTTTCTTTATTTAATTTTCTTTTTTTGAATTCTATTTTATTTTGTTCATTATCCGAAATATCCGATTCATTTACTACAATATTTGCACAACTAAAAACTTCAGAATCAGTTTTCTTATAATTAGAGCCCGGACTCTATAGTGTACTATAAATCATCCTGTCAAAAAATTGAATGTTTTCCAGTAGCGCAAAAACAAGTATGAGGGGTTAAAAAATGAAAACAAATTGTAATTTCAAGATCTATAGTCATTTACAAATTTTAATTGTTATTATGTAAATGCAAAGAAAAATGATACTTTCAGTGAAGTGTAGCACACCTTATTAACATATTAATTTTCAGCAAAACAGTAGTCCAATACTGGCTAGATGCCTAGATGTTAGATGCAACTAATAATTAATAACCAATGACAAAAATATTTTTTTTTTTTGCAACTAATGACTGAAAAGTTTTTAGTTGTAGTTGTTAGTTATATTAAGTATGTATGAAGTTTATTGAAATTATCGTAGAAGCAAAAAAGTAGGAAAATATTTTATCTTCTGATTATTTATTGAACATAAAAACTTAATAAACCAACATTAGTAACAATATAAAAAATCACAACTATAAGTTTAAAAAAATTGGATACTAGTTGCCATCTGTCTTCGATCGAAAAATTTTGATAACGAAAAATAAGTATAATTTATAGTAGATGTGATATATTTGAAGGAATACTTCCTTTCCTTATATCATCCATTTTGGAAATATTGTTATTTTCGATATCGATAATTTTCGATAACGAAAAGTAGGTTCTGACAGTTGTAATAGTTCGGAATACCCGCAACTTGCTTCGCTTAAGTCTTCAAAAATTTCGTTATTTTTGAGCTACGACGCACCGTTTAGGAGATATTTACGATTAATGTTTTCGATAGCGAAAGTTAACGAAAAGTAGTTTTTTTAAAAAATTGATCTGTTACTAACCAGATCAATGGGACTAACAGAGCCTAAGTTAACTAGTTATAACAAATTTATGACAAGTTACGCGGTATCGATAATTTTCGATAACGAAAAGTAGGTTTTGACAGTCGCAATCCGTTTGGAATACCCACAACTTGCTTCGCTTAAGCCTTCAAAAATTTCGTTATTTTTGAGCTACGACGCGCCGTTTAGGAGATATTTACGATTAAAGTTTTCGATAGCAAAAGTTAACGAAAAGTAGTTTTTTAAAAAATTGTTCTGTTGTTGACCAGATCAGTGGGACTAACAGATTAACTAGTTATAACCAACTTAGGACAAGTTACGCGATATCGATAGTTTTTGATAACGAAAAGTACGTTTTGACAGTCGGAATCCGTTCGGAATACCCACATCTTGCTTCGCTTAAGCCTTCAAAAATATCATTATTTTTGAGCTACGACGCACCGTTTAGGAGATATCTACGATTAAAGTTTACGATTGCAAAAAGTAACGATTTTTTTAAAAATACACTATCGTTGACCAAATCAATGGGACTAGGGGTGCCTAAATTCATCAATTGTAGCCAGTTTATGATAAATAATTCGTTATCTTTGCCAGTTCTCGAACAGAACATTCTAAAACTTTTGTTAAATATCTTTATTTAGCTTTTATTTCAATAATTCTTCTAATAGTGATATTGGTTTTTCGACATCTTTATTAATTTTCGAATAGAAACTTTTGTCAAATCTTTTCACCTGTATTCAATTTGTTTTTCGATGACTAAGCAAATGGTGAAGTAAATTTTTCGTAATCTTTGCTGATTTCCAGATAGAATATTCTCGAGCTTTCGTTAAATCTCGCTGCATGGATCCTTTTTAACTAACTAATTCGATGGTGAAATCAAGTTTTGGTTATCTTATCTGATTTTCACATAGAATATTCTAGAACTTTTACCGAATTTCATTTTTGGTCACTTTTTGATGAACAATCTGATGCTGATGCCAAATTTTCAATAATTTTTCTGATTTCCAAAAAGAATATTCTAGAACTTTTGACGAATTCTGCTATTTGAACACTTTTTTGATGCCCAAACCAATGGTGAAGTTGGTTTTTGGATATATTTTCTATTTTCAGAATAGAATATTCTCGAACTTTTGCCGAATTCCGTTAATTGATCGCTTTTCGATGAAAAATTTGGTGGTGGAATCAGATATTCGATATTTTTTCTAATTTCCAAAAAGAATATTCTAGAACTTATTCTAAATATCGGACTTGGTTATTTTTTCATTGATCAATCCATTGATTAAGAATTTTTTATATCTTTTCTGATTATTGAAAAAACATTCTAGAACTTTTGCCAGATTTCGCTAATCAAGCATTTTTTCGATGACCAACCCAGTGGTGAAATCGAATTGTGTAATAGTTTTAATTTATCTGTATCTTTGTACAAGAAATATCTCCTAATAAAAATTTACATTGATACGCTCCTCTCAGATATGTTTTTTCAACAATTCAATTTTTTGACAGGATGATTTATAGTTTCAGTGTGTGGGAAAAAAGTTTTTCTTCAGGTAGTTGTTTACATATCTCACATGCAGTTGATCAAATTAAACTGTGTTCACTCGTCGCGCGAGTGATGTTACAAACTTAAATTGAGCGACTATGTTGTTCATATGAAATTTTATTGTTTTCAAAACAAAATATATTTGTAGAATACCTCTTTAGTTCGTGTCACACAAACTATAGAGCGCATTTAGAAAAAAATTATAAATGTATTTATGAAAAATAGATAAATTATGTGCCGCTTCTAACGAATGGTGATACGTTTTTTCGGCAATTTTTGACAGGATAATTTATGATCTGCACTATAAGTCGGCCCTATACTTATAATTTATTTTGTTATTATCGGTCTCAATTTCTGTATCGTCTACGATAATATCGCTGGTATTAGTATTTACTCTTTTGAATTGACTGCCATTACTCTCGTTACAGGTGATTGAAACATTTAGATCAGATAGAACAAAATTTTGATCTGTAATTGAGTCGTCCATGTCTGAATACACAATTGACTTGTCTGATTCACGCTCATCAGTATCTAAAATATCAAACATTACAAACATGGTTACTCAAATAATTATACACAGTTAAAAATAATTTTAACAGTATCTAAATTAACTGCAATGAGAAATTTTTAATATTTACTTAATTCAAAATTATCTAATTAATTGATAAGTTGATCAAATAACATTATACTACCCATCAAACGATGCGTTTTGTAGTACATCTGCTGCCTTTTTTAATATTTTTCTTGTTTGATTTAACATAACGACTCTCTTATTACTATTAACACAATGTAATAAAAATATTAACTAACACGTCATGGATATACTACGCAATAAAATACAAAAACTGAATCATTACAATTGATCATAAAGACGTTAAAAATTTTAAAATTCGGTTACTTTGTTTAGTTTTTAAAATATTTCAAAATTTTTTTGCTTCAATAGTCGGATAAAATGCAATAACCTAGTATTGTAGTAAAAATAAATTGAATTGGACGCTTCAACAGTACGGATATATCGATATATCTTAGTCTTGCAATAACTAAAATTTAAATTTATTAAAATTGTCATACAAGGATATCGATTATATTAGCTAAAATATTAAGCTTAGAGCTTAACTGATTGTAGCATCTGAAAGATACGCTTTTCCTCTTTCGAATGGTGTAAATAACTCAAAAACGTAATTTTGCCCAGATAACCGACTATTGCAATAATGGAGCGATATGTCATTCTCGTTTACCGGACTTAGATACATCGTGTGACTATTTAGTTGAATTTCCGAAGAATTAAATGGTTGATATGGTATGGAATTAGGTACCATTATCGGTTGTTTAACGAAATACCAGTTCAGCTCATCAGCGACCTTTTTAAGATTATCCGTACTTTGCTGCTCATTATAACTATGTAAATTTTTATTAGCCGTTACTTGATTTATAAAATTTCACACTGCCCTTCCTCTGTTAGCAGATTTTGCTACAAAATCGGAATAATACGATTTTTTAGTGTTTGCTACCAACTTACGATGTTCTTTTCTAGCACTTAGATATTTTGCTTGAGTATCATCATCTGAAGATATTTTTTTTCTCTATAAAGAATTTTCAATTGGTCTGAAGATTTTACCACTTCGCGAGTCACCCAGGCCTTCTCCTTTTTAGGAAAAGTTTTTTTAATAGGAAAACATACATCTATAACATATTTCAATGTACTTACAAAATACTGAAATTTGAATTGGACATGATTATCCAGAGAGTAAATAACTTCCCAGTTTTCTTTTTCCAGTAGATACTTACAGTATTGTTTATTTTCTTGTGAAAATACTCGTTTATAATTACTGATTTTTTTATTTTCATCTATACAGTAGCTACTCTGTAACATAACAAAATCATGATCTGATAATGTGTTTGTTATCACAATAGATTTTTCATAATCTGTAAACTGAACGAATATATTATCTATAGTTGTAGAGGAGATTGCTCTTGTACGAATGCTTTCTAATATTGTTGGCTAACGAATTATATTGTAATACTAACGAATTATTAGAATATTTTTTTTTAAAAATTGTCCTAAATACCCTTCTAACTACTATTTTATCAGCGACAAACAAATACAAAGTTCAAAAAACTGCTTGTGTCGACTTTGTTAGTTTGCCAGTGGCATTGGATAATTTTCAAAATGATAAATTATCCAGTGCATCTGTAACAAATATATTTTTTATTTTGGAAAAAAGTTTGATTTTCAAATAGAAAATATTAATAAATCACTAAAAATTTTACTTTTTAATAATATAAATAAAATAAAGGAAAATTTACGTAATTTTACGAGGAGTCTAGGTAATTTTAGGGGGTCCGGACCCCTTGGACCCCCTTGATTGTCACGCCTCTGTCGGAAAGTGCCAATTCTATATTACCTATACATATAATAAAACTGTAACGAGACTATTTTTGTACATGGAATATTTTTTGAAAGTTGTGCTCTTACTGTAAATAGTTATCGATGTAGATATCAAAACAGCGGCTTTTAAAATTTTTGTCTGTCTGTTTGTTCACGCATCACGCAAAAACTATTGGACAGATTTTAATGAAATTTGGTGTGATGATAACTTATTACCTGGCTCAATATCTAGGATACTTTTTATTCCGGGAAAATGTCTCATTCCCCACGGGAAAGTAGAAAAACCATTTTGAGCATGTGCACATATTACACAAAAGCTATTGAACAGATTTTTATGAAATTTGGTCTGATATTAACTTATTACCTGGGTCAACATATAAGTTACCTTTTACTCCGGGAAACTCATTCCCACGGGAAAATAGAAAAACTATTTTGAGCATGTGCATACATTATGCACAATGAAGGATTTTGATGAAATTTGGTGTGGTGATAGCTTATAACCTGCGTCAATACTTAGGTTACTTTTTATTATGGGAAAATATTTCCTTTCCTCGGGAAAATACAAAAACCATTTTGAGCGTGTGCAAACATTACGCAAAAACTATTGGACGGATTTTAATGAAATTTGGTGTGGTGATAACTTATTACCTGGGTCAATATCTAAGATACTTTTTACTCCGGGAAAATGTCTCATTCCCACGAGAAAATAGAAAAACTATTTTGAGAATATACACGCATTACTTAAAAAGTATTGTCCTATGCAAGTTCTGTATAATTATTATACTCATATACTTCTCATTGAGCTTATAACCACGCGTCGCGCGAACGACGTCGCGAGTGCAGCTAGTCCAGACTAGAGTTCATGTAGTTTATACTTACTTTCTTTTTATATTGACGCACGATGGTGTATGGATTCGTCTCATCTATAGACAATTTTTTGTTAATTAATTTATCAAAAAAAAAGTTTTGCTTTCATTTATTGTACATACATATATTGTCAACAAAACATCAAACATTTTGTTGCCGGTCCCTACCTTATATATATAACTGTTTTTTTGTACATCAGTTTCTTTATAAGATTTCAAAACGCGCGTTATACACTAGCAGAAAAAATTAATAGATAAAAAAAAATTCCAAATTTTCAGCGAATGGCTGTATCTTTGTTAAAAATGGTCGTATCGGAGTCGTAAACAAAGCAATTTAAAACGGGAAGTTTCTAGTTTTTAAATCTTCCGACGAAAAAATTTTCAAAGCAGTGTGTATCGCCAAATTCTGAAATGTTTTCGATTTCATTTTTGGTCCACGGACTCGAAAAAATTTTTTTCGATTTAACTACCATAAGGACCGGATAACTTGTTCATTCAGCTTTAATTTGCTCTTTTTTAGACCTTTGTATGACCACTTCTTCCTGAGACATCGGACTTTGAATGGAAAAGGATCATTTCGCCTTTGACCATCGATATCTCAGCAACCAATGATCGCACAGAAAATTGAAGATTGGTTTTAAAAACTTGAATAAATTCTCTATAAGGATTAGCTATTATTTTTTTGAAAAAAGAATTTTTTGCATACTCTACATGTATTTGAAAAATAAAGGAAAGAAGAGCTTTTGGTGGCTTTTTGGAAAATGAAACGCTGAATTAAAAATATCGAGCAAACCATAAATGTTAAGTATGTTTTTTACTGTTCAATATACCCACAAAATTCCCATAGAATTCCAATTTAATCCATCCAGCCGTTTTTCTGTTTTATTCGATTGAATTCTTGAAAAAAATTAAAGGATTATTTTTTGATCTTAAACTTTCATAATCTTTAACAAAATTTTTTATCAATAACAGTATTTAAATTTATAAAAAAAGAAATTTTCTTAAGAAATAATAAATTTCATAGTAACAAAAAATTATCTCTTCTATATAATAGTAAAACCTCCAACGTCAAAGACTATAAATTACTTATAAAAAAATAAATTACTTTTGAAAAAATTAATAGTATATCAACATTTACAACCAAACATCACTAATAAAATGTCGTATGTGATATGTGATGCTATTTATGTCTGCAAGCTAATAATATAATAGTAATAATTTATTTCCATAATAATATCTTGGAAGATGTGAATGTGTCAACATTACAAAAGATTAACATGTTGGAAACCCAAAAATGAAATGGTAATGATTTTATTACATCAGGTATGTTATTGTATACCACTGAATTATTTGAAGCTTCCAGTCTCGTTTGTCTCAATATTAACTCATCCTTTCTACGCGTCTGATAATTTTTTTTGAGACTGGTATTGCGTAAAGAGTTCTGGGAATCGTTTCACAAATATCGCGCATTCATACGCATGTAAATCTGAAAATCTGTCAATGTTAGTAGCTCGCCATGCTTGAACAGCGGTCTGCATGTGTCTCTCGGCCTGACACTGAAAATCGCTCTAATACATCGTTTTTGTACAATAAATAATTCAGAAAGATAGGGAGATGCATCCGAAAATATAATTCCGTATACCAGATTGGATTGTACATAGCTGTAGTATATTGATTTTAACACTGATGGTGAAAGTAGTTTATTTAAAGTTTTAGAAAGATACAAAATTTAATAATTTAATTTTTTAGTTCAGTTATATGAATACGTCAATTTACCTGCTTGTCTATAAAAACACACAGAAATTTTACAGCATTTTCAAGCGACAGGTTTGCATTGTTGACAGCCACTGTACCAAATATGTCCCCATATCCCCCAGATCTAATTATTTGTTTTCTCTATATTTAAGTCCATTTCCAACAAACCAGTTATTCAGGGCCACAAAATTTGTTTCCATCTTATCCACTAAAGAACTTTTATTTTTACCTGTACATACTACTGATGTGTCATCAGCAAAAAGAACTATATTATATTATGTGTTTCGATATCTACGACAGACGGAAGATTGTTTATAACAAGAAAAGTATGGGACCTAAAATAGAACCTTGAGGTACTCCTTTATAAATATTAAGTTGTCCTGAAAAAATGTTTTTAATGCATCAATTATCGTTTATTTTTAGTTCTACACATTGGGTTCTATTTGTCATGTACGAATTAAACAGATTAAGAATATTACCCGTATTCCGTATTTATATAGTTTATACAAAAGGACATTTTATCAACACAGTTAAATGCTTTTGAGAAGTCAAAGAGAGGTGCCGTAACTAACTCTTTTTTATTCCACTGCTAAGCTTGTAGACCGTCCCGGAACATAACCGTGTTGTTCATTAGCTAGTACTCTATTCATCGTTAAGAAAGTCATCTATCTATTTTTAATGAGACCTTTGTCTCATTGTTTTTGATTTTAATGAGCTTTGATGTGGTGTAAGTAGATAAGATGCACAGCTCTTATAATAAGAAAATATTGCTGTTATTACCTACTATATAATATTCGATAAGTCAGTTATTATTCAAAGAGCGCATCTTCTATTATGATGAGCTTTGGTATAGCATAAGTAGATAGCATAAGTAGTCCAATATACTGCATTGTTTGGACCGGTGTAAGTATACTAGAAATTTACCAAAAAATTAATTTTTTTTTTCTTATGCAGTTATTTTTAATCACTTTTTTCTACGCTTAATACATACCATATACTCAATAAATTATTTATTACTCAAAAAGCGCCTCTTCGATTTTGATGAAAGGGCATAGCCGGGTAAGATAGGGAAAACGGCCCTTGACGCAAAATTGTTTGTTTTTATAGGAAATAATACTTCTTAGCTCCAGATACATTCTTGCCAAATTTCAACCCTCCGAGGCTAATAGTTTATGAATACACAAACAGACAAAAATTTTCAAAAAAATTTTTTTTGACGAAATTACTGAACCGATTTATTTGAGTTTAATATATATTGTGTACCCACCTTAGACGAAGTAATAAAAAAAAATTAACGTTATATCCCCCTCTATTATCCTAATTTTTTTAAATTTTTAAATTTAAGAAAATTTTTTTTGGCACTTACATGTTAGCGACACCCACCATTTTTTGTTCAATAATTTGTCTCTTAGTGCTCTATAACATATATTTTTACGGAAAAATTTTAGTTGGTAGAACATAGTAATATTTCAGTACAAATGCATGCCATGTTCGGTACTACATATATTACTTATATATAAAAAGGACTATAAAGTAAAGCATCTGCCTTATTTCTAAAACACAGTAGAACTCCAAGGAGTGCAATAAAATGTTTTCTTCCCCCCTGAGTTACAGTTCTTGGAGTTTCTGTGACGGTCTAAAAAATATATATTTTGAGCAGTTATAAAAAATATGTTTTAACTTGCTAAAAAATAATTTTCAAGGTTAATTTTATCATGAATCTGAATATTTGAATGAAATAAGGTGGGTACACAATATATATTAAACTCAAATAAATCGGCTCAGTAATTTCGTCAAAAAAATTTTTTTTTGAAAATTTTCGTCTGTTTGTGTATTTATAAACTATTAGCCTCGGAGGATTGAAATTTGGCAGGAATGTATCTGGGGCTAAGAAGTATTATTTCCTATAAAAACAATCAATTTTGCGTCAAGGGCCGTTTTCCATATCTTACCCGGCTATGCCCTTTGGTGTGCTGTAAGTACATAAGGTAAGCAGTATTGAAAGGTGTAAGTGTATTAGAACCATATAAGAAATAAATATTACCTAAATTTTGGCGTCGGTTTTATTTTCCTAGGTGTTTTTTTAAGAAGAGTGTAGTTTTTAAGAAAATTGAGTTTGAAAAATTATAGCACACATATTTTGGTTAATATCTCAAGGACAACTCAAGTTTAAGGGCCAGTGATCCTACATTTGGTAACCACTTGAGGTACCAATGTTACTACATATATTATTACAGACCACGGCTATGGGGGTCACTTCCTTAAGCTTATCTTGCTATAAAAGATAAAAAATAATAAAAAGTAAAAAATTAAAAAAGTTTAAACTTATAATAGAATCATTATATTTTTCAACCGTTTTAGTAAATTTAATTATAACACTACATCACTAATTTTAATAATTAATTTTTTAGTAGAAATTATAATAAGAAACAAAGGATTAACTCGACAATTCCCAAGCCGCGATCTATCGACAAAATATTCTTATTTTGTGTTAGTTTTTATCTTTAGGTACTCAACATATAAAAAATAAATAATTGAAAAAAAAATACCCTTCAGTTTTTTTTTTAAATGGCGTGTCAATTATAGGTCATACGGGCCGTTATTTGTAATATGAACTGATAAAACGGTATGAAATTACCGGCAAAAAATCACTTTCATTATAAGCTTGATTCTTAAATAATAATTTGTTATAACAATATTAACAGTACCTACTTTTTAGACATTTTTATAACAGCGAAAATACCACAAGATACACTCACGTGCAATAAAAAAGCAAATCGTTTGAAACAACAGAATTAATTTGACCGTTAACATAACTTCAGTGTTGCCAAATTAAAACCATGAATACTACTAAGTATTAACATTATAGTCGTAACACATTTATTTTTAAAATTTGTTATATTGTCTGTAAAAAAAATTACAAATCACTGTCACCTAGAGGTGACACTGGGAATTCCCGAGTTAAAGTGCTTACTATTTTTCTTAATTTTTGAAAGTGGTAAATATGCCAAAATTGCTTATTTTGCTAGAATTTTTTTTTCTTTTTTTTTATAATTTAATTGACTTACTTGCAGGTGAAGAGACAGCCGCTTCCTTACTTCCTTTGCTAAACTGGCTAATTCAGTTGTAACAAGAACTGGAAATAAAATTTTTTTTGAAAAAATGTTATTAAAAAAATATTATAAAATTTTAAAATATAACTTGGTGTACAATCCATTGATAAATAAATGATTGGAAAACAAATTTAAAAAAAATATAATATGAAATCTTGATAGATTGAAAAAAATTAAAAATAATGCAATATGAAATCCTGAAAGATTGAAAAAAAAATTAAGAATAATACTATTATGAAAACCCGCTGGATCTTGATAGACAGTTGCAGCTCGCGAACAAACAACGTATATCATCGAGCTACGAACACTGGAATGCAAGTGTACGACCACTCTTTGTAATGTGGATCCTTGTGATTCCCTGCGCAGGTACGATAGGAAACTGGCTCCGCCGAACTTGTAAATTTGAAGATTTATGTCTTTTTATAGTATATGTGACTTGATCTATTGGCGTCCAGCCTTGTTGTATTCTTCTTTTGTATTGTTGAACAGAACTAATAGCTTGAGACCTCCTCATCGCACCAATATTATCGTCTTCGAAATCTATCCATATGCGAAGTAGTCTTCGGTCTCTAGAATTTTTATTAATGGCAGAATCAATTTTTTTTTTAAATTTTCCAGTGGAACCATTAACTAATCCATCAGCTGTATCTATTTTACAGTCATCATATAAACTGCCCCTATTTTCAAAATCAGAATATTAGGCAAACCATATATATTTTGAGTAGATAATTTAGATACAGTTTGTAATGTTTTTGCTTTCAGTGACAGTGTACTGTCTCCACAAACAGTGTCCATAGCATTCGATGTAACTCCATCACTAATCATCGATGACAGAATCCTATGGTTGTGCTCGTTTACTTCACGATTGCTTGAAAAAAATTAATACTTTATTTTATATGGTCAAGGATTGCTGATTGAGAAAAACATCTATCTTCTATCAAATTTATATCATCAGTTGTTATTTTTCCATCAGTCATGTTATTTAGCGCTACCGCAAATGCAATATCATCTCGCTGACGCATTATTTGCTTCAATTCTACTAAAGTGAATAAATCCCAGAATGGAGTACCTGTTAAATTTGCAAGAGGATTAGAACTATTGGGTTGAAATACCCAGTTATCTCCCACATGTTATAGCTGCCTCAGATCACCTACCACAATTATTGAAATTCCAGCAAAAGGCTCATTCGAGTAAATAATTTGTCAAAATTTTCTGTCAATTTGATGAAATATTCGAGATCCGCACATTGATATTTCATTTTTACAAGATTTTTTACAAGAAGTACAAAATTTTTAATAATTTTACTGCAAGTGTGTTTGCGACACTTGGTGAGAGTTCCGGTAAAACACTTCCAACTTGTGAAATTGGTAATCCCAAAGCACTATGGATTGTTTGACCTCCAATACCAAATGCAGCTTTACCTTTAAAAGCTGTCAACAGAATTTTCAATTCGTCTGGGTCGGACCCCGCTTCTTTGTTAAAGTGAATGGTTAAACATTGATAAAGAGCTTGAATCAATACACTTTTACCGACACCTGCACCGCCTCTAATAAAAATATTAAACGGAGTTTTTACTGGCGTACAAAAGTTATTTAGAACATGTAATAAAATATCTTGCTGATCGGGATTTAATTTTCTACTGAGAATCGAAAAGTCTTTTCCGGATAATTTTGGTAGTTGTGCAATAGAGATCACAGGATCTCCACAATGGTTTGGCCGTGGATTAATTCCGGGAATTAAATCGTAGGCAACGTCTCCTATTTGTTTTTAAAACTCATACTCTGCTAATGTATCTGTGGGCATTCCTTTTTCATCAGCTTCCTCTAATTCATGAACACTTTCCGCATTTTTAATAGTCAATAAAAGAGCTTCGAATTGTTCGGGTCCACCTAGTTTATTGAATTGTTCACATTCAGCTTTAATCATTTCATTGTTCTGATAAAATTTATTTTTAATGTCTAAGTCAGGATTTAGTAATTCTTTTTCTTTATTACGCCATGGTAGGTAGGTATTTATTTGTTTTTTAGAAATACAAAGGTGCTCAGTAGAGCTATACAGAATATGTGGAGTATATCGAGTATATCGTAAATAAATAATTAGTCTAACAATATACATACAGAAACAGATCTTAATACACAAACATAAGTACAAGAGTAATCCAAATACATACATAGTATTTAGAATTTAATAATAGATAATAGGTAATAGATTGACAAGGGGAGAGGAAGCGGCTTCGGTTCCACATTAGTTTTACATATTAAAATTTATAACGTTTTGTATAAATTGGTAAATATCTTCTATTTGATTTTTTGTTATAATAGTTAAAATGTTGTGTATGTTAAAACTGTTATTTTCTTCATAGTAGTTATTTTTGGAATTTAATCCGAGAAGCCTCGTATCTAGGACAAGATATAAATATATGTGTCAAATCTTGTTTTTCATTATTTTGGCAGTTAGGACATATTTCGTCAAGTTGTAGTTTCAACTTGTAGTTTTGGTTACCAAGGATCAATAAGTGGTCATTACATGTTCTTAAGCGTTACACCTTACATGTTCTTAAGCGTGTAATAATTTGCATTTTGGAGAGGCAAATTTCGTAATTTAGATAAGGCTCCATTCCAGTCGTTGTTTTCAAGTCCTTGTATAAAGTATTATAGCTGGACACTTCCGTTCTTTTGATGTCTTCAAGGAAAATATGGTTTTTATATTTTTCTAATACTTTTTTTATTGTATCATCATTAATTTCTTGTATGTCATTTAATAAATAGGCCTATCCAATATATTCGAAAAGTTTATTGAGTTACCCAGTTAAATTTCTCCTTATTTCCTTCCCATGAGTTATGTAATTTTAATAATCTGTTAAAACATTCGAGCTAATTTATGTAAATAATTCAAGGCTAGTTTGAGTATTTTATAGCTTAGATGCTTGAGTCCAAGTTCTAATCTTATAACGTAGTTTGCAGTATTTAATGGTAGTACAAGTAGATTTTTAACGAAGTTAGTTTGTAGTGTTTCTAATTTATCAACAAATCTAAGTCCCCATGTTTCAGAGAAGTACAGGG
Organism: Brachynemurus nebulosus; assembly: GCA_035578155.1. Taxonomy (NCBI): domain Eukaryota; kingdom Metazoa; phylum Arthropoda; class Insecta; order Neuroptera; family Myrmeleontidae; genus Brachynemurus; species Brachynemurus nebulosus. The sequence continues at coordinate 4,888,038 of JAPWDM010000007.1, read as the reverse complement.
CCGTTGCAAGGACTGTTGAATTAAATAATTCCATTTTTTTTTTATCCAAATTTGTGATTTTACATTTTCTAATAATTTCTACAATTTTGCTTAAAACCCCTTTTCCCTTACGTAATGCTAACTCCGTTTGCTCGCCAAATAGTCCATTGTATGTATGTATATTTTACAGCTAGATATACGGCTGTTTTAACACATTCTATTGGTTCATTTCCGTCTTATTTGGTTTGTCCCTTTTAAAGTGTATAATTTTTGTTTTGTTGACATTAACCGTTAAGCTATAGTTTTGGAAGTATTTATTTATAGATGATATTTTTTTCTTAGTATCTATCTTATTTTTTGCTAACAGCACAATACCATCTGCAAAAAGCAGAACCATTGTACTGTTATATCCACCGACATCAATACCCAATATCATGTATATAGAGAATGAATAAAAGTGCACTTACAAGGAAAGGTATCCAACTGTATCTCTCAAAAATTTTTGAAACTTTGGTGGATTGTAGATCTTCTTAAAACTAATAACGAGCCATATTTCGTTCGTGCCCATAATCGGTTTAAGGGTGTGAAACTCACCCCTGAAAATTTGAGTTTTTTTCAATTTTCTTAAATATCTTGGAAATGGTAAGAGCTTTGGTAGAGAAACTATATATATTTGTAACTGGCACTTTAAGATCTTTATTATGATACCAAAATTAAAGTTACAAAATCATTGGGGTTTCATCCCCCACCCCCAAACCCTAATTTTATCAGGTATTTTTCGGTAAAAGAGGAGACTGTTATGTGTAAATAAAAGAATTTTTAATTAATATATTTTACATCACACCAGTTTATTTCTTGTTGCATAAATACACCCTTTGCTAATATTAACTTGGGAAAAATTTTAACTTTTTGATTTAATAATGAGCAAAAATATGGTCAAAGAATCTCGTATTTTAGTAATGAATTGTTACAAACTTACGATATATTTTAAAATACATAATTTCAGAAAGAAAAAATACACTGCAACCGCCCCCTCCTCCTATGCTTTACTGATATCTATACAAATCTTATTTACTTATTTAATTGTTTTTATTTATCTATACAGTTGTTAATATTTTAAGGTTTGTAATCTACACAATAATGATATTATTCTAACTTCTTCTTAGGATATAATGAGTATATATCCTAAGTTATTTTGCAAACGCATCCAATTTTCACTTATTTCTATTACATTATTATCTTTTTCTATCTGAGATTGTGTATTTGCGGAGTTACGAATCTCTTCACGGTTAAATTTGGAGTTACTTGTATGATTAGAATACAATTAATAAGCAGCAAAATGCGCGAGTTTAACATTTTCTAATTTAATAGGCCGCATAGAATAATAATTTAATATGTTATTTTGGAAAATATCTGTTGAATGAGGATCGAAAAGTTTAAGTTCACCGTAAGGTTTTAAAATGTGTACTCTTTCTTGAGGTAATGCTGTATTGATAAAAATATCTGCTTCACTTGCACGGGATAAGGCAATAAATAGCTTCTTGCGCAGAAATCTCACTTGAATTCAAAAAAATTGTTGTGGTTACCCATTTTTACTACTTCTATAGCTTCTCGCAAGAATCGAGACATTCCTCTCTCAGCTTTATTAATATAGACACTATATAAGCCGAGCAGGTGAATGCATCTAATATAAATTGAACATTCACGTTTGCTCTGTGCAAATTTAAGATCTTTAAACAATAAGGATTTATATAAATGTCTAGGGTTCTTTTTGGTCTCGATAAAGTGCTTCGAATGGCAAGAATATAATCTTCCATGGACAGTTCTGTATAAAGCAAGAAATCGTCAAAGGACTGAATATCTTTTGGTATGCTCTGCATTTTTTCTTGCAGAGATTCAGCTATTTTTTTATACGAAGGGTGGTCTTTTTCGAGCTCTAATTGTATTCTTGTTCGATCCATCGGGGAAAATGGTATCCCAAATCTACATAGTCTATCCTTATTAGGTCTACATGTACGAATATGTTTATGAATTTGAAAATGCACGAGATCGGCTGGTAAACCGTCCGTCACTGGTACATGTTATACTGTTACGAAATAACCCCCTTCATTAATTCAGTCAAAAAAAAGTATTCACCCAAAAAGGAGAAACGAAACATTAACCTCGATGTTGTCAAAAAAAGAAGAAAAAATTACGTTTGTAAAAGGACATTTTCCATAGCGGACAAATTTGAATACATATCAATAAATTTGTCCGCTATGGGAAAAATGTTACTGATTACCAAATATTACTGAATACTTGTCTGTTTTATTTTAATTATTGACATAAATTGCGCAGTAAGATGTTAGTCGTGGAAGCGTGTTTGAATTTCAAAAATGGTAAAAAAGAAATAATATTTTAATACAGGCACTTAATGTCTATTGGTCCTGACTAGATCGAATTTTTCCGTATAATTATCTACTACCAATTATATCTATGCGTACATCTGTCAAATGTGATACGGTTTTAATATGTGATATGATTTACTGCAATGTGGCGCCGCATGGTATCGGTTTAATGAAGCAGTGAATATGGAATCGATATTTCAGAACTGTGATCGGTGAGGTAATATGGCGTTCTTTCTTTATTGGCGATATGAAGTTGTGAGATGTTTAGCTGTTTTATTAAAAATTACGAGCTAATGGATGCTGCTATAAAATTAATAATATTAAAATTAAAATTGGCACAGAGATTGTCGTTACTGGGTGATGTTTTTGATCCAGGAGTTCAGGTAATTGAATTCGATTAAGTTTTCTATCGATTTTTGTGTCTATTGGTTGCTGAAAAATAAATTGTAGGTACTGGAAGATAACATATTGTTTCTAATTTACAAATCATATATATTGACTCTATTAAAAAAAATATAAAATAAATTAAAAAATACAAATTCAAACAAATGATACAATTAATAATATAAAATTATGAATAGATTTACAATTTGTAAAAATTGAGCAATTTAATCTGCGCTTTTCCGTCAATTATGGAACAACTGATCGCATTAGTTCAAAATGGCTGAACTTTTATATGATCAATTGCCTATATCGGATACAAATATCAGATTATCCTTAAATTTGAAAAATGGTGAAATTGATAATACGGACGAACTACAATTTGAATAAATACGACCGAACTGGGTATTGGTTTGGATCTCAATCAAATATGTAAGGATATTTTCTTAGTAGCAAGTGCGGTTGACGCCCTCAATTACGAAAAATAATAAAAGGGTAAGTGAATTTCTGATAAAATATGTAATGAAACGGTAATTAATACTAATGAATATTTCAGATTGCAATATTTAAAAATTATCACGTACCTGCGGTTATACGCTATGATTGAAACAACTACTGAGGTGCAATAATGGAGAAAATACACTTGTAAAGTAAAAATTAGAGAGAAAATTTAAGTATTTCGAGTGTTTTAAGAGAACAACGTGCTCCAATGATATCAATCAAAAGAGAGCGATTCTCCGAAATTTTGTGATAAGGAAGGCTTATTTGCTCCTCCAGTTATCAGTAAACGTCAATCGCGCATTACTGGACGTATGACGAAAGCGATAATCAGCTGGAAGCTGTGATATGTATTCAAATTTGTCCTCTATGAGAAATATCCTTTTACGAATGTGTTTTAATTTTTTCTTCTTTTCTTTTTGACAACATCGAGGTTAATGTTTCGTTTCTCCTTTTTGGGTGAATACTTTTTTTTTGACTGAACTAATGAATGGGGTTACTTCGTAACAGTACTGTCATTAAAATCAATAACTTTGTCTATTGAAGACGGATCACCAGGTACAAAATGTGATGTCCTTTCTCAAGCATGTAGGCATGTGGAGATCTTCTGTGTTGGAATTCTATTCTGTAATAAAAATGATGGCCAAAAGGACCGTCAGGACTGGACCATGTCTTACGTATTTTTTTTAATTTCGTTTCAAAATACGTAGCACAAATAAAGGGATTCTCTTGTATAGGTACACATTTACATTCGTGTGGTAAGTTTTCAGCTTGTTCTTCTGTTATGATTTCATTATGTACTACTTTTTTTTTAATTTTAAAATTACCAGTAGTGGCAACCAGTAAACTACTGCAGCAGATCAAGTTACAAAAAGTGTAGGTATATCGAATTGTTGAACCATAACAAGGACTTTTTCCTCTTCATTCTCCCCATGTGCATGCGAATTTCTGATACTACTAAGAACATGATATCCCTCATCGCACTGCACTAGATTATCTATGTAACCTTGATTTAGAACATTTGCTGCAATGACAGGACCACCTCTAACATTTTATTTTTCGAAGACAGATTGATATAAGGTTTTTAATAGCTATTATCTCTTGCTTTTTGAGAGTTATAAATAGATAATCAGGCCGAACTGTACGCTTAGCATACCTAGTTATTTCAAATTTAGTACCTATTAATTTCAGAATGGGTGAGTTTTAATTTAAATTTTCTTTTAACACCACGTAGACCTTGATAAAGGTAATTTCTTCCAAATTCTCATCATATTTGGGATTAATTTTTTGGGGAATAAGTATAGGCATAGGTTTGGTTTAATTTTTACAGTAATTCTATTATAAATCGCAAAATTAATTCATTACACATGTGAAAAAAAATATTTGCTGTATAAGGAAATATTTTTCAATGTCAGTACATACAACGTACAACTGCAAACATATAGGTATCATATTACTTTTAATATCTACATAATTAATTACTTATTAAGTCATTAAAAACATTTGCAAATCGTTTAGGTGTATATTAACTTTAAAAGAAAAATGTATATAGGAGAAATTTTATGAAGGAATTTTTTAACCGAATCAACAATGTATCAGGAAAAGGGTCAAGTTCACTATTTTTTAGTCCAAGGGGGGTCACTAAAATTAAAGCGGAATAAGAGAATAGGGAAAACCACAATCTAACAGGGAAAGGGATTGGAAATAATTAACCAAAATAAAAAGGAATATAAGGAAACCACAAGCCAACAAGAAAAGGGATAGGAAAAGGTTTAATAAAAAAAATCGGATCTACTACAGTGGAAACAAAGATCATGGGAATACTATCGGTCTTGTTAAATACCACGAAGGACTTTGGATGGAATGAATATCTTCAAACAAGGAAGAAAACCATCGACTCCAGGAACCACTACCATTATAGCCAAGACAGCAGGATCAAGATCGTCACCAATTCGGGCAAAATTGCATAACGATCAGGAACAATGGATTACCCACCGTATCGCCCCAAAAGGGTACCACTATACCCACCAGATCCAGAGCTAGCACATCGGTACCTCAACAATGGAACAATCCGATTGGGAGATGCAAAGGGTGTCAATAAAGGAATACAAAAGGAAGAATTCAAGGGAGAATTCAATTAAAGAAATACAAAAGGAAGAATTCAAGGGTGAATTCAATTACAGGAATACAAAAGGAAGTACTCAATGGTGAATTCAATTAAAAGAATACAAAAGGAAGAATTCAAGAGTGAATGCACTTAAAGGGAATACGTAAGGGAGGATTACCCCTTAATTCAATGGTACCCAAGGGAGAATTCAAGAATGAATTCAAAGGCCACTTTAGGAAAAATTCAAGGACGAATCCACCAAAAAGGGGGACACTTAAGGACAAACGTAAGGATGAAGTCACTGGAAAAACAAACTAAAAGGCAGAATTCCAGGAGAAATCTCATCAAAAAAAGGGAGAATTCGATGGAAAGTTTATGGAGGAACAAATAGGAATAGAAAAAAAGCGGAAAATCAAAGCAAGATGAACCGACAGACCAATGGGAAACCAAAAAGGAAAATGTATATGGGTATATGGGGATGGAATGTGAAATTTTCACAAAGCACACACAAGGGAGGGGATTCATAAGGGAACGGATAGCTCGAATCATAAGTCAAATTAGGGAACATGTCATATATATACGTATACATAAACCACTCTAAAGCAAAGATATCATGGAAACATTATGTTTCAACGCCAAATACTATCGGGAATATTAATACTCGGAATCTTCTTCGTGCTGAAGATGCCACAGGCGAAGGGAAATGTTCAGGTGGCACGTACATTGAAAATGGACAAACTTGGACAGACGTCATTGTCAGCTCTACTCCAAAATTAACGGTCCGGGAATACTACACGACCGTTGACATCGACGTCAATGAGATCCGACTATTTGGAGGAGTAACTTACACCTACACCACGGGATACTGCATAGATGGAGAATACGGGGAATCTGCATATAAAATTATAAAATTTACAAAAATATACAACAGTGGTGCAACTATATAATTTATAAAAGTTACCAAAATATACAAAAGTGGTGAAATTATATAATTTATAAAAATTACAAAAATATGTACACTAATTTCAATTTTTTTTATGCAAATTTATTCATTGTCTGAAATCTCTTCTGAAGAAGCGTCATCTACCGAAATAATGAAACGGTCTGTTACATTGTCCACTTTGTCATCTAAACTCCACATTTTCTCTTTTTCTTTAAGTACATGCCTAATGCATTTTTGCCAATTTTCGGCCGTAACTTGCGCAATAGCCTCATGCATTAAATTTTTGATCTTGGCCATTTTAAATGTTTTATTATTATTAGCAACGTATCCTTTGATCTGTAAAAAATAATTAAATTTTAGTGATTTTAATAAAGTCAACTCAAAGATAAATTTTTTAAAATTAAAATTACCTGAGACCATATTATTAATTCGATAAGATTCAATTCGCAATGATAAGGAGGTAATCTTAAAATAATAGTTCCTTTTTCTTTAGCCATTTTATCTATTGTATATTCTAAATACTGTTTTTTTAATGGGTTTTTAATTTCTAACAAGGGTGCTTTTAGCATATTGTCATTAAATAGAACTCTTTTTTTAATAAACCATTCCTTTAAATCTTATAATAATAATATTTATTTTAGGACGCTCGACTACTCTGGTCTTTGTCGTTCTATGACATACATGTAATTTACAATATATTCGTAATATTTTTAATAATTTTACAATACATTTAACAATTTACTAATTATGAATTAGGTTTTTACTTAAGATAACTAATTTAAATTTTTCGAAGTAGTGAACACAACTGTAAATATTTTAGCACTTTCTGTACACATTGTTCATCGTCCTTTATTATCTCTGTGATATTGTTTTGATTAAATAATTGATTACGTATGTGATCGAATTTACGGCAATTCACTAACACATGTTGTATGGTAAGCGCAACATTGCATGTTGCACATATCGGTACAGGCTCCTTTTTAAGATATATTCATGTGTCAGTCTAGTATGTCCGGTTCGCACTCTTAACCAAATTATCTCCTATTTTCTGTTTTTCCTATATGCAGTTTTTCAAGTATTTATTGATGGTTTTGTTTCTCGTAATTTATTGTTCTGTATTGAGTACCATTCATTTGCACGTTTATTTTTAAATATATCTGTTATATAAGATACAACGTCTCGGTGATATGAAGATTCATTGCTAAAATCAATGGCATTGATTTGTAGACGAGCAGCAACATCAGCTTCTTCGTTACCAGTAATGTTACAATGTCCAGGCGTCCAAAGAAACTTTATTTGTTTATATGGTTTCAATTCATGTATTATTTCCTGAGTACTTATGACATATGGATGATTTTGAGAATCAACTTTACTAATAGCCTGCAGGGCAATCCAAGAGTCTGAACATATTAGGAACTTTTCTTTTTGTGAATTTTGTATGTGATGTATATATTGCTTTATCGCATGTAATTCTGCGGTAAAAATACTAGTGCAATTCGGATATTCGATGAAATGGTCAAGTTTTCTGTAACAAAACTTGAACTTGTTGAGTTTTGTGTATTTGAGCCATCGGTATACATAACTTGATAATCGGTGTATTCATTATTTATCATTTCTAGAAACTGTATTTGATAAAAGTTACCTACACATCTTCTAGGTACGTCCATTAATAAGTCATTTATGTGGCTAGGTGTATAAAGCCAAGGTGGTGTATTATAATTCACTATCGTACTGACGGGTGGTAACTGAATATTGTATATTCTCAATATATCCTTACAGCGAATGCTCCATGGTTTTGTAATATTGGCTTTTTCATTATATCTACCTTCTGTTAGTGATTGCCGATTGGTCAATTGTTTCAAACGCCGTATTATGTGGATTAACACTTAATTTTATATAATATTTTAAAGAAAATTTTTTCCGGCGTTCTTCTAAAGTAGATTCATTTAATTCACCATATAAGCTGGTAATGGGTGTTATAGGAAAGGCTCCCATGGCCAAACGAAGCGCTGTGTTCTGTATACTATTTAATGTTTTTAATGATTTGTCGAATGCGGAATTGTATAAAATTGAACCGTAATCCAATTTTGATCTAATCAATGTTTTATATACAGTTATTATAGTTTTTCTATTCGAACCCCACCCTGATGAGTGCAGTACTTTTAAAATATTCATGGATTTAAGACATTTTTGTTTTAATTCGTTCAGATGTAGCTTCCAATTTAAACGAGAATCCGATATTAACCCTAGGAACTTAATCTCTCTTTTAGTTGTAATTAAGTTGTTACCAAGATATCTTTTTGGTAATACTACGTTTTTTTCCTAGTAAAGTTAATAAATGTTGTTTTGTCCTTCGAAAAGTTTAACCCTTTGTTATGTATCCATCCGGTTACCGTGTCTATAGTATTTTGTAGTGTTCTACTAATTCGTAGAACATTGTCACCTCTAATGTATAATAGTATGTCGTCTGCAAATACAGAAAATTTTACTGGGTGATCAATTTTTGTACAGATATCATTATTTGCTATTATGAATAGTGTCGGGCTTAATACAGAACCCAGTGGTAGCCCGTTTTCTTGTGTTTTTAATTCTGAAAATTTATTTTTAATTCTCACCTTAAAAGTTCTGTTTTTTAGGAAATTTTGTATAAAAAACGCCATTTCACCCTTAATATTCCAGTTGTTTAACGTTTTTAGCACAGTGGTTCTCCCCAATCTGTCAAAAGCTCTTTCGATATCGAAGGACACAACAACTGTATTTTGTTTACATAGGAATCCATCTTGGATTTCTTGTTCTAATCTAATTAAATGATCAACAGTGTTTCCGTTTTGTCTAAAACCACACTGTTCGATCGTTAATAAATTCTTTGTCTCCAGTAACCACTTAAGTCGACTATTTACCATGCGTTCCATTAGTTTGCATAGACAATTTGTTAGGGATACAGGTCTGTAGCTTGTGATTTTGGTTGGATGCTTATTTGGCTTTAGGAGAGAGTAGTTCCACCTAGAGTATAACTCATCGTTACAAGTGTTTAGGTGATTCATTTTTATTATCTGTGGGAAGTGATCGCTTCCATAAAGGTCAGATGCAATGTACCAATTAAAATAATTTGCAATATTACTAGAACAAAGAGTTAAATCTATTGATGAAAATGAACCGTTCGCTAAATTGCAGTGCGTTGCTTCATTGGTATTCACCGGTTAAGATGAAAGGAGGGTCTAATTGGTTTATGAGATTTTGAAGAATCCCTGAATTAATGTTATCGTTTTTATGTAAATAAACTGTGCAAATAGTCAATGGAATTTTAACATGTATTTTTATTGCAATTGCTTGTAATTCGGTTGTAAGATCAATCTGTGTTGCATAAATTTTATTTGAAAACAGTGTAACCCTTTAAAGTTTTGTGATTGTTTAAGTTTAGTTTCTTGTAGGCAGACTATTGATATTGATTCGTGATTTAACAATAATTTCAATTCAGGGAATCTTTCATTAACGCTGTTTAAATTCCAAGAAGCTATTTTAACTGGTATTGCCATTTTGTGAAGGAGTTATGTAATCCTGAGATAATGATTCTAAGTCGTCAGTCATGTCCGCAGATGATTCTGAGTAATCGATATTTGCCTCTATATACTGTACGATCCTATTCTGAATTTTAGTGAACCTACTTTTTATATTTCTATCAGTTAAATAAGGGTGCAAATCATGAAGCATATCTTTTATCTGCTTAAGATCAGTAGAATATGACTTAATAACGCTTATAGGATTTGGAGAATTTTTTAATTCAGTAATTAAATTATTTAAATCGTTGTATGAAAGAACATACCTATTAGGCTCTTCGCTCATTAGTGGCTCTAACGGTTTTAAAAGCTCTTCTGTTGACTTTGCTGGTGACTCAGCACTTGTTTTCTTCCGCTTTGCTGATTTTGAAGATTTCTTTTTAAGCAGTTTGAAATCTGAGTTATTTTCTTCCGAAGATATTTGATTACCAATATTTGCAGTTTGTGATACTGGTGCAACATTTGATCCGTCTTTAATTTCTAGTGTTTGGTTGACATTTTGTTGATCTTCTTCGGTAGGCGAGAATTCTAAGGATGATGTTGCTGCTCTTTTTTGTGAGATTTGTCCACTCATGGTTTGATGGTCTTCTGGTAACACTAAATTTGCGCAAGTTTTTGCCATATGGCCTTCAGTTTTACATTTGTAACATTTGATGATACTTTCTTCTAAAAATATTCGATGTGTTTAATCTTCCAGATGTATTAGTATCGAGGTTGGAATTTCAAAATCAGGTACTAGAGCTATATATACTTGTTGTCGGAAACTTAAAATGTGTTCATATTCTTCACCATCGACTGATGCTTTTATAGATGTTATAGGTGACACCAGTTGCAAATTGACTTTTTTAAGTGCTATTTCGATATCTTAGTCATCGATTATAGGTGATACACCAGAGAGTATTATTCTTTTAGCAGGAGTTATCATTCATCGTATTAATGCTTATATTTTATCCACTTGAATGGATGTACGATTTTCCATCAGACGACTTACAATATCTTTGTTCTTTAGAAAAATACATACTCTTTCGTTAGATATTCGTGACGCATGTGTTATATTGGTTGGGTGAACAATATTTCCAATTGCTTTCATATACTCTTTTAATTTTATTTCGGGATCTGGGACCATTATAATTACCGCTAATTCTTTTGTTGGCCGTGAATTACGTTTCACTATGCCAGAAAATGACATTGTGTTATTTTCACTTCTGTTCATGGTTATTGTTAGTTGATTATCTCTTTCAGTGCTCTCTTGAGTATCCCTGTAGTCAGAAACACTCTGTGCTTGAATATTATCTGGTATATTCATTTAAAAATTTAAATAATCGACGAGAAATTGCATGTCCATATGGAGATGTAATTTAATATGTACAAATTCGTTTGATACCGCACTAATACTTGTTATATAACAAAAATATCAATTATAATTATTTTAATTAATTTATTCAAAATAGTTATTTTTATTAATTTAATTGTTGATAACAATTATATAATACTTGTGTACTCTTTCACAGTCAACAAGCGAATCCCCTTTAAATCTACTTTTCGCCAATTATTTGTTGGTAGTGCCTCAACTCTTCTTGAATGATAAGGGGTGTTGTCTAAAGCGATAACGCTCCCTGGTTTTATTTTCTCCAAAATGTTTTTGAACCACTTTTCATAATACTCCGAATTCATTTCATCCTAATAATCCGATTTACTTTCATTTGATTCAAAAAACCAAAATTTACCATCTGGAAACCCAGCTTCATTTCCAATATGCATCAGAATTAAGCGCCTTCCCTTTCCTGTTGCTGCTTTCAAGCCAGTACTCAAAGACTGAACTCATGCTTCTAGAGACGATGCAATCGATTGGTCAATCCAAACCTTCATTTTCGTGTGGCCCTAGTTTATCCAAGTTTCATCAGTATAGTAAATAACTCGCCCTTCCCTCCTAAATTTTCTTATTTTTTCTAAATATTCTCTTCTCCAAAGAACAACTTCATTATTTTCTTTTAATAAACTATTCCGACTTCGCTTCATATATTTAATTTTTAGTTCCTAAAAAATATATATGAAAATAAAAATTAAAACAAAACTAAACAAAATTGTAGAAGAAATATTAAGGTATCTCAACAACTAACAACGTTATGGGACTTTAAACTTGTACTTTAGGTAGTTCTATTTCATCTGATACGGATGTGTGACGTCATCTTTTTTCCAATCTCGACTAGAGAGAATGCTGTGTATTATAAATACATTAATAAACTGAAGCCAAAAAATTGACGGATTTGATTACTTTAGTGGCGGTCAAACCATTAATATCACTAGTTTACAAAATAAAAAAATTTGGCCCTTTCAGTGAATTTTATATACAGTCGGCAACTTTCGTCTTCGTACACCACTATGTTTAACTAAAGAAATGATTTAAAAATGAAAAATAAAAATTAACTAAACAAATTTAATTTATTCTTAATAAAAATATTATTTACAGTATTCTGATAGAAATTATACACAAAAAATAAATTATTAATTTAACTTAAAGAAAAAAAATTAAAATAATATTCTCAGGTACATAGTAGCATACGCAACTTTCATATTCGTACATGCACAAATTTTTAAAATATTTTGTCACTAAAATTTTGTAGCTGCACCTTTTTTTGAAATTACTTCTTTTAGTCTTCTAGGCATTGATTCTACTAGTTTTCTAGTTGTCTCTTGGGGTATTTCGGACCAAATCTTTTTTACTAGATTTCCAAAGTCGTGCTTACTTCTAATATGATTTTCCTTTAAGTGTTCTTTAATTTTCCTTTTTAACTCACTCCACAAATTCTCAATTGGGTTTATGTCAGGCGATTGTGGAGGAGTTTCCATGACTTTTGGGCAATTGTACAATAACCACATTCGAGAATCCCAAGCCTTATGTTTGGGGTCGTTGTCTTGATAAAACCAATAATCATTTTCAATGCCCATGCGTATGGCATTTTCTTTTAAATTTTCTTCTAAAATGTTTATATAAACCTTATGGTCCATTATACCATCGATAATTTTTAAATTTCCTACTCCATTCGCTGAAAAACATCCCCAAACCATTATAGACATGTAACCATGTTTTACTGTATGCTGAAGATATTTTTCTTTGAAAGCTTTATTCTTCTCTCTCCATACTAATTGCCTTCCTTTTGAATGAAAAAGCTCTATCTTACTCTCATCGGTGAAAATAACCTTACGCCAGAATTGGAAATCTTCATTTTCGTATTTTTTAGCAAACTCAAGTCGTTTCTTTTTATTTTGATCATTTATGTATGGTTTCTTTCTTGCTACGCGTGACTGAAATCCATGTTTTCTAATAATACGGCGAATTGTTTGACCAGAAACGTTTATATTAAACCTTTCTTTTAAATGAGTCCTGATCATAGAGGTGTTTATTTTTGGATCCAGTTTGATTTCTTTGATAATAAACCGCTCTTCCCTAGGAGAAAGTTTATTTTTATTCAGATTTCTTGGTTTGTTTTCTATTCGATGTTCCATTTTATATCTTTTAATAATATCCTGAATAGTAGATCGACTTTTTTTTACTATTTTACAAATTTCTCCATACGATTTTTTTTCTTCATATAAGACAATAATCAATTTTCGCATTTCTAATGATGTTTCTTTTCTTTTTTGGTTCATTGTTAAAAAATTTCAAATAATATAAAATATTTTGCGAATAATTATCTTTATTGGTAATGTAAAGACCCAAATATAAAAATAGAATGATAAAGATAATATAAAAAATTTTAAAAAGAAATTGTTTAAAACCTGTACGAACATGAAAGTTGCATATACTATTGTGTGCATGAGAATATTATTTTGATTTTTTTTTCAGTAAATTTAAACTAATAATTTTTTTGTATAGTTTGTATCAGAATAATCTAAATAATAATTTTATTGACATTAAATTAGAAATATTAATTTAGTTTTTGTTATTTTTCATTTTAAAATAATTTTTTTAGTTAAACATAGTGGTGTACGAAGACGAATGTTGCCGACTGTATTTCTATTTAATTGCAACAATTAAGCGCAAACATACATACAGTAGGCAACAAAAGTATTTGGACACAATTAGGAAAAAAAATTTTAATTTTCCTTGAAAATCATTATTGGTGTTATGAGTTATAATATTAAAATAAACGTAATAATGTATGTTAAATACGTTTATATTAAAACGACAAACTGAAGAATTATTCAGTTAGTTATTTTTATTACGATGTCCTACGATGTTTCGATAAGGGCGGTATATTGGAAACGGCTTGGTGGATAAACTCGAAATTTGGTGAGCTCTTATGTTCAAAGTAGTAGAAGCTTTTACGGACTTAGATTTGATTCCTGACCTTCAAATGCAACATGGTATTTAAAATGTATTAAATATTACTATATTATCTAAATAAAAATAAAGACGAGATTCAGTTTATTCGTCATTTTAGTATAAAGGTATAAGATATATAGTAGCATTTATTTTAACACATAATTAATAACGTTAGTAGTCGTATTTAAGATATGATTCCAAAAAAAAGAAATTTCTCAAAATTTTGTCAAAACGCTTTTGTTGCTAACTGTATTTTTTATTTTTATCACGTTACAGTTTATAATTATTAACATATTTTATTTTCGACTGCTCACAAGCTTGTTTTGAATTTATTCTTAAATTTCAATACAGTGTGACGTTCAATTAAATAAGTATTTGCTTTCAAAATGTCCAAAAGGTTGTGTATAATGCATTCTGACCATTTTCGTTACGTTTGCAGTGAACTTATTATATCTAAGAAATGATATCCTATAACGGAATCACTCAAAGAAGTTTATTTTTGTTATTTCAAAATCCCGGTCTCTTAACAGGAGATATACCTGGTAAAATGAATATAAAACAAAAGTGTCTCTGATATCCTTGTAAAAAATTATTCGACTGCCGCTTCACATAAAATTAGGTTTAGTTAAAAATTTTTCCAAGGCGTTAGACAAAACTAGTGCAGCCTTTAAACATTTATGCACCACTTTTTCTAATTTTTCTGATGCGAAACTTAAGAAAGGTGTTTTCATCGAACCACAAATAAAAAAAATGTTAAAGGATGAGATATTTGAAGACAGTAAGTATTTCGAATACTGAGGAAGCTGTTTGAAATTTATTATGATTTTTTATCCAAAAGTTCCTAGGTAACAAAAAAAGAAAATTATCGAAAATTAGTTGCCGATTTGTTACATAATTTTCAGCGGATGGATGTCAACATGTCCTTGAAAATTCTTGCAATCACACCTCGATTTCTTTCATGAAAGTATCGGAAACGTCAGTAGCGAGGATGGCGAGCATTTTTATTAGGACTTGAAAACTTTTGAGCAAAATTATGAGGGATACTGGAACCAAACTATGTTAAGTAACTATTGCGGATTTAATGTAAGAGACACAGACACAAACAAGTAAGAAAGCTAAAGTAGTTCATTTTTAATTTTTTTAATATTTTTATACCATTATTTCTTGTAAATAAAAAGTAATAAATATTTTTGAAATGTGACGTGCTGGATTTTTTTCATAATTTTTTTGAAACTCAGAGCACCTGACTCGTTAAGAAAAAACACTTCCTTTCAAGGACAAAAATCGTGTAAACAAGTGATATTTAATGAATTATCTAATATTTATAAACAAGTCTCCGTTATTACAAGTTGGGTTTAATAAAATGGAGTCATGCTTCACAATTTAATGCCTGTGGTATCTTTAGGAAACATATTATAAATACGTTAATTACTACGGATACTGTATGTATACAACAATTTTGAAATTTTTATCTTTCAAATATTTTGGCTTTTTAAAATGTCATTTTTTGAACTTTTGAAGATTCGTAAATATATAATAAAAAAAAATATATTCGTAAATATATAATAAAAAATATAAATAAATTAAAAAAAAAGAATTTTTTTAAAATTTTAAATCTATGGTAATTTAACATAATTTATGCAAAAAAATATTGCATAAAAGACACCCGATGTTCGATTGTGCAGTCGATTTGACGTCACAGTCGAACTGGAAATTAATCATTTCACTTTAAACATTGATCTTCCGTTTTTCTATTGTTTGTTAACGGATTTCAAAATTTTTTTCACCAGTTTATTAGCTTTGATGTACTTGTAGTTTAGTTAAATGTAACTCCATATTACATTATCAACACTACGAGATTTCTCCATTATTGGCAGTAGATGATAAGTTTTATTATTATCAATAAATATATTTCTCATATCAAGTATTAATTAATATGATTACTTACATTAATAAGAATGCTCCGGAAAGTTGTTAATTTAAAATCGGGTAACAGTGGATCAGCATTTACAGCTTGCAGCATTTCTTCTAATGTCGGAATTTCGTTCGCAAAAAAAATTCGTGCACTTTTCATTTTATTAAAAATTTGTCAAAATCTGATAAACGGCTAGCAATTGTTTCATTAATATTTTCTGATCGTTTTTTAGGAGGAAAAACTGATTTGTTTTCATTATATTCGTTTATAATTCGATAAATTGTTTGAGCAGTAACAACTACAATTTCTGTTATATAATTCACAACCGATTTTATAGATAACAGTTTTACATCATATTCTGACATTTTTTTGTATAACTATTATTACTTTTTCAGCTTCTATGGCGTTCTCTTTGGTCTCGCAAGGATTCTTAAACAAAATTTACAAATATATATATATATATATATATATATATATATATATATATATATATATATATACATATATATATATATATATATATATATATATATATATATATATATATATATATATATATACTACAGCTTGCAAATTTTTATAAATAATGATATAAACAGAAAAATAAGGTACTAATAATACTATATTAAAATATGTACAGAAATTAAAAATTATATACAGAAGATAAAAAAATAATATTATTAAAATTTAAAATTGTTAATAAAAAATATAAAAATTTAAAATTTAAAATCAAAGAGAATTATAATTATAAATATTAAAATATGTACAGAAATTAAAAATTATGTACAAAAGATGAAAAAAAATAACATTAATACTAAAATTTAAAAATTATTAATAAAAAATATAAAATTTAAAAGTGAATTATAAATCAAAGAGAATTATAAATAATATTAAAATTGAAAGAAATTATTAAAAATCACACAAAAAAAAAATATATATATATATATCAGAATTTAATACTAAAATTTACGCGTCAGAAAACAAACTAAATTTTAAATATTTTTGAATATTTTGTACCTAATATCACACCCCGGTGGGCTAGGTCATAAATATTGGCACACGTTTTCATAAGAAATATAGATTAATAACTTAAAAAAGAAAATGAAGTGTGCACTATTAGTTCAGGCACTGTTTTCAACAAACGTGCTTTCTTTTGTTATTATGTTTTATTTTAAGGGGTTGTTCACGTGATTTTTTTTCTGAAAGACGTTGATCTAGTTTAATTAGTATTTTTGAGGAATGTATAGGTGGATCCTTATTACTCTTGCATTATAGATGCTCACAGTAAAATAGGGTTTAATAATTTTGATATAAGTAATTATTTTGATGTAAAATAACAAAAAAAAGCTAATTTTGTCTAAAATTTAAAACAGAAATAAAAGCATAAGGTATAAGTTCTCCACGAGCTTTACAGAAAACAGTGTTATTTCTTGTACCAAATTGCAGTTCTGGGGTAGATTTTATCCAAGATTGAATTAATAACATTTTTATTTTTGGTATTTTAAATAAATTTTTTGCAGGCACATACAATATTTCAAGTTAGCCAGAAGATAAATATTTTATTAGTTTTTTAAAGGTTTCGTCATTTAAAGCTAGTTATAATGACGGTAGTTCAAAAATTGTTATCTCCGTCAGAGATAATATTGCAATCATGGTAAACAGCATTTTCAGGCTGTGGAAAAGATTTTGAGGTACTATCGGATCGAGGGCGTTTTCTTTACATACCATTAATAGAACTTGATTATTATTCTTAGTGTTAAATACAACTACTTCATCAACAGGCATTATTGATGGGAGATCGGGCTTATGTTCTTTAACAAAATATGAAAATTTATTATTGTCAGAGTTAATGCTAGAATAAGGTATTACGAGGCTGTTAATCTCTTCCAGAGGGGTTTTAATTATATTGTTTTAATTATATTCTTTCAGTTTCTGAATTGTTTCGATTTGTTTAAAATTTGGTTGTGAGCCTTTAGAAGAAATTATGTGACCGAAGTATTCTATTTCGTCGTGTAAGAATTCGCATTTGTCTATCTCAAGCTTTAAATTATGTTCCTTGAGGGCGTCAGATACATTTTGGAGCCTTGTGTTATGTTCGTCCAGGGTTCTCCCGAATACTACGATATCGTCTAGATATACAAAGCATTCTTTATAGAGAATTCTTTGTAGGACAATATTCATCAAACGCTGGAACGTTGCCGGAACGTTTTGAGCCCAAAAGGCATTTGTATGTATTCGTAGTGGCCTCCTGAAATCGTAAAGGCTGTTTTGTGACGGTCCTCAGATTTTATCAGGATCTGATGGAATCCTGATGCTAAATTTAAGGTGGAGAAATATTTCGCGTCACCTAGATGGAATAGTATATCTTCTATGTTTGGCAGTGGGTATTTGTCCTCAATTGTGATATTATTCAGGCGTCTGTTGTCTGTGACTATCCGCCATTTTTGTTTTTCTGAGCTATCTAACTTTTTTGGCACTACCCAGATGGGAGCGCTGTAAAGCGAATTGCTTTCCTGTATAATATCATTATATAACATTTCTTTTATCTGTTTTCGCACTTCTTGTTCGTGGACTTTGGGAAATCTGTAATTCTTTACGAATAAAGGTGTGGGATCTGTGACTCGTTTCTCATGATGTAAAGTGGTTGTATGAGTCAATTTGTTATCTTTAATATGAAATAGATTCGAATTATCTAAGCAAAGTTTCAAAATTTTATTTTTATCGTTTTCGTTTTGAATATGTGAAAGCCGGATATTATCATGGACTTCATTTAAGTGTTTAGTGTTTTCTATATTATTTATATTGTATACCTTTGTAGGGTCGAATTGAATTTGTTTGGATAATTGCTCCATAGTGTTCTAAAAAGTCGATACCTAGAATGCCATGGAACGGGGTATTTATTGAATTTGGATCGATAACCTGAAATTCGAATGGAAATTGATTTCCATCTTCCTTACAAATTTTTAAGTTAATCGATCCTAGAGTTTTTTTGTAGTCAGTTTCTATTCCTCTGACTACTACTTTGTTTTTTTGATTAATACTATCATTTTTAATTTCACCACTGTGGACCAGCGATATACTAGCCCCTCTGTTTATAAGGAAAGTCAATTTTTTGTTTTCGGTCAATGCATCATTACAATAAAAAGTTAATTTTTAATATTAAATGAATTTAATACGTTAGATAAGTTATGTCGGAGTAGCATTGGCTGTTGGAGGTCGACGGTTTGGCTACAACTACAGTCGACTCGTTCGTGTTTAAATGTTCCGTCTTGTTATTTTGGTAACGTGGTGGAGGAGCATTTGATGTGCTTTGTGCTAAGTGACTACGTATTTTACAGTAATTGCAAATTTTTATAGATTGATTAAATGATTGGGGATTATCCTTTTTACGACACTCTCTAGTGTTATGACTTTTTAGTTTGCATATTTTACAATATTTCGAGATGTTACTTTTAGTTTCGTTTTTAAAAGAGGATTGGGATTTCATAAACGATTCCTCTTCAATTGCTTTTTTAAGAGCTTCGTTTAATGCTCGAAGCTTGGGGGAGGTTAATTGCAACCTTTGCGAAATTTGAGGATGGCACTCAGTTATTAACCGATTACAAAAGGATTCCTCAATTATGGGAGCCATTAATGTATATTCTGTTGTGGTTTGTTCGTAACGTAAATTGCCCATACGTTCCATTTTTAATTTATTAATTCGATAAAAAAATGAAAAAACATCTTCATTGCTACTTGATGTCTTAAAAATACATATTATAACGGAATATATGTCTAATATTTTAATTGCTGAGGCTTCAAAATTTAACTCAACTACTAATTGTTCTATTTCACTGAACATGTCATATTTATAATCTGGTTTCATGAGGATACGACTTCCACCACATTTTATTATTTTTCTGCAGGAATATATTCCTAATTTTATGTTCCCTATTGTTAACATTTTTACTTTATCTTCACACATCCAATGTTCACAAACACACATTACGTCAATTTTAATACTCATCTCGTCCAATAATACTCCTAATAAAGATTCTTTTTTTAATAGTCCTTCAACATTAAAATGCATTATATTTACATTGTTTTCTATTTCATATCTTCCATTTTTTGGCACTTCTTTTATATTATTTATTTTATTCCATAAACTGTCTTTTTTATCACATTTTTAGTAGCTAAAGTTGGCTGCTTGTTTACGAAAAATAAATCGCTTTACAAGTACTCCTTGAGGCCACTTATTTGCATTGTATATTTGATCAGTTAGCGATCTGTCGGCTCCAATTCTAAAACTTTTATACATTCCTTTGTTCTGTAGATCTTCAACTGAAAACTGATAGTTTTCGTATTTTCTTACTAAGAACTTTTTTATTTTTTCAGTAGTACTTTCTCGATCACAGCGTCCGAGGAAAATCCATATTATCGAGTCAATGTACCCCTTCCGTTGATGATCTATTTCTCTTCCTTTTGTACGTGACTGTCGTAAATCCATCATCCTCGTTTTCATTTTCATCGTTTCCGTTGTTGTCATCGGTTATTGAACTAATATTATTTGTAGAAGTTGTTGGACCAGCATTTTGGAATTGATTTTCATCATCCTTTATTGTTTTATTAAAAAAATTGGTTATTTCCGTCTTTTTTTTATTAAGAATTTTGACTTTTTTTGTTGATACTCTTTTAGTTTTGGCCACCTGAGCTCTCTGATGTATTACTTCTAATTGTTGACGTAATTTGAGGTTATTCACTGTTACGTTCTGTAGAACGTTTTGAGAATTTTAAAAATTGTTAATTTCCTAAATTAATTTTATTGAACTTTTTGTTGCCTCTAACTGTATTTTTGCTGTACCTTTTTGTTGACACCAACTGTACTTTGGTATGTGTCAAATTCATTAAATTTTTTTTTGATTGGTAGAACTGTGGTAATGTAATTTTCGCGCTAAACTCGGCCTATATATATATCAGTTGATCGGTTATGTTAATTCTCTTTTAATTTGGTTTCGATCACGACCGGGCTTCGATATAATACAGGTACGATTAAATTATGTTTTTTTTGTTATATATTTTACATTATTGTAATAATGAAATTAGTTTTTAACATGTAAAATTTTGGTCACATGTAGTTTGGAGGTTATACCTATGTTGAATTCAAATCCTTTTTTTAATTTCAACTTTGACAATGATTAATTTAATTAAATTTACAATTTTATTTATTCAATTTCTTAAATATACTTCGATATAATACAGGAATTTTGTAACTAAATATGTGAAAATTGGTATAAACTTTTTGGAAGTGGATATTGAGTGACAAGTACCATAGTGGAAATTAGTATGTAAACTGGAAAGCACATGTTACCTTTAAATGGACAAATTCAGGATGAAATCAACTCGCTGACGGTTTAGATTTGGAGTTTACGCCCTTTTATTACATCTATACTTGGACAATCATCACCGTTTCAACGTTCTAAAGTCCATTTTACATCATCTTCAAAGTTTAGTTAAGTAATCCTTTTTGGCATGTTTTATTTCCTTTTTTTGCAAATTAATTGCATGGTGCTTTCTTTAATTAATAAATTAACTTTTGTTTGGTGAATCTAAAGTGTAAAACAGTTGACTTTTCTGCAATTTAACTTTCTTGTAATGTGTAGTTTTCATTTAACGTAAAACAATTGATATCTATTCGTATTGACTTTTCTGTCACTCAAACCATTGTTAAATCTTTATAATGTTCTTTCATTTAATCGAAATTAAGCCTACCTACATAAGTTACATAGCCTACCTAACCTAGTCATGAATTTTAAATTATAACGTGCATGTATATTAGTCAGTAAATATTTCTATCTTGTTAAATTTCTATATCTTTCTTACTTTCTCTTTTTGTAGTTTATTAAAATTATTGTATTTCGTAATTTTCTCTATATTTTCCTGCGTATGTTAATTTTCTTGCTCTTTATTTTATCTTGCTAAAATATATACTGACTAACTAACTTTTAGTATTATGTAATTTTTTTCTAAACTAATTTGTTGCTATTTTATAATTACTTTGTTGCTACTTTACAAATTTCCAAAATTTTAATAATTTACATTGTAATTGTTAATTAACCAAGAAATTGTTGTTAATTATTTATTGTAACAAATACTTTTATCACTCAATAATCTAATTTTTTCTGTACAAAACTTCATTTGGGAACAATCTGAAATTAACATTCACGACCCTGAAATTGTACCAAAAATTGTACAATTAAACAATTAAACAAAAAAAAAAAATATATGTAAGACTGAACTAGCCAAAGCAAATAAATTTTAATTCAAACTGAAAATTTTTATTATTTAAAATTTTCCTTTTATTTTTTTTCAGGCAATAAGAAACTTTCTTAATTTCAAACAATTAAAATTTTATTTTAAATAAATTTCTTTTATTTACTTTGAATTCTCTAACAAATATTATGGCGCGGCCAACATTGGGGCCCGAAAATTTTCAGATTGTTCCTAAACATTTCTATTTTCTCTTTTGTGACTTTTGTATTTTCTTCGATATTAACATTTTTTTATTGTAGGTAGCCCAATTTTTGAAAAAGGAGTCCGATCGTGATTGCTTTGTGTATTGGATTTTAAGCCATTTTTATGTTTTAATACTGTCGAAATCCGGGATATGGTTATTGTGGATTTTATTGCCCAAACGGAGTTCGATGTTTTGAGTATGAATTTTTTTTTACTTCAGCAATTTCGTAAGTGACTTTTTCTAATTACCTTTCTTTATTTATCCTATTTCCTTTTCTTGTCTGTCTGTCTGTTAATACTTTTAATATTTTGAATATTTTCAAATTTTTTTCTTTAATATGGACACACACGTAAGCTTTGTTGGTCTTAAACGAGACGAACTCGCCTATGAACTTTTACGTCATGGTCGCAGTGCCACTGCACTTACTGCCAGACAGATGTCTGCTATACTTAACTCAGGCTTAGAAATAGATCAGACTTTTGCCCCACCATTAGTTGGTGAAATTGGCACATTACAGGCCAAATACAGTCAGTTGTGCTCTGAAGTTCGTTTGTTTGTCGGTACGGAGGAGTCCTTAGAATATCAATACCTTTCTAATAGAATTGCACATTTCTTACGTAGATTAAACCTCGTTAGAAACCATCGTTATCGAGATGAGAATTCAGTGCCTCTCATTGAACAAGCTACGTTATTAGAAAATTCATTTAATGACCTAGACTCCGAACTTTTGGAGCGTACTAGGCATATCACTGCTAACGTTCCTATGGCGGTTCAACACGCTGTACAAACTTATAAACCTCCACCTGTTTATAAGTGGAACATTAAATTTAATGGTTCTGGTAACGTACAAGAATTTATAGATCGTGTTCATGAATTGGCAGAAGCACGACACGTGTCACATCACGACCTTTTCGTCTCTGCCGTGGATCTATTTGAGGGTTCGGCATTGAATTGGTACCGAGCGACTAAACCTGACCTACAGTCGTGGGACCAGCTCTTAGATTCTTTGCGAAAACATTACGGTCTGTCTACTTCAGATGACGCCATCTGGAAAGACATTTACAATATTAAACAGGGCCCTACGGAAAGGACGGTAGATCTTTTTATTCGCCTAAAGCAATTATTCTCAAAGCTTTCGGTACAACCCGATGAATCACGTAAGATAGACATCATTACCTCCGCTTTATCAAAAGACAATAGTTTACTAGTGTCCATCGGCATGTGTGACACTATGGACAAACTGTACACACTTTGTGCACAGCTTGACCGAGTAAAAGCCGAACACGTATCACCTCGCGTAAATAGTACATCACCTAGTTTTCCGTCGACGTCTCGATCATCTACCAGTAACGTTTCAAATAAGTCAGTACGTTTTATATCCTCAATGAAATGTTATAACTGCCGCCAGGAAGGCCATCATTTCCGGGATTGCGATAAACCTAAAACCCGTTATTGCTATCGCTGTGGAGCCCCTGACGTCACTGTTAGGACTTGCTCCAAATGTAATAAATCTTTAAACGCCAAGTAGGCTTCCGTTTGAATCGTCGGTCGCCTCCTTCGGTTAACAAATCGATTCGTTCGATGAGGCGTGATTCTGAAGAATGGACTTCATGGTTATCTACGGTTCGCAAATTTTGTGTTCAACCACCACCTAGCAATAATTGTGAAAATCCGACATACTCATTTGTTTCAGTCAATAACGACTCTCGTCCTTACGTCCGTCTGTAATCTCTGGACGTAAAGTCCTCGGCTTAATCGACTCCGGTGCTGCCGTGACAGCAATTAGTTCAAAATTTTACGACCAAATTAAACATAACCTTCCACCGTTATGTAAGTTAAGCCCATTTACCCAGATCACTGTCGCAAATGGTTCGTCTTGTGAAATAAAAGGAAAAGCTTTTATTCCGTATAAATTTCATAACCTTACGTACACCGTACCTACGCTGGTTATTGAAGGTCTCTCCAATGATCTTTTATTAGGAGTGGACTTTATCAAGAAATTTTGTATTTCGGTCGACTTTGCTCGTAGCACATATCAGTTCGTCGGTTCTGATATCTGTTCACTAGAGCAAAATCAATCATTAACTGATGACCAACAGCGTAAACTAGAAAATTTAATTAAAAGCTTTCCACAACCAGATAACTTGCCCTGCACATCTGCTATCGTACACAAAATCGATACTGGCGATGCCCAACCAATTAAACAGCGGAATTACGTTGTGTCAAAACCTATCCACGATTTTATCAATCAAGAGTTTGATAGAATGTTATCTTTGGATATTATAGAAGCCGCTCAGAGTCCCTGGAACAATCCGATTGTGGTAGTTAATAAGAAATCCACTGATGGAAGTCCTAAGTTTCGATTTTGCCTTGATTTTCGGAAACTTAACGCAGTTACCAAAAAACATGCATATCCACTACCATTTATGCATCAGATACTCGACCGTTTAGGTAATGCGAGTTGGTTCACTACGTTAGACCTTAAGTCCGCCTTTTGGCAAATACTTTTAGATCCTAGTAGCCGTCCTAAGTGTGCATTTTCTGTACCTGGACGTGGCCAATTTCAGCCAAAACGAATGATGTTTGGATTAACCAATGCGCCTGCTACTCAGCAATGTTTAGTGGATACTATTTTAGGTCCTGGTCTCGAACCTTATGTTTTTGTGTACCTTAATGATATAGTCATCGCTAATGCATCTTTTGATGAACATATCAAAACTTTATATGAGGTGCTAACTCGTTTGAAAGCAGCAAATCTGACGCTTTCTTTAGAGAAATGCCATTTCGCGAAACGCGAAATTAAATATCTTGGTTTTGTAGTAAATTCCTCAAGTATACAAGTTGATTCCGATAAGACCAGTGCAATTGCCACTTATCCAATACCTAAATCAGTTAAACAAGTCCGTTCATTTTTGGGAATAGTATCGTGGTTCCGTCGATGGATTCCACATTTTTCGGAACTTGCTGCTCCTCTAGTTAAACTTACGAGGAAAAATTGTAAGTGGAATTGGGACGATACCACCCAAAAATCGTTTGATGCTTTAAAGAAATGTTTATTATCACCACCCATACTTAGCTGTCCGGATCCGAATTTACCATATACGATACACTGTGACGCGTCCAACTTTTCTCTCGGTAGTTGTTTAACGCAGCAAACCGCTGAGGGTCAGGAAAAAGTAATTGCATACGCTTCCCGTGCGCTTACTAAAAATGAAATTAACTTTTCCGTAACCGAAAAGGAGTTACTCTCGATCTTGTGGTCGATTAATAAATTCCGAGGTTACGTCGAGGCCACCCGTTTTACGGTTATTACGGATCATTTTGCCTTGAAGTGGTTACACAACTTGAAAAACCCTTCAGGTCGACTAGCACGCTGGAGTCTGCAATTGCAGTCATACGATTTTAACATCGTACATAGAAAGGGATCATCCCATACGTTACCTGACGGTTTGTCCCGTATACCTACCGACGTTAACTTAATTGAAGTTACTAATACTCATTATGATCGTTGGTATCGGAGAATGTTAGCTAAAGTTGAACGGTTTCCCGACAAATTTTCCCACTGGAAAATTGAAGATGGCAAATTATATAAATTCTGTACACCTGTTAACCCACTAAATATAGATGAAGATCCTTGGAAGTTAGTATTACCCACTTCACTCCGTACAAACGCTTTGAGTGAATGTCACGACAATGTTACTTCCGGACATTTTGGTGTTTATAAAACCTTATGCCGTTTAACCCAATTTTATTATTGGCCAGGCTTACGCACCGACGTTCTACGTTATTGTCGATCATGCCAGGTTTGTGCTCAGCACAAAATCGAACGTAAGTTACCTGCCGGATTTATGGGTAAGCGAGTTATCGATAAACCCTGGTCAGTATTATGTACTGATCTCGGAGGCCCATATCCCATGTCTACTAACCGAAATCGTCACGTTTTCGTTCTTTCAGATTTATTTACCAAATATATATTAATTTTTCCACTACGTGAAGCAAACGCGAAAAATATTTTAAAAATATTTGATAAGGTATTCCTTACTTTTGGGTTTTGTGATGCCATAATTTGCGACAATGGCACACAGTACGTATCTGGTCCAGTACAACAATATTTTAAAGACCACAATGTACAGGTTCAGCTTTCTCCTAAATACCATCCACAGAGTAATCCCGCTGAACGTGCTATTCAAACCGTAAAAACCCTAATTGCTTCATATATTAACGAAAATCAACGAGATTGGGATTCGAATTTAGACGCTTTTAACTTCGCTATAAATTCCGCAGTACATCACACTACTCAATTTTCACCCGCATACCTTATGTTCGGTCGTGAATTTAAATTATTAGGTACCCCATCATCTCAAAATCCTGTACCTTTCGATATTGACCTCAATAACTGTCCTGAACGTATACGTAATTTATCGAATGCATGTCGTATTGTTCGTGAACGTATTGCTAGCTCACAGGAAAGTAGCGCTAATCGATACAATTTACGTCACCGTTTTGCTTCATTTAATATAGGCGACTACGTTTGGAAAAGACATTTTCATTATCAAGTGCTGGTGAATACTTTAGCCCCAAATTAGCACCTAAATTTATCAAATGTCAAATATCTAATAAACTTTCTGACAACCGTTACGAGTTAGTATCTATCGATGGTAAAAATTTAGGCACATACCATGTCTCTATGTTAAAACCATACGTTGAGCGCCAACAATAAAAATCAATTTAGTAGTCCATATTATCTATATTATCTCTTATCTTTTCACTACGATTAATTATTTCATTTATTGTACGTAAATACACTGTTACATTTTTACAAAATTTGGTGATTACCTTTTTTTATCTAATTTACATTCAGTCCGTCTGCTGTTATCAGTTTGTCTGTCATTTATATATTGCCGCACTGCCTCGGCATGCAGAATTTGGCAGTTGGCCGTTCTTTACAATCTTTTTGCCATTGGAGGTAAAAACCCTCGAGAAATTGCGATTAAAATGACTCTATCAACTTGTCATTTATATTTTATATGGTGACAGTCATTATTTTCTAGTCAATTATTCTCATTTTATCTCTTCTAGTCCGTCCGTTCGTCTTTTACCCTTCACTTTAACATTCGTAGTCCGTCCGTTCGTCTAAATTACTCCTATTAACTTCTATTTGTCACCAAAGTTAACTTACATTCAATTTATATTACTGTCCTTAATAAAATGTAATATATCTTTACCTTTAAATTGCTATCTGATTTTATTTAGTGGTCATTTGACACTTTTTCTATGTGTAATAAATGTGTATTTACGTTACTCTCTATTACATTTAAAATTTAACTACTTTTGCCTTTTTATAAATTTACTCCTTACTTAAAATTGCATTTACCTTACGTGTCACTCGACGAAAAAAAAAAACTTTCCCTTCGTATTCATACTCGAATAATTTGTTTCTAATTATATTTACGTTTCCGTTTACTCAGGCTTTCCCTGAAGGTAAACGAAGGCCTTTAGTTAACATTTCGCGATGTTGCTTGGGGCACGACATGAATTTGAAATCATGTCATTTAATTTTGTATATTTATATTTTTCTCTCTGCATTACCTATATTCTCTTTACCTTATTTGTATTTTTCTTATTAAATTAGTTAAGATTTAGTTAGTAAGTGTATCTTCCGTTTCGTCAGGTGTCAACTTGATCGAAACGAAGGCTCTTTGATAATGTTGACTGACATTACTTGGGGCATGACATAAACAGAATTTATGTCATTTAATATTAATATTTCTCAAATTTACGTTACCTTTACCTTGCGTTTACCTTTCGTAATAGAATCATTACGTTTTCTTTACCTTTTTGTATTACCTTTATGTACTAAAATTTAATTAGGGTTAATTAGCACTAAAATTAGTTTAACATTTAGTAATTTAAAAAAAAATTTAGTTTATAGAATAGTAATAATTTAATTTAGTGTGCTACCATTTCGTCCGGCTTACGTCTGATCGAAATGAAGGCTCTGTGGCTAATTTTTCGGAATTAGTTTAATCCGATTTTATAACAGAGCAAGGCATTGTGGGAGCAATGTCATTTAATTTAAACAAAAATTTTTTTTGTTCGCAATTCATTAGTAATTTAAACTTAAGGTTTTTCAGGGTTTTGCTTGTGTGTTCATATTACTACAATTTTTACCCAAATAATTTCAACAGTCACTTATTAAATTGAGTTCGTTGTATTTTTTTTGTCGTTACCTATAATAGTTTTATTTCTTGTTTTCTTATATTTCTAGTCAATGGGAATTGAAAATGGCTCGTGATTATGCTAATTACAGGGAGACTCACTCAATTTTTTTTTTCTTTTCTTTTGTATTTCGTTCGTTGTGGGCTGACCAAACATTATGTTTATTACAGCACAACGATTTATCTTACCTTTTCTCTTTGTAGGTCCGGCCGACCACTATAATTTATTATTGCGGGGACTTACATAAATTTTTTTTCTATTTTCGAGTGATCTCTGGCTGACCGGCTAATCATTGTTCCATTGCCCATATACAATTTTGCAAAGCAAAGCGCTTAGGCGGATCTATATTTGAGCTAAATCTCAAATTTAATTGAAATTTATTGAATTTATATTTGTCTCAGACAAATTTAGTTTAGTAAGTTAGTTTAGTTAACTATTTTTGCGATTATTCGGATTTATGTCTGAGCTGTCAGACTTAGGTTAAGTAAAATTTTTTCATTAGTAACCTGAAAAGTACAACGAACCTCAAAAAGAATTGAATTTCGATTAAAACAACTTATTTCAATCTCAAAACCCTATTTCAAAAAAAAAAAAAAACTTGCCTTTTTATCCTTTATATTCCGTTCAGTCACTACTATACATTTTGTACATACAGCACTATACGAGAATGCTGAAATTTGGTAAGATTAATCAGTTTGGCGCCCAAATTTAGCAAACACATCTTTGCTAAAATAGAAATCACTTAACTGCTTTTAGGATATCTAATCTTACTATTCAAAAAAAAAAAAAAAATTTTATCAATTTTTTTTTTTAACGGGTCGTTAAGAGTGTTACGTTCTGTAGAACGTTTTGAGAATTTTAAAAATTGTTAATTTCCTAAATTAATTTTATTGAACTTTTTGTTGCCTCTAACTGTATTTTTGCTGTACCTTTTTGTTGACACCAACTGTACTTTGGTATGTGTCAAATTCATTAAATTTTTTTTTGATTGATAGAACTGTGGTAATGTAATTTTCGCGCTAAACTCGGCCTGTATATATCAGTTGATCGGTTATGTTAATTCTCTTTTAATTTGGTTTCGATCACGACCGGGCTTCGATATAATACAGGTACGATTAAATTATGTTTTTTTTGTTATATATTTTACATTATTGTAATAATGAAATTAGTTTTTAACATGTAAAATTTTGGTCACATGTAGTTTGGAGGTTATACCTATGTTGAATTCAAATCCTTTTTTTAATTTCAACTTTGACAATGATTAATTTAATTAAATTTACAATTTTATTTATTCAATTTCTTAAATATACTTCGATATAATACAGGAATTTTGTAACTAAATATGTGAAAATTGGTATAAACTTTTTGGAAGTGGATATTGAGTGACAAGTACCATAGTGGAAATTAGTATGTAAACTGGAAAGCACATGTTACCTTTAAATGGACAAATTCAGGATGAAATCAACTCGCTGACGGTTTAGATTTGGAGTTTACGCCCTTTTATTACATCTATACTTGGACAATCATCACCGTTTCAACGTTCTAAAGTCCATTTTACATCATCTTCAAAGTTTAGTTAAGTAATCCTTTTTGGCATGTTTTATTTCCTTTTTTTGCAAATTAATTGCATGGTGCTTTCTTTAATTAATAAATTAACTTTTGTTTGGTGAATCTAAAGTGTAAAACAGTTGACTTTTCTGCAATTTAACTTTCTTGTAATGTGTAGTTTTCATTTAACGTAAAACAATTGAATATCTATTCGTATTGACTTTTCTGTCACTCAAACCATTGTTAAATCTTTATAATGTTCTTTCATTTAATCGAAATTAAGCCTACCTACATAAGTTACATAGCCTACCTAACCTAGTCATGAATTTTAAATTATAACGTGCATGTATATTAGTCAGTAAATATTTCTATCTTGTTAAATTTCTATATCTTTCTTACTTTCTCTTTTTGTAGTTTATTAAAATTATTGTATTTCGTAATTTTCTCTATATTTTCCTGCGTATGCTAATTTTCTTGTTCTTTATTTTATCTTGCTAAAATATATACTGACTAACTAACTTTTAGTATTATGTAATTTTTTTCTAAACTAATTTGTTGCTATTTTATAATTACTTTGTTGCTACTTTACAAATTTCCAAAATTTTAATAATTTACATTGTAATTGTTAATTAACCAAGAAATTGTTGTTAATTATTTATTGTAACAAATACTTTTATCACTCAATAATCTAATTTTTTCTGTACAAAACTTCATTTGGGAACAATCTGAAATTAACATTCACGACCCTGAAATTGTACCAAAAATTATACAATTAAACAATTAAACAAAAAAAAAAAAATATGTAAGACTGAACTAGCCAAAGCAAATAAATTTTAATTCAAACTGAAAATTTTTATTATTTAAAATTTTCCTTTTATTTTTTTTCAGGCAATAAGAAACTTTCTTAATTTCAAACAATTAAAATTTTATTTTAAATAAATTTCTTTTATTTACTTTGAATTCTCTAACATCACCTTCAAAAAAGTTTCGGCAAATAATTTTGCCGTGTGTTTTTCTACCGCTTTTTTCACTATTTCACTAAAAAACTCTATTTCGGCACTTTTCAACGTATATTTGAACAAATTTACCCATTCCGATCCATCAAAAATGATTTTTATCCAGCTCGCGTCTCTGGCAGGTTGATATGACGACACGTACATGTAGTCACGTATTCTGACAGTATTATGGCAGTACGTCAAGTATTATGACTGATTGTCTTCTCCTAAATGTAAAGAGGCCAAGCATAGCTATATAGTAAGTAATAATTATTGACAATGAGTGACAAAACTAATTTTTTTTTTAAATTATATTGCAAAACTAATCTTTACTAATATCTAAAAGCAATAAAAAATTTAACTTGGCAACAATAAAATTTAAAAAAATTAGTTTTTTTGTGAAATAAAAAAGCACTGTGTCACACAATGTCGTCTGTGTTTTTTTAATGTAAAACGTTCCAGACTGGTTTGTTGTGTTTTTAATTTCATTCAAGATAACACTTAATTTTAATATGTTAACGGCCACGCCGGATTTTGATGAAAAACTCAACTTATACAGTACTTTTTCTCAATTATATTTAAGGTATTTTACATTTTTGGATTAATAATGGGTCAAGGAAAGCGTTATTGATGTATTTTTTTCTTTTTATGACCTTTATTGACGTTGTGTTTCAAATCAGAGACTTACATTACTATGATTGCAATACAACGTTAATCATCGTCATACGTATCATACGCAATGCGATGTAGTGACATAAGAATACTAACTGTAAAATAAGAAACGTGTGAAGGTTAGAATTAATTTTCGATTTTAAAAGCACGTCAGTTTTAGTTATTGAATAGAATAAAATATTAGAAATACCTGATGACAGAAATGTCAAAACTGGATGTAATTTTTTTTTTTTTTTTTGAACAGTACGGCGAATTTAGTTTTCCGAATTATCACGTAAAGTACCTAGTTAATTTATTCTTATCGTAATGTAATATCATATCAAAAGTATATTATTGCTAAAGACGTACTATGTTCATTATATGGCATGGGGAAACTATTGGATATATCGCTACCTTTCTGTCCCAATCTTGTATATAAATATTGCAAAATGAAATCAATGCCATAAAAAAAATGTATGGAGAGAATGCAAGAAAGTTCATAAAACCATGTTGTTGGTACATTTTATTTAAAAATAAAGTAATAAATGGAAATAAATTGAATCGAAACAATTACAAAAAGATAAAATGTCAAACTGAATAAAAAGGAAGATTTTTTGCAATAATTAAAAAAAAAAAAAAAAAAAACAACTCAAGGGAAAATAATTACTATCTAGATTCTAGATAATGATAATAAAATGCTTAATTTCCAGCCACGAAATAACAGAATCAATTCAATTTTTAATTACAATTTCCATAATCGGAAGATATATCACAGAAGTGATAAATTGTCTTCAAAAAGATTGTTGAGTTCTCCAAAAAATGGAAGTTATTTAGAGAAAATATAATGATTCCAAAAATTATGCATATTCGTAACAATAGAATCAATCATGGTTTATTTCCCATGTATCCTTTTAAAATAATGGAACGATATAATAATTATTTTAAAATTAAATAATAATTTGGACCGAGTTTCCAATTTATTTCTGTTTTTCACTGCTTTTTTATAAATAGAATAATAGTATGTTATATACCAAGGGACTAATGTCAGAGGGCCTGTAAAGGCCCGAGGGCAAAAATTGACACGAAGGGTGAAAAAACACCTTAGTCCGGTGTAGGAATAATTATTTTTATTTTTTTTTCGTTTACTTTTTTATTTCTTTACTTATGTATTTATTATAAATATAAATAACTGCTAAATAAAAAAAAATCTTTACGTAAATTTTGCTTTACGTTTTTTCTGTTTTGGCTTGCATTTGCATCATTTTCTTCTATCTTGTTTTTCTCAGGAGTATCCGTTAGAACGACAGATGACATATTCCGGTTCTTAAGAACCGTCTTTTCTCTTTTTTTGGGAGCTGTCTTTGAAAATAGTCTAACCATTTGCGATGATATAACTGGATGTCCTGGTGTGGTCGCAACTGAAATTATTGGTTTCTAGGTCTACAGAAACTACGAAGATGGAGGAGGTGTCAAATTATTTTGTGAAACAGTTTGTTGTTCTTAAGTTCTGAAAATTGGTGATGAAGATGCAGATGAAGGTGAAGAAGGTAAATTCTCTTCGATTTCAGTCAGGTTGTTATTATCATTTTCCTTATGGAAATTGACTTCAGCATATGGATCAGGTCTATCAGTCACAAATGATAATAGAAACCCCTTTTCTCCAAATGTTTTGCGAAAACCTTGTATAATATATTGTGAACATTGAAAGCTGATAGGTATGCATCTTTCACAAACTCTCTAACTTGGTGAATTGTCACTGTTTTACCGGCATTTGACAATATCCACTCATTCATAGAAATTCTATACTTGATTTTGAAGGGGTCATATATTGTGACACCGAGGAACTGTCGCTTATGGTTACAGTGTGATGGGAAAGTGATTATTACAATAGTTTTCTCTAGTAAATTGAACTCTTCTGAGATTAATATGTAAATTATGATTGTCCATTATTATCAATGCCGAATTTTCTTTGGAAAGTTCTACATGCATTGCAAAATATTATTTAATGAAGAGCTTTAATAGAATATTCTTCATTCATCCATCCAGAAATATTTGCGAACATTACCTCAGACTTGTAATTTACTCGCGAGAATACAAAAACTGGTAGTAAAAAGCAACCAGCAGTATTAATAAAAAAAAAAAAACAAAGTTGTCACCAATGTTACTCAATTTTTTTTTTTTAACTTAGCATATTTACAACTCACTCAAAACACAATTCTATTTAAAACGAGTTAAATAAACTGTGTCAAATTAGACTTATTTTGCACCAAGGGCTTAGGCCACTCTAAAAGCCGAAAAAATAGGTTTTTTGGGGGAATTTTTTTCGGAAAAACTACAAAATAAATCGAGATTACAAATAACGGTGTTTATTATACATACCAGTGACTGTATACATACGAATAAAGGATTTGTATGACACACCAGTCCTGGGGCATAATGTCATGGCCTTCATTAGGCGGGGACTGGGATACACTCAGTCAGCTCGCATAGGTCTAGGAAACTAGCCCCATGCTTCCAGTTTACTTTGGGGGTTAGGGCCTCTTCGCACCACTGGTCAGACCGCGTGCTGTCTAACACACTTCTAGCTGAGCAAGTTAACACCCGAGCTCAACACAGCTCACTCGTCGAGACCCACAATCATGAACCTCTAGCCCGCGAACTTGGGCTTTTAACCACTACCACCACGAAACTAAACCTCAATGACCGAGACGAACACAAGGCCTGCTGGGATCCCGGCCCCCGTGGTACCGATAAGAGCAGTACGGTCAGCTTTTGGGTTCCCGGACAAGCCAAGAACCTCTCAGATTTAACTCCCGAGCAGTAGGGCTCTGGTGGACCCTATCACACACTCACCTGTCACCCACACATGTTTCGTTTTATTTCAAAGACTCAGGAAAGATTATTCCCACTCATACCTCTCATACCTCCACTCACCCTCTCTCTCATACACTTCCCACTCATCCAATTCCCCCCGCTATTCATACTTCTCACATACTCTCGCCATATGTTAAAAATCCTCATTCATACCCTACTGCATACAGGTGTCAGTCAAGGAAAGTCCGCGCATAGATAACTATTCGTTCATTGTGCCGTCACCCGTCATGAGATAGGTCACCTCGAGATTAAGTTCGAGGAGACCTGTCTTCTTTACCCCCCTAACATACGGTAGGAACATACCTCCACTCACCCTCTCTCTCATACACTTCCCACTCATCCAATTCCACCCGCTATTCATACTTCTCACATACTCTCGCCATATGTTAAAAATCCTCATTCATACCATACTGCATACAGGTGTCAGTCAAGGAAAGTCCGCGACTAGATAACTATTCGTTCATTGTGCCGTGACCCGTCATGAGATATTCCCATTGATACCTTTCATCCAACTACTCTGCCATTCATTCCTCACTCTGTCATCACATTCTTACGTTACCATATATTCATCCATTCGTTCTACTCTACGTTCATCTCATTTACCAGATCCCAGTTCTTCATGGGCACAGCCAATCTAAGTTTGGCACGTGCCGCTCTCCTCCAGACTTAAGCGTCCCATGGTAGGGCTCCCAGGAGTACCTGTAATTCCTTAGTAGAAACTGTCCTACACACAGGTAAACGTGCATACAAAACCCTTCACTAAGACTTAGTTAGTAAGTCCCTCGCATACTTGTACTTATACACATCATACCAAACGACCGACGCGTAGAGGGCGGCTGCAGTAAGCACATACTCATATAAGAGGCAAACAGCCTTTCGCCCCAGTCTCCATTTACGTTTAAGCATCCTGACAAAGTAACCAACCATGGCCAAGATTTAACGGTCGATCGCCGCCAGGTGCCCCGAGAAGGACATTCTCTCACTCACCACAGCACCTAAAAACTTATTCGTTGCAATTACCTTCACATCACTCCGTCTGTTACCTTCTACCAGAATGAGAAAGTCATCCGCATGCGCACACACAAACGCCTCAGTGCTTTCCAGTTCATCCAGCAAATTATTCATCATTAGGTTCCATACATACGGCCCACAGTGAGAACCCTGTGGATAACCCTTGTGCACTTCCTTCCATACCCTCTGCGTTTTCCCAATCACGCACACACTCCTCTCCCGAAGGTAATCACTCCATACAGCGTATTCCTTACATTTCGATCTTGCAATTTTCTCCAAGACGGTACCCCATTCAAGGTTGTCGAAGGCCCCCTGAAGTCCACAAATATTCTCATCGCATACTTGCAGCCACTATCATACACAAATCTTCTCCAGATGTTACTCCACAATCTCGCTTTTCCCTACATATGCGGTATACGGCACCTCAAGAGTATTCATTCCCCACACAATTACCTTTTATCAATTTCTACACCTCCCTCTACTCGTAAAGGCCTTAGAGTTCTGCATACACCATACGCCCTTCCTCCAAATCTTCACCTAAAATCCTTTGTACCCCAGGGTAGCGCTTCATAGTTGCTTTGACCACTCTTCTTCTGTTCATCCATATTATATAGAAGTAAGATATTTTGCTCGTCCTTCACACTAGCCAGGTTCCCCTGCTTCATTCCTGTCCTATACACCGCCTCTCTCTATTCAGCATCCAAGAGAGGTGCCAGGTCCACAAAAGAGCCACCTTTTCACCAAGTTGCGTTGGGGTGGTGGTGGTGGTATTTGTGGTGGCAACTCATAAAATATTTAAGCGACGTGCTGAAACAGAAATTGGCAGTGTATTGGCAAAATGTCTGAACAACACGGTGTTAAGTATAAGTGATCTGTGGACCACTTTTACTGCCACTAATGAAACAATGGATCCGGTTTTGGAGAAGTTGAATAAACTTGGTGCTGGTAAACCATTCAAATCCCTATCTACACTCAAGCCGTATGAAACGTGGAAAATTCTTGACGTACGACGCATGGAAACTCAATATGGGCCAGCGGTTGTGCTGGAAATTGCAGATGCTCAAGTGTTCCTTCCAAAACGATTCGCGGATTTGGATGAGCAGACCATGGAATGTTTACGTACAGGACAATATTTTATTACGTATAAGGGAACTGATTCCAGTGGTTTTTTACATATTGTGGAATTTAGTAAATAGCTATCACATGTATGATGTTAGGTGTAAGATTAAGGAACCTGTCATATGTCAAGAAAATGAATTGATTTACTTTTTAATTTTAATATTATAAACGTATATTTTATTAAAAATAAATTATTTTACGTATAAATTCTTATATTGTTCTTATTTTACAACACATTAGAACCTCCCAAATTATAACTTGAATTATGATAAGACTCTTAGTAGGTATGGGGCCAGTTGGCAACGCAATGTAATTGCCTATATTCAGGAGCAAGTATTTTAATGCTGGTTTTGAGTAGGTATGTGGTCACCTGATACTTGCATATAGCTTTCCATTCATTTTTCTGAACTAATTTCCGAATCGAAAGAGCGTAATGGGGTCAAAATGTGTAAGCCGAATGTCAACCGCTACTTCATAGAGTAAAATGAGCAACTCAGATATGGTGGTGGCGGTGGTATTGGTGGCGGTGATGGCGATGGCGGTGGTGGTGGTGGCGGTGGCGGCGGTGGTGGTGGTGGTGGTGGTGTTGGCGGTGGTGGCGTTGGAGTATATAAGTAATCGCTAACACAATTCTGAATTAATCTTGTAAGACTAGTTGAGCTTTACACATCTATTATAATGTTTGAGTGTACGCAGTGCTATAAAAGCTTCTCGCGGAAAAATTTTCTTTCACGTCATATAAGAGATACACATATGCGGAAATTTTCACCAAAAAGGTTTGAAAATAGTTACTCTCTTGATCCGCTAAAAAGACAAACATTAGACACGGCTGATTTATCTAGTTATGATACCGGGAGGAATGATGTTGATGATGAATTTCTAAACAATAAAGTTGAAGAAAGGTCCAATCCACTTGAACAAAGGATTAAAGCTGCATCAAAAGCAATTCAAACTAAATTTAATAATTTAAGAAATCAAAATAATGTTTACACACCCAGCGATGAGTCAAATAACAGGGTTTTAACCACTTCTGATAGTGGAACTGTTATCATTCCCAAGTTAACTACAGCTCTGCAAACTCTTTTGGATATTTTATTAATCAAAGAAACTCAAACTAAAGGTGAGGAATCTAATGAACGAATAGCAATAAAACGTCCAGTCAATTCAACGGACCAAGAACTACTTGCTAAGCGTATCAAATACAACGGCTCGGAAAATGCTAATGGGCAATCGAAAAATATAAAATACTGGCATAATCCTAATACTTTAATAGATGAATCACGACGTTTATACGAGAGTTCAGAGACTGGTGAAAAAATACTCAATATTATTCGGAGTTTAGAGGAAAATAAAAACATGTTGTTTAACGTTGACGATAGTGAAGCTTTAATCGAAGAGTTCGATGCTTTAAGAGAAACTACTGTCGGTCAAGAAATATTCTCTATACTTCGTGAACTTCAAAAGGCTGATGTTATTGAACCACTAGGTGATTATCTGGATGAAACTGATAAAGAAGATGCTAGCGATTATGATGATGATTAATTTAGATATTGCGTTCAACAAACACCGCGAGATGTCACCACTGATTCATTGTCTACAGTAAATTGCTGCTTCGACTGAATTAATGATAAAGTTGTTCACTTCAGCTGCAAACACCGCTGCTACCCCGCCACCGCCACAACCGCCACACAACCTCCGCCACCACCACACAAACACCTCCGCCACCGCCACAACCGCCACACATATACCACTGCCACCACCACACAAACACCACAACCGCCACCACCACAAAACCATCACAACCGCCACACATATACCACCGCCACCACCACACAACTGTCACGACCGCAACACAACTACCGCATTTGTGTGTTACGTCACCACCGCTATATAATTTGCTGAGTTATACTCCAGCTCATACACCTTATCATGGTTAAAGGGTATAAAATAGTTGAACTTACACAAAATATTATCTATTTACCGGTGGTTGTTAAAGAGTTAACATCTCTTTCGTTGAAAATTATACTTTCATGATAAAACAGTTACATTTTGGAACCATGTTAATTTACAATTCAACGCAGTTCACCGCTAGACGACCTAGCAATGGACTTTCGAAACCTAAGATTATTAAACGTAAAACTTTTAAGCAACAACACATTTCACCCGAAAATTAAGCATTCCTTAAATCACTAGGTCTTAAAGTAAAAAGAATTTGGTACTCACCAATGTGCTAAATATTATTAACAGTTTGTAATTTGATTGTAAACTAGCAATAGCTATTAGTAGCCATTTCCGAATACATTCCACAAATTAACTAACTATCCCCACCGCTTTTAATTATTCTATATAAAGTTGTGGATTGTGTGAATAATCTCAGTTCTACGGCGGCGGTAAAAAATGGCGTTTCTTGACATACAAGGCTATCAAGGAGCTAACAACGAATTTTATTTTAAAGAAGTTGGTATTGCTGCAGAAAATTCAGATGATATATTACATCTTAAATTCGACGCACCATTTAATTTCAACGAGTTGTCGAAGAAATATCAACGAGTAGCCCGTTGGCGGTGCCGAAATTGGCATGGGATACCTTGGTCGTATGGATTTATTCCGTACAAAAAACTTCATACCATATTGAAACCTATATTAAAGAAGTATGATGTTATATACGTCAAGGGCGGTGAAAAGAAGAAATGGATATCAAGTTTGTTTGATGGTACCGAAAACCAGCCGTGGATTCTGAATTTGGAAGAAATATTTGATGTACCGAAGATTTCCATTCTGCGAGATGAATATTATTCAAGACGCTGTATGCTTCATTCAGATAAAATTTGTTCATTAGAAAATTGTATTCTTTTAAAAAATTTTTATATGGAAAATAAATAGATTTTAAGTAATATATAGATTTAAGCAATTTAATTTTTTTTGTATACATATTCTATAAATAAAATTTAAAAAAAAATTATGTGCGTTTTATTTAATTATTACCCTGAATTCCCCTACTTTTTACAACAAGAAGTTACTTTCATTAACTTATACGAGTATTAACAAAAATCTTATGAAATTTATTATTCTAATTGAAAAACATATTTCATGATACACCCTGTATACTAAAATATTTATTAAAAATACTAAATATACACCCGTTATATATTATATGTGATATTATATATTAATATATGTATCTATTACATCATCATAAATAGTTAGCTGAAAAATCTAAACAAACTGAACTTAAAATAAACAAATTAATCGTATAAAGTGCTGACTCATATACAAAAATTGTACCCCTGAGGTACAGCTGACACCCAAATTTCCTGCAGTACAGTAGCGGTCAGAAATCTGGAGTCTGGACCCTGGAGACTGAAGTCATGATTGCGGCTAGCACTTGATACAGTGCCCCCACAAAATTTAACGGCCTCCTAATTTTCGTTTACGATGACCAGAATTTTTACAACTCAAATGTTAAGCAATAAATTTAAAATTCCGAGAAATTCATTTCGTATTCAAAATCTAACAAAGAAACTGATGACAAAGCAAAATCTTAAATAAACAATTTTAAAATTATTACATGATTCAAAATTATTATATAAATAAACAAATATAACAAAAATCCCCGCTTGTATGAGTCATAGAATAATTATAATTCAGCTAAGATAAACAAACTTATACTGATAACAATTCTTGGAAGCGGCCTCCCAATTTCCGTTTAAGGTGACGCAATTAAGTGAGGCCAAGATTTGCACGTAATAAGCACAGTACGCTTCAAAAAGTGATCGGATACCTTTTTCAGTTAGGGGGTCCGCACTTTTGACACGGCAGTGTACCAAAAATTTAAGTACAGTACGGTGTCAAATGTTTCGGACCACCCCTTGAGTTAGAGTAATCCAACATTCTTGACGCGGTAGTTCGTTTAAAATGACGCAATTGAGGCAAGCGCATGTTAGGGTCAAGGTTTGCACGTACAGTACGCTTCAAAAAGTGATCGGATACCTTTTTGGTCAGGGGGCCCGCACTTTTGATACGGCAGTGTACCAAAAATTTAAGTACAGTACGGTGTCAAAAGTTTGGGGCCACCCCCGAGTTAGGATATTCCCCACATTTTGACGCGATAGTGTACCCCATCTATCAAATTGTAACCTAAAATTCAGTCTGCGCATGCGTCGTGTACTTACATTTAATCTGCGCATGCGTTAGGTTTGCATTCAAAAACTACGTTAGTGCTGGCGGGTAATGGGTTAACCCAAAACCAAATTGTGACGACTAAATAGTGATGACGCATAATGGGTTAACTTGAATTTCTTTTGTCGAAGTAATGATAATGACTCATGACTTTCAAAGCCAACAGTATGAGCGCGTGTGGGGTCAAATGTCAACAACAAATTTTAATTACATGTACTCGGTACGTGCCGGGTCAAAGGTCAATCCATACACGGGGTACAGAGTGTCTCAAACGTTTGGGTACATCTTGCGTCAGGATGTAGTGGGTACATGTTGCGTCGGGATGTACCCAAACTTTTGAGACACACGGTGTGCTCGCTCTCTCCTAGCCTATCTACTATTTTTAACTGTTCTTCAGTGAACAGTATCACTCTGAATGGTGTAAAACAATATTCTTGAATGAAATTGTTGAACATCTTGCCCTGAAATTCTTGATCAAGTGTATCTCTTAATTCTAGCATGAACAAAATTACACACTTGTTTAAATCATTTTTTCCTCGGTCTTCATGGTGAATTTGATGAAGAACCGCCTGAGATGGGGCCTCTGTAAAATTACCATGATCTAATTTTTCTTCGTCAATTGCATTCAAACGTTCTAATTTAATACTATGTGCAGATTTAGCCCGTAACTCAGCAGCTAATGTGAAACGTTTGCTTCCACATATGTGTCGCTTGTGATTTTCTTTTTTTGCATGATTTATAGTAGAATTACGCAAAACAATGAATTACGAATCTGCATCAGTATTCAAGAAACCTTCATATATAAATTTAAATTGACAACATTGACTATTTTTACAACAGCCATAAGCTCGAAAAGATACTTGAAAAAGACTAGAATCATATGTACATTTGTGATACTTGAAACTTAAAATGCAGTGATATTTTTTTG
Organism: Brachynemurus nebulosus; assembly: GCA_035578155.1. Taxonomy (NCBI): domain Eukaryota; kingdom Metazoa; phylum Arthropoda; class Insecta; order Neuroptera; family Myrmeleontidae; genus Brachynemurus; species Brachynemurus nebulosus. Next base: position 4,845,927 of record JAPWDM010000007.1, on the reverse strand, counting down.
AGAAAAAATCATTAAAATCATCGGTCCATTTTTTTCTGTCTTCATTACACCTCTCTTCTTATCTAAATTCTCCCAAAAAACAGCAGGCATTTTCAGCACAGCATCTTCAAATATAAATTTACTCTTTTTTGTAGATCTTGAATAATTTCTTTTCAAAGGCTCAATTTCAAACTGATCATGAATATTAGTCATGTCAGGAGACGGTTCAACGATTTTCATACCTTCTTGTGATGAATCGGAAAAGGTTTGTGGCTGATTAGCAGTGTCAAGAGAAACTTCATTAATATTCTGATCTTCCTGAGATAAATCAGGAGACCATTTGCTAATCGTATCATCTTCCGAATATTGATCAAACAGATCAGAAGTGGTTTTATGAATTGCATGATTCAATAATGAAATTTCCTGAGATTTAATTTTCGTATTAGTACAAGCTAATAAAGCCTCTTGGTCAAAATTTGAGACATCAGAGGTTTGACTGCTGTTAAAATCGTCCATTAATGATGGAATTCCAACAGAATCGTTTCCATTATTATCATAGCAAGGAAAATCAAATGTTTCGGACAATAACTCGACTTGTAAACGTAACAGGAACGGAGATATTACACTTAAAATAGATTCTGTATTATTGCGGAAACGCCAATAACATTTATGGACATGCTTTTTAATAGTTTTTTCGACTACCTCAGGAAGAATATATTCACAAATACTATCTATACGAAACAGAAGATTTATTTTCTCGTGAATGTTTCGATGACTTCTTCAAAAGCTGAATAACATCATCATCATTGACACAATTAGCACAAGCCATAATAGCTGAGGCAAGTAATGCATCATCGACTTTAAAAACAGTTTTCGGCATTATAATCAATTTAAATCACATCAAATAATGTTCACTACAAACTAAAATCACAACCAAAAGTTATATCTAAATTGCATTGAAAATGTCACAAGAAACCAATTAAAAATCTAAATATCATATAGAGCTATATATACTTATAAATAAAAGTACACTGCTGCATCACTAGTTAGACCCCCTACTAGTTGTACCTGCGTGGAAATTTTTTTATACAAACAGTAACATGTTTACAATATTTTTAAACAAAAATCGACAGAAATATATTATACAGGGTGTGCTTTGCAAATAATTATAATTTTATAAATTATTTTATTACATAATCACATAAGTAATTAAAACATATTTAACGGGTCTTTTTATACATTTAAAGAAAGGAAAACATTGACATTATGCACCACACCGCACCATATTAAATAAACAAACATATTAAGTGGTCCAACCTAGTATCAATCTAATTAATACCTATACCTACATAGACATAGTAGATAATGTTTGAATGACTGAGCTGCTTTCATTTAGCGTGAGAAATCTTTTTGTATTTATTTTATAATCCTGTATTATATGAGGCACCAATTTTATTAAATCTTAACATTTTAAATACAGATTTTACAATTAAAATTTTAATAATGTTCTTTAGTTACATATATATATATATATATATATATATATATATATATATATATATATATATATATATATATATATAAGTTAATAAAAACTTTTTAATAAAATATTTTTTGTGGTGTGTTTTTATTATTAAATAATGTATTTATTATGTGTCGTTTTTATATTTTCTCTACGCAGTTGAAAATTTATAAATTTTAATTTCTTTTTAAATACGTATGTATATACATATAAGATCAGCCTATATTGTGCCTTGATAGTTATACTTTAGAGTGAGACTCACCACAGGTAGGGGTACATATACCAAAGACCCGGTGTAATTTCACAAAATATCGATCACAATAATTGTTAATTCAAACGAAATACAATTGAATTTTAATATAAAACTTTGAAAATCGAATACTAAATAAAAATAGATACATGAATATGCATATATAGATAAAAGTCAGAACAAAAAACATACGTATACAAAAATTAAACATGTAGTGAAAAGACAAGATGCATTTGACATTAAAATAATATAATACAGAAAAAATGTTAATAAACAGCAAGGTCCATGTAATACAGCAAATATTGCAATTACTTGTTGAATATATCAAAAAATTTCAGGAAAACGTGAACCACAGAAATGAAGTGAAGCAACAACCACAAAACCTTTTAGAAAAGTGAAGGAAATAAACCAACATTCTATATACTTAGCCCAAAGATAGATGGAAACTATGAAAAACAAAAAAAGGGTACAACAGTTTGTACTGCAAATGTTCGATGCCATAGCTTAAATAAATTGAAAACAGCACGTACGACATATGATTGGTTTTGAGTTACAGAGTACTCAGGATTTTCGAAACATAAAGACAAACATAAATTTATTACCCGATAAAAATTGTAAGTCTATTGAATATGACGCATTTAGAAAACAATATATTAAAAACAAATACCTAACGCCCAACAATGCCACAAGATGTCTGTAGAAAATACTACAAGAGAAAACCCTAATGCTTTTTATAATTTATTCAGAGAGTTCGAGATATGTTCAATCTCTTTTGACGCTTGCAAAAGAATAATGAGAAGACAATCTCTGATTTTTTTTATAATTTTTTGGGTGGTTTTGGTAGAGTTCAGAGGCCTACAACTGTAAAAAAAGAGCCTCCAAGGCCTTCTTGAATTTATAACTAATCGTGTAATAGTTGCTTCTGTAAAATTAGAAAATAGTTATAAATAGAATGTTGAAAAGATAATTTCTGATTTTTTTATAATTTTTAGGGTGGTCTTTACATAGTTTAGAGATTAAGAACTATTGAAGGGAGCCTTTGCTGGCTCTCTTTTGTTTACAATCAATCGTGTAATTGTTGCTTTTGTAAAATTCAAAAACATTTATGAAAAGAATATTAAGAAGATTATTTTTGAATTTTTTTTATTATTTTTTAGGTGGTTTTGGTAGAGTTTAGAGGCCAAGAACTTCGAAAGCGAGCCTCTGCTGGCTTCCTTTTGTTTATAATTAATCGTGTAATTGTTGCTTCTCTAAATTAAAAAATATTTATGAAGAGAATACTGAGACGATTATCTCTAAATTTTTTTATAATTTTTTGGGTGGTCTTTACCTAGTTTAGAGGCCAAGAACTATTAATGAGAGCCTTTGCTAGCCTTCTTTTGTTTATAATTAATCGGGTAATTGTTGCTTTTCCAAAATTCAAAAATATTTATGTGAAGAATGTTGAGAAGATTATCTCTGAATTTTTTTTATAATTTTTTCGGTGTTCTATACGTAGTTTAGAGGCCAAGAACTATTGGAGAGAGCCTTTGCCAGCCTTTTTCTGTTTATAATTAATCGGGTAATTATTGCTTCTCCAAAATTCAAAAATATTTATGAAGAAAATACTGAGAAGATTAATCCTGAATTTTGTTATAATTTTTTGGGTGGTCTTTATCTAGTTTAGAGGTTAGGAACTGTAAAAAAGAGCCTCCGCTGGCTTTCTTTTGTTTATAATTAATCGTGTTATTATTACTTCTCCAGAATTCAAAAATATCTATGTAGAGAATACTGAGAAGATTATCTTTGAATTTTTTTATAATTTTTTGGGTGCTCTATACATAGTTTAGAGGCGAAGAACTATTGAAGAGAGCCTTTGCTAGCCTTCTTTTGTTTATAATTAATCGGGTAATCGTTGCTTCTCAACAATTCAAAATTATTTATGAAGAGAATACTGAGAAGATTATTCCTGAATTTTTTTATTATTTTTTGGGTAGTTTTGGTAGAGTTTAGAATCCAAGAACTATTGAAGAGAGCCTCTGCTAGCCTCCTTTTGTTTATAATTAATCGGGTAATTGTTGCTTCTCCAAAATTCAAAAATATTTATGAACAAAATACTGAGAAGATTAACCCGGAATTTTTTTATAATTTTTTGAGTGGTTTTGGTAAAGTTTAGAAGCCAGGAACTATTGAAGAGAGCCTCTGCTAGCCTTCTTTTGTTTATAATCAATCAGGTAATTATTGCTTCTCCAGAATTCAAAAATATCTATGTAGAGAATGTTGAGAAGATTATCTTTGAATTTTTTTATAATTTTTTGGGTGTTCTATACATAGTTTAGAGGCCAAGAACTATTGAAGAGAGCTTTGGTAGCCTTCTTTTGTTTATAATTAATCGAGTAATTATTGCTTCTCTAAAATTCAAAAATATCTATGTAGAGAATGTCGAGAAGATTATTTTTGAACTCTTTTTATTATTTTTTGGGTGGTTTTGGTAGAGTTTAAAAGCCAGAAACTGTAAATAAGAGCCTCCACTGGCCTTCTTTTATTTATAATTAATCGCGTAATTGTTGCTTCTCTAAAATTCAAAGTTTTTTTTGTAGAGAATGTTGAGAAGATTATCTCTGAATTTTTTTTATAATTTTTCGGGTGGTTTTGGTTGAGTTTAGAGACTAAGAACTGTAAAAAGAACGCCTCTGAGGGCGTTTTTTTTCTCTTAATAGTGATTGAATGTTTTTAATATTGATTGAAAGTTCCTATTTATTGACCTTTTTCACCCCTCGTCTTATTTTCTTCACTATTACCGCTTATTCGGCTGTTTCTAAATCTTGCGTCAAATTTATATTTTTTGTTAAACGCCTGGGGCCCTACATCGATTCGGCCCTGGCCCGATCGCGCGCGGCAGCCCCACAGAGCTGTCAGCTTGAGATTCATCTCAATAGCTGACCTTAATTCTTTTATATTCGTTGGTGCTTTGAAATTTTTAATGTCAACCAAGCCCAGACATTTTCAATAGGAGAAAGATCTGGACTCTGTGGAGGCCATTCAAGAACATTTAAAAATTCTTGCACTTTTTTTGCCCGGTGGATTGTCGCATTATCTTGTTGTAAGATAAAGTTGCTGCCAATTAGTCTTTTACCCTCTGGTATTATAGTAGTTTCTAACACATTTAAGTAAACTTGAGAATTTATTTCGCCTTCAAAAATAACAATTTGTCCAATTCCGTAAGCGGAAAGGCAGCCCCACATCATACGCCCTTATCGAAGCTCTTTAAAGTGGGTATTGTACATTTGTATGAAAAGAATTCTCCTTTTCGCCTCCAAATATGCATATTCCCATGATGATACTTCAATCTAATCTTAGATTCGTCAGTCCATAGAATTTTTTCCCAGAAACTTAATGGTTTTAAAATATTTTTTGAGTAATATTGTAGTCTTTTATTAATATTTTGCTTGGTACGGTAGTTTACATGGTTTCCTACCAAATTTGCCAGCTGAACGTATACGTCGTCTAATTGTTTCTAACGAAGGAGCCTTTTTGCCTTCTAATAATAATTTCTGACGAATTTTAGGAGCTGATATAAATGGATTTGATACAACTAAGGTCATTATTCTTTTGTCTATCCTGCTATTGGTTACTTTAGGTCTACCAGGCCGTTTTAACTTAGTCACCCGTCCGTCATTTCTATAAGCTTTAATGACCTTAGAAATATAGCTTTTGTCGAAAATGCGTCCTATTTCTCGATAATTTTTGCCTTCAGAATGTAATTTTATAATTGCTTTCCGCTCTTCTGAAGTTAGATGTTTAAATTTACCTATTACAAAAACTTTTGATTTTTAAAAGCCTAAAATAAAAAATTTAAAAAAAGATTTTTTCTCAAAAAAATTTTAAAAAGTGTGTTTATCTTACCAAATTTTTCTTTTGCTTTTAATAAATTAACTAATGTTACGCATAAATTATTGCAATCCAAACGCATTAATTTTTAAAAAATATCGAACTATTACTTTGTTAACTTATGACTGGTTGCTTACTCACTGTTTTTAAAACTAGATGTGAAGTATTGTACGTATGAAATGTGATCAGATCGACTGCACTCAAACATGACAAAACATGTTGAATTCTTTATCAACACTAAAGAAATTATTTTTATATTTACAGTCATATTAAATAATTGTAGAGAAAAAATATGATAGTAGCTTGTTAACTTATTTTTGAGACTAGCTGTATTTAGATATTACAATTTAAAAAAAAAATGTTATTTTTCAGTTTTTTTTCTTTTTTTAAATTTTGTTTACCTAAAATTTTTCTTGATTTATTTGACAGTTACTGTCAACTTGTTAATCCTCGCAAATATTTGAATTTATCGTCCATATTTGGATAATTATTTACTTGTTCTGCAACTGTTGCATGTAGATTCTTCTGTTTTCTTTTTCTTACTTCTAATCTACCTGCTAACACATTCGCCAACGTCAGCTAATGGCAAGACATATTTCGTAATAGTCCTTCAAATAGTATCCAAACACTTGGATGGCTGCAATGAAAAATAGAATTTAATGCGTTGTGAAAACCTTCGCAGCAATTTGTCGTTTTCGGTGACTTTTTTAGAGCCGCTTCATAATGGTCCCATATTTGAATAGGAAACAGAGGATTTCTTCTCACTGCACCTTTAATATAAGTGGAACAGAAATATGCAAGTATTTCATTATATCCCTCTTTATCTGGCAGTGTAGCAGCTAATTGATTGAAGACAGTACGACTTCATTTTTAGGAACAAACGTTAATGCCGCTAAAGATTTTAATTTTGATTTTGCTTCAACATTCGTCTCGAATTGACTTTTTAATCCAACATTGGAAATTTTCCTTACAATACTTTGGCAAAGATGAAAATAGCATTCCTTTACTTCAGCCAGCGGAAAAGCAAAGTTTGCTGCATTTATACAGGCTTTTTCAAAGTCTAATAATATCTTGGCAGATGTCAGATTCGGTACTAATATTTTAATGTAAACATTCTAATTTGTGTGTCGGAATTCTTCTTTTGTAGTAGGAAATATATTCATGGCGAATATGTATTCTAAACTTGGGCGTGCTAAGTATACAGCTGATAAAAAATATCAGGTACTTTATCAAAAGTCCCATCACCAGAAATTGTATCCTTTTTTAATTCGAATAACACATTTTTGTCATCCATTGCTAAAATCCTATCAGGATCATCTTTCCCAGTGTCATAAAGAACAAAGTGCTTATATTTTTCCGAAATTTCAAAATTTACAGTTACTGGATTTGGTATGTGGCCCTGTCCTTTATAATACAGTAATTATCTCGCAAGGGATGACTGTTTCGGTACATATGCAAGTACATCATTGTCTAATTTTGCTAAGACATTTCCCATGACATTTCTGGGTGTAGCATCAACAGTTTTCATACCAATTTTTATTTCGCCTATGGCTTTGTTGACTTCAATCTTCTGTGGACAGGTATGGTGGCAATGTGGAATTGGCCCCTTTATTATCGAATCTTTATCCGTTATCATCATTGACCGGCATTTAAATAAACGGCTTTGCCTGCATCTCCAAGTAGTGACGCCATCGTTAGTTCGGAATTATAAGTAGTCAAATCCTAGATGTATTAAAATTGGATTTCCTATCTGGCTTGTTGTAAATTCCATAATCATGCCTAGCAATAAAAAAAATCAATGTTTTAAACGTTTTGTTATTGATTATTGAATTGAATTAAACTTTAAATTAGTAATGAGCATAAGAATGTGAGTGAAAAATAATCGATCATTGCATTACTAAAGTATCACGAGATAAGTAACTTAAATAATTATGTAAATAGTAAAAGAACAATAAAATTATTTTTTGATATTAAATAGTTAAATATAGTAATCCCACATATTTTAGCCTATTTTGGTTCAAGATTAAATACGGTAAATACAGCCCTTCAAATATCACTAAAAAATTAACAATTGTTTTTTACTCCCTTAAGGTGGTAGTCTGGTAACTTGCGCTTTTTCATGCCTTTTTTTAGAGGCATTTTTTCTGAGAAAGAACAAATGAAAAGTTTTGAATTTTTAATATGTTTTTATTTACATATTAAGGTAACAAAAAAATATTCTTGAATAAATTAAATTTTGTTTTATTATTATTATTATCACTTGAAGTTGGCGCCTCAAAAAAACACTGTAAAAACAAAGGATGAGGCAGTCGCTTGGTGGTTGTTTCAATCCCACCGAGCCACCAATTGTAAAATATAGGATTAAGTGGCTAGGTGGTTGTTTTGAACTATCCCACCGCTGCCACCAATTGTAAAATACAGGGGTAGATTGGCTGAGCGGTTGTTTTGAACTATTCCACCACTGCCACCAATTGTAATATACAGGGGTAGATGGCTGACCGGAAGTTTTGAACTGTTTCACCGCGCCACCAAATGTAAAGTACTGGGGGGGGGGGGAGAACTGTTACCGTGTTAAGGTTTCGATGGTAGCCGTAACCGAGATTTAGTTTCTAAAATAACCTCCGTTTTTAGCTCGAGTTCAAGTTGCGATTACGGGGATGCAAATTCAAAAGTTTTAAGGTATTAAATTAATACAACATTTAACAATTAACAATAATTTATATAGTTTATTATAAAGTAAAAGTTTATAAAGGATTTGATATGCTTGTACATATGTATACCGAGCGTCAAAACAATGATTCACGCGAATTATGATAATTTTGAAACTCTTATTAAAATTAAAATAATGAAATTTAAGCATAAATAGTAAATGTGTAATGAATGTAAAACCTTAATTTAACTAAAAGCTTGTGTATGCAGGCTGATCCGTGTATGTTACATCATCATTTTCTGAAATTAACTTTAAAATTACAGAAAATTATCCATTATACCAAGAAAATCAGACTACGTTCACCGATCAGGCTACATACACCAAAATATATATTGTTAAGAAAATAAATACATATTACTTCTCCTTTGGAGGTTCACCAATCACAACACTAAAATAATTAAAATACATCTCTACACTTTAAAGATATTTACATAATTGAATCTACTGAACTTAAAACAACTTATTATTTAACTTATGAGAATGGGAATCAGATTAAAATGCTCCTCGACTGATACTCAGTTCTTGCGTTTATATCGTTCGATGGTGTGTCTACATGACGACTTCCCAGTAGTAGGGTCTTTGGAGTTTAGGAAGCGTCACTCATCGGGTTATTGAAATTACCATCTGACCATCTATCCAAACTACGCATTTCTTTCATTTCTAAGAAGTCATACATATTACGACTTATCGTCTGATTGTATATCGTTCAATAAATTCAATCGACAATTAATGTTTTTAGAAAATTAATACAGTGGTAGACAGGTAAGTTAATTTTTCGTTCTATTTCGAAAGAAAAATCAACCTTTTATTCGATCTTAAAGTTACACTCAAAACTATATATAATAACTAATATTTTTAATTAATTTTTTAATTACAAAATGTTTCGATATTAAACAAAATCTGTAAATTAAGTTCGTTACATAACAAAAGTGAGCAATTTCTTTCTCTAAAAAAAAATGTGATCTAAATTTTTTCATCTTTAAGAATTTGTCGTACTGTTACATTCAGAATCTTCACTTTTATTATGCGTATACAACATCATCCAAGCAAATACCTAAGAGTTATAAAAAAATAACCCTTATTTTTTTTCTTTCATGAAAAAAATTATTAATTTCTTTTAGCTGTCCTAACTTTTCTGGAAACTAAAACTGCATTACACAATTACAATTACTAATTTCTTTCCTTTATTTTCATTATGTATTTGTCTATGTAATAACTTAATCAAATATGTTTCAATTAATTAATTATTCCTCAAAATTGAAATTTCTTTCCTACAAAGAATAAAATAAAATTCTAAATATATCTTGACTGGATGAAGTCACATCCGGTAGTTAGATTATTCAGGAACAAAGAAAAAAAATTATTTGACTTTTACAATTTCGTATTCTAAGTTGACAGACTTTGTATCTATTACTTTTGATTACATTCTGAAGCAAAACTACTATTAATTTTCCTTTAAAGTAACTACTTCCTGGTTCGATAAAATAAATCAAAAATATTGTCAAATCCGTGTATTCAATATCACGTTTTAATAACTTTCATTAAAAATTCAATTTACCTTATTAAAATTTGATTTATTCAAGAAAAAACCTTAAGTCTGAATTATGTTCAAGAACCTTAATTAAATGATTTTATCGTACTCAAATTTCTTTACTTAATACTTTTTCAAAATTCTTAAAATAATTCTAAAAATCTAAAATTCATCCATAAGCGCATTTATGTAGGTACTTTCGTTAAAAATTCTCAAATAATTTAAACAGTCAAAATAGTTACTAATTAACCCCTAACTGGTACACGTATTTCAAAGATTACTTAAGGTACACGTGGGTCAGTTTTGACCCGTCCCAGATTTTTACTCATATTTTATTATTTATAGCAAAAAATTTAGAAAAACCTATGATTATCATTTAAGCTAACTTTGTTGATAATGAAAATTCATCAAAAATATGTAAATGTATAGAGGTATCGAAATTATTGATAAACAACAACATTCGGTCTTAATTTTTATTGCGAAAACAAAGGGTATTAACATAAATTCCAGTTTTTAAAAATCTTAAAATAATTAAGTTTTTTTAAGAAATCAACAAAAATTAAACATTTCTCTTTGAAATAATCATACTTTTGACAAAGAAACTAAATACTATGAAAAATAACAACTATGTTTTTGGCTAGTTGTGAAATAACAAAAAAAAAGCGCTTATCTGCTAGAAAATAGAATTTTTAGTACTTTATGTAAAAAATCGAAGTTACAAATAATTTTGACATGTCGCAAACATTTCACAATGATTTTTGCAAACATATTTCTGACATGTTTTGTAAACAATATTAGTTTCATTATCTTTTTTACTCGGACACAACTGACAACGTTCCTGCCTCGTGCATCGAGCGAACTGTGTGAAGGCTGCTCATCGATATATGATGGAGTTTTATCACCCAAGACACTTGATATAAGCAACTTCACATCTCTGCGCATACCTTACATACATACGAAACCTTACATACGACAGTCCAACTTCAGAACCACTTATTGTAACATTATTACCGACTGTCAGTGTGTCAATATTAAAAATGAGTGTATGTTAACTAATATGTAATTTAAGAGGGTGACTCACCCCCTCTCCAATGTTGCTCAAACTGAATTTTGAAACCGAAAATTTCATTTCTACGTTATTCTAAATGTCTTAAACTATTTTCCATGAAGAAAAACTTCTTAAACTACCCAAGTAGTACGACTATTCGACACAGTCACCCCCTAGTTAACTACCCCTAGACTTAATATTAGCACATTGAACAAAAACAGGTCAATTAGATTTTTTGACGTAGATTTCAAATCTGTAAAGAAAATTTTTATATTGTTTAATTTTCACACCCTTTTTGCAAAATTAACCCCTAAATTTTAACCCCCAGCCACTCCTGTTGGCACAATTTGAACAAACTGAATACCAATAGATAGCTCTTTAAAAAAGAGTAATATCACCAATTTAAACTTTTGCTCTATCTCTTACCGTTTTCGAGATATTTAAAAAATTAAATTTTTACCCCAATTTTTGGAGGGCGATTTCACCCCTTCAAACCGTTTTTCCGCCGATAAAGAAAAATACGTGTCGCTTATTTTTTAGTGTTCTGCAACATATCTAAGTTTCATCGAAATCGATAGGTCCGGCCTCGGGACGTTTACTTGTGAGTCTCTTCAATTGGTCTAGGTCATGGGAACAATATGCGTTTGCTAAGGGGGTGGTTCATGACGTACTCCATTGGGGAGTCGATGACTATAGTTTCCACTCGTGTTTTAGTTTTACTATCATGATACCTTGGTGAACAGTAATGACGACACTGCCGAAGATGGCATTGCTTGCTTTTTTTGGACAACGATTTTGATTTTGCTACTTGCAGGACGATTTCTTGGCTATCCAATTTTTGATTATGGTTCCACTGACAGTTTACTTGTGTTGATAACTAGCAATAAAAGTTGCTCCAATAAGAATAAACTAGATTCTAATATTGAGTCGTGTTCCAAAACTATTTTCGGGCAATTCTCCTTGACATGTCCAATACCATTTTTGATGAAATCACAAATTATTTTGGCGAGAAATTGCCTGATTCTGCATAAGTGAAGGTTCCTTGTATACGACAGCGATGTTGGCTTGCATCCCACAGTGGTTGGATGTGAGTGTACAGGATGATTTGTATCCACTTGAAACTGGACAGTTGGAGCCTTGGGGACATCTGAAATCAATAATTCTTAATTAGTCCTAATCTATAAATATGTCATTCTGGTCGGAAATAGAATTATGAAATTTTATTGAAAAATAACAAAATCGCGGACTTTGAAAATAAAGTTTTTTTTTTTATTAAAAAGTGGTATTTTTCAAAGTAAAGTAGTTGTTTATTATTGACATAGTATTACTTATTAGTAGGTTTACCTTATACATAGGGTGTCCATACGTCCCGGTTGTCCCCCTTTTAACTCTCTTGTCCCGGTGTCCCTACAGAGTTTTAAACTATTTATTTCTTATTTTCATCACCTTAATAAGTGTACAAATTTTCATTTTGAATAACGAATAGCGCAATATAGTCCAGTAAGTATCATATTGAACTTGTAGGTTGGTTTTTTTCTGGAACTCACAAAGAACTTTCTTATGAGCGTAAAACTGAGTTTTCGGGACTAATGGTGGCATCGGTCGTGCATATCTCTTAAAATAATATTTAAATTGATATTTCGACTATTTCCATAACTGAATTCCATATCAAAATGTTAAAACGTACAAAAAACATGTTTTATTATTTTATTTTTTTTTTTAACTTGTGTCCCGGTTTTGATTTATTAAAATATTACACCCTATACACCCTACTTATACAAGAAAATAAAAACTGTATATTTTCTGTAATAAATTTTACAAACAGCAGATTTCATAATAACTCTGAGTCAGAATGTTTATACAGGGTGTAAAATATATAAATTTCAAAATCTGCAGGAGAGAAAGGTTTCAGTCTACTAATTAAGTATTGCTAGTTAAATTTTACTGATCAAGTTTCATTTCAGAAATTTTCGATTGTCAAAAACGTGTTAAAAAATTGCCCGTAGAAAAAAAAACCTTAATCAGGCTCTGATTACCTATCTATTTTTTGTTTTTGTTTTTCTGAATGTAAATTTTTTTGTAAACAAAATATTTTTACCTGCTTGTTTAAGGAATCTTTTGAAAATAGTTATGGAGTAGTGTCCATAAAATTTGAACATAATTTTTAAGGAGACAATTTACGTCATATATCAAATAGATCGATTTTGTCAAATCTCATTAAATTATTTGGAAATTTAACAAACACCTGCAAACGATTTTAGTAATTGAAACATCGCTGACTTACATCAACTTTGATCCAATTTTTTAACACATTTAACACAGTAAGGGCTGCCTCTAACACTGGCAAGTTCAGAACAAAATTAAAACTAAACACCCTTCAAAACGAAGATGGTGTTTAACAGAGTTTTTCTAATGATGAGACTGGTGACATGACAGTATTTTTTACACTATAAAATTTAGTTTAAGTTAAAAAAAAAAAAACATACTTTATTCTAGAATCCTATAAAAATTTAATAAAATCTTAAGTTGAAGTATTTATGAATTATGCCACAATTAAATTTTAAAACATTTCTAAAGTATAAAATCGGTTTATTATTCACGCACATACACATACTTTTAATTTTAATACATTGATTTAAAGAAATTATAAATCGCTAAGTTCTTTTGGATGCAGTTATTTTACACATTTAATTCATGCAACAGCTTAAACCAGCCCGAGCTAAGACCAGTACCTGTATTGTTAAAAATATCCTTCTTTTCGAAACGAAAAATGTACTGTTTTATTATTGATAATATAATACCAATCATACCCATGTCCCCATGTAACAATATGTACAACTACAAATATAAAATAAATAGGTTACTGGGGTTTTAAGAAGTTTTCAGAACACATAAACATTCAGTTGACACTTTGACAAGTACATACTGGAACATATGTTTCTTAAAAAATAAGGAATGGTCCAAGAGCCCGCCGTATGCAAAAACTATGTATAAGATACATGAAGGATTTTTTGTAAGTAAGTAGTACTACCCCAGACCTAAAGGAAGCCTTCTTTAGAATTGCAAAATTTTGCCCGCATGACATCACTTTCGGTTATGGCTTTGCTACGCCATCAAATACATTGATGATATTTACACAAAAATGAAGGTTTTGAGGTGTAAAATAAAAATACCCTAGGCTTCCAAATCTTAATAATTCGTAACACTGTGGCTGCTTTCATTGAAAGTTTTTTTTTTCTGTGAAGGCAGCTTCAGTCTTGCGAATTACAAAAGCCTGGCAGCCCTCAGTATTTTGATTTTGCACCTCGAAACCTTCATTTTGATGTAAATATTATCAATGTATTAAATGACATAACAAAAGCATAACCGAAAGTGACGTCATATTTTTATCATGCGGGCAAAATTTTGCAAGTCTAAAGAAGGCTCCCTTTAGGTCTGGTAATACTACCTACTTAAAAAAAAAAAAACTTTCTTGTATTTTATACATAGGTTTCGCATACGACGGGCTCTCGGCCTATAAGTTTTGTTTATTTATCGACTAACCGACAATATGATATTTTAAAAATGCTTGGAAATACATACACACAGTTACACGCACACATATATGTATTATTTTTATTATTTATTATAATCAAAAATTAGGGTTCTGAAGAACTCTAGAAGTTCTTATAATTTTTTGATTGCAACATTTTCAGATATTCCACGCCTTTGGATGTATGAATACGAAATTTTGCAAATATAATACATGCTACAGACAGATATCTCAATTAGCCGTCAGTAAAACAATTTTTTTCTTAATTTCTTATGGTACCTATCTTCCGTATTTTGAAGCTGGGCATGAACACTTTTAAGTACATAATTTAAAATAGAAAAAATCGTTCTCAGTAAGTGAAATTTTACGTCAAAGTATATTCTGATACTAGATTACATTCCCGAAAATTCAAATCAAAATTGTTAAGAGAAATGTTGAAATTTTTTTTTTCGTAAGTTCCTTCAAAAATAATTATATGTATACTGTTTGCAGCATATCATTAGAAAAATCTTTTAAAATCAAGTTAAGGTTCTTTTAACAACTTTTAATCTTTATATCTCGTTTCAGAAATATTGTATTTCAAAGTCCATGTGGTTTGTAAGGAATCCAATTACCATTTAATTAACCCTTAAGTAACACAAGTACAAATAACATTTTCGAATATATTTATTTATTTTCACAGTAAACCGTAAAAAAATATGCCATGCGATGTATTTTATCCCCAAAAATACAAAAACGCAAATAACTTAGGAACTCGGCTTAATGTGTGTTAAATACGCACTTGGCCAACTCTTTAATTATCCATCGTTGATGAAATGATGATTGTGTTTGTGAGTAAGAGTATGTATGTACTGTGCAGTGTACATGTATCCTAAAATATGTTTGCGGTTTGTTTATTTAAAAAAAAATGTTTTGGCGATTTTGACACACTGGGAACGGAACACGAATGCTAGACTACGTACAGCTGAAACTTCTTTTATGCGGTCTTTTTTTGTGCGGTTTCTTCTTGTGCAATTCTTTTATGTGATTTTTTTTATAGGGTTTGTAAAAAATGGCCACTAAAATGCATAATATGAATCAAAATCAAGAGACAGTCAGGAACCTAAATATTTACTATAATAACTTTCTTTGATAAAAATACTTTTTAACGGCTTCTAAACATTTAATCAATACATTGCATAAGAACATAAGTTATTGCATCATTTAATTTTTTTACAGATGTATTTTTCAAAATTTTCATATTATAAAAATGAAATAATGTGAAATAAAGTAATGAAATAAAATGTTCCTACGTGTTGTAGCAAAAAAATAAAATTAAAAAAATTTTTAAAATAAAAAATTATCTTTACTTATTTTTATATTATTCGTTTATTTATGTTTATTTATTGACTCGCAATGGTGATCGTATTTGGGGTAGTATTATTTCCGAAATTCGGGTTCAATTCGGGGTTCGATCAGCAGAGTACCTCCAAGGTGCTGCGGAGATAAGAGAGTGTGAGGCAGTGGAAAGCTTTGGTCGCGGATCGTTTTCCCAAACACCACAAAGATCCCCAAATAATCTGAAAATTTTCCTTTTTGACAAAGTTGAAGGATACTAAATCAGAAATACGGAAATTTCCAAGATACGAATTTATTACAATTAAAAGGTGACTCAAAACAAAATTTCGTTACAATATTTGAAAAATTCTCTAAGTTTTCTTAACAATGAAACCTTTACAAATTTCGAGAAGTTGAATAATCGTATCAATTATATATGAAATTTACACTATATGTTTTAGAAAGGAATTTGCATCTTAGTTATTTCGTGTGGCCATAATTTTCAGTATAAGATGCACAATATTTTTGGTATATTGCGCATACAATTTTGAAAAATATCATAGCACCTATTGGTAAAATATGCAATTTTAAATTAAAATTTTAAATATCGTTACAAAATGTATTTCCTGAAAATATCGTATCGAATGGCGTATATTTAAGATTTCAATTAATATAGATAATTTGAAATTTTATTCAATTAATTTTACCCTTTGAAACTGTGACTAGAATAATATGTATTTTTATAAATAAAAATTTGTCTAATTGTACATCAATTTATTTATTTTTGTTTTTCCCTTATTTTTCATATTATCTATATTTTTTTTCTTTATTTTTTTTTTTTTTATTTTTTTTTATTATTCTTCGATTTTTTTCTTGGATTTTTTTAAATTGTTTTTTAGATATAATTAAAGTGTCTAAGTACTAATGCTTAAACACGAGACGAGAGGAGCCAAAATATGGCTTGTTCCTACCCAATCGTACTCCTTCGACTTCTTGAGGGGAAATTGAAAAAAAATTTTTAGGACGAGAAGAAACTATTGCCAATTTTTTAAGACGATACACGTGCCGGATTTCATTTAAGGAAACAAACTAAATCGAGTTTAGCCTGCCAGCGTTTATCCCTGTCCAGACACAATTGAACACCTTTTTTTAGAAATAACAGAAAATATCGATGGCAAAAATACTATCAAAATTGAATTTAAATTCTCAAGGAAGTTACGTTACAAATTAGATTTCACAAATGTACTATATGATTTAAAAGATTAGAACAGATATCGAAACAGTTTGTAAAAAGGTAGCACCGGTTGAAATTTTTCAAAATGGAAATGACTAAATGATCTAATGATGATTAAACCGTAAACACTAAATGTTTTTCTTTTGGAAATTTATTTAATTGTTTTTTATTAATTTATTTATTTATTTTTTAAATTTAAACCTATCTAACTAAACTACAATATATTATATTTTAAACTACTAAATTATCTTAATTTTAGTCGTAGACTTTTTGGGCGAAATCCCCGGAAATTTCTTTTGGAAACCCGGATGAACGCAAAAGTACAAACGACGTTCAATATCTAAATGTAAATTATCTTACATGCTACTACATTTATTTATTACCATTCCCTTTTTTTATAACTAATCTTTCAAATATAAATTATTTTCATTTTGATTAAATAAATTTCCAAATTTAAATTACAATAAAATATTACTTAATAATAAACGATGTATTTTTCAACAATTACGTTACAACGTTAAATTCACATTTTGTGTTTTTTTTTGCCCTTTTTCCCTTTTACACTTTGATGTTAACGCCAGCACGATTACTTGGAAAAAGAGTGTGTACCTTTTTTTAATTAGTGTAAGTTACCTGTTTTTTGTTTTTAATTATCTGTTATATAATTTGTTTGTTAATTATTTTTTGAAAAATAATAACGTTTAATTAAACAATATATACACATCTTTCTCATAGAGCTAAACTAAATTTCAGTTCTCTGCAAAACGTGTAAGTAATTTTGACATTTCACATCAATATCAGTTTGAAGCCCATAACACTAGATGTCATTAGTACATGTCTGATTTTTTATTGAAATTCAATGATTTGACATTTCGAACCGATATTAATTGCAAATAAAAAACACTAGATGTCATTACTTAGACGTCTTTTTCTTTCATGCAAAATTAATCCACTTATTAATTAAATAATTTTTTTGGTATCGTTTTCCAAGTGAAAATTGGATGCAATAATGTGTCAAATTGATTCGTCACATTTTCACCCCGTTTGGAAAAAGCGGAACGTGCTTACGTGACATTTACTGACTGTGGAAGTATGTGGATCTTGCAAAATGACGGTACTCGGTGTAAGATAGGATAACAAAACAAATGGGCCTTGGTAACGTTGCAGGAATTTTGCTTCTTTATCGATATCCTGTTGGTGTTGTAGAATTTTCTTGTAGACCAATTGAATTGCAAAATTTGATGTTTGTGGACGATTTGCAGTTAGATTTTTTATACGTTCATGTGCTTTTATGACTGCTTGTTGAACCTTTTGTCGATCGGCTTTTTCATCTTGTAAGATTTCTGATAATTCAGTGTTTACGTCTAGTGGAGTCATCATCTGGCGGTTTAAGAATACTTGTGCTGGAGTAGTATTTATTGCTGAATTATACGAATTGTTGATGCAGAAGATTGCGTATTTCCAGAAGGTATTCCAATTTGCATGATTAATTGAATATTGTGAAATCATAGTGGCTAAATTGGATTTTATATTTCTAATAGTACGTTCTACTGTGTTTGCCCTTGGATTATACGAAGAGGTGTAAATTTGGTGAATCGCTCTCTCGAAGCAGAAGTTGTTGTATCTCTCACTATGGAATACGGACTGATTATCTTATACTATTGCTGATACATATACGAAGGTGGTAAATATGTCTTCAAGTATGGTTATGACTAAAGGAATCTGCAATGACAAATATATATCTGAAGTTTCTGTCCTCTGGGAGTCCACGAGTTCTTATGATTGGGCCTACGAAATCGACGAAAATCTTTTCCCAAACTTTTTTGGGAGGGTGACTTTGGAAAGCGATATCATAATTTTTGTTTATTGGTTTATGCTCTTTATAAATATTACAATTATTTACATATTCTTTTACTATTTTATATAAATTAGGATAATAAAATCTGTTAGCTATTTTACGGTACGTATAAATAATTCCGACATGAGAAGAAAATATTGATCTATGAAAATGATCTAATACATACTGTAACATTAATTTTGGTAAAACTATTCGTTTCTTTTTATGCTTTCTAGAAAGATGTACCAACAAACCTTCCCGAATACGAAAATTATTAACGACATTTCCAGCTCGCATTCGCTGGAGTTCGATTCTCGTAAATGGGTGATTTTGCTGAGCGATCTTTATTGACATATAACTATTTGGGTGAAAGTTTATGTTATTTATTAAATTCTGAATATTATCTAATTTTTGATTATTTATGCATAAATTATTTTCATTTTGTATAGTATTTATTAAGTTTATTTGATTATCTTTTAATTCTAAATTATTTTGTATGGTTTGTAAATTATTTTTTATTTCATATATACCTATTGTATTTAATATTTATGTCTATTTTTGAATTTTCATTATTTTCGATATCTGTATTTTCTGTATCAAATAATCGACTTAACATATCGCAAATATTGTTATCAGCGCCAGGTACATGTACACGTGTAAAATTATATTGAGATATTTTTAGAAGCCATCCTGAGAGTTTATTGTATTTTTGTGGGGTTCGAAATAGATAAATAAGGGCATTACAATCTGTACGGAGTTCAAAGTGTCTATCGTGTAGGTAATCTTTAAATGAGTCTAAGGTATTTATAACTGCTATAAGTTTGGCTTCGTACGCGGATATTACTCTCTTTTGGTTATTGAATTTTTTTGAACAATATTCTATAGGGTAGGTGTAGTCTGTTATCAAATTCTCGCATTAGGCAACCACCGGTTCCGGTAAAACTAGCATCGTTATAAATTATGGAGTCTTTATTAAAATCGGGGAATTTTAATATTGGGGGGTTTGTCAAATGATGTTTTAATTTGTTTATGGCGTCGATATGGTGCTGTTCAATTTTAAACTTTACATCTTTCTTTTTAATTCATTTAACGAAGCTATTATTATTGAAAATTGAGGAATGTATTTTGCGTAAAACGCAAATGCACCTAACATTGACTGTAATTTTTTTTGATATTTTTTGGTATAGCCATATTAAGTAGTGCTGAGGTCTTATTGGGGTCCGGTAATCTACCCATTGGAGTTACTAAATTCGCTAATATTTTGAAACGTGACATGAAAAATTTTTCTTTAGATGGATTTACAATGAGACCTGTTCTTTTTAGTCTAGCTAGTACTGTTTGCAAATCGGCAAAGTGTTGTGTTACATTTTTACTGTGAATTATTAAATCATCATAGTAGATTAATAAGCATTTGTTCATTAAGTCGGCAAATTCTCTTGATGGATACCTAACTAAAGCTTGGTCCATAGGGGCTACTGTAAATAGAAATTGTTACCCTAACTGCGTTATAATGACTGTTAGTGGTTTAGATGCATCATCTAGCGGGATTTGGTAAAATTAATAAATGACTGTTAGATCAATTGTGGAAAATACCGTAGAATTGCCTAAATTGGAAAATACGTGATTCATAGAAAGGCCAACCACTGGGTCATTTGCCAAATAGAAATTCAAATTTCCGAAATCGCACACGAGACGTTTGGACCCATCTTGTTTGTCTACTAAAAATACTGGAGATGCATATAAACTCTGTGCTTCTTCTATAATACCTGATCTTAATTGTACCTGATTGTACAGCAACAGCTCGCTATAAAGAACACTTTGGAATGTGAGATAGAATTATACTTCTTACTCTTTCTAAGTAATAAATCAACAATATACAGATTGCTTATTGTGACTTACGACAAAACATACTGGAAATTTAAGCATACATAGATTAATAAATTTTTAGTAAAAATAAAATTGGTACATTCTGAAAAAAATTGCAGTTATTTTTTATTGTTAAGTTTAAGACAAAGGTTACGTTTCATGTTTTTTTATCATACGATATTAATTACGTCAACCACCCGGTATAGAAGTATACGGGTATTTTATTGGTTAAAAAGAGTAAGAAGTATAATTTTGTCTCACATTCCAAAGTGTTCTTTATTAGTGGAGTGTCTGGGGCGTTAAAAACATAAAAACCTCGGATTTCCGTTATAGTGAATGAAATCTCATGATTCAAAGTGGAACGTTTAGCTAATAATATATACAAAAAAGTTTACCTAATAAAAAATTGTGCTTTTGATTCAAAAAAAAAAAAAAAATAATAATAATAAAATAATTATAATTTTGATAATTGAAATGATACAACACTTCATAATATTAGGCTGTAAAACATTTTTTTACACCAAAATCAAATTAATCTATATATTCATATAGAAATAGCTATTAGGAAAAAGAAAAGAAAAAAATATTATCAAGAAATCATTTATTTAAACAATTTACATTTTTTGTATTTTTAAGTATTATCTTCAACTTCACTTATTTCAATCATTGGTGGAGTATTAGAACAAATATTTTCGCTGCACTGTAGACATGCTACACTGCAGTATAAGCCACTCTTTCGACATCCACAAGCAGCTCCACAACCCTTTTTGCAGCTACAAAACAACATTTGTAATAAATTATCTGGAGCTGGTGATTGATTTATTGTTATTGGGATGAGCATGTTATTAAAATATTTCCAGCCCCAATTTTCAATATTTACATTTTCAATGGTTACATTTCCTAGCCATAACTGGATTTGTAAATGTACTCTTTTTAAGTGTTCAAATGCTGCATCAGCTGTAGGAGGTAATGATGACAAAAGAACACTTGTTTTTTTAGCTATTCTTTTAACAAATATATTGAACCTTAATGAGTTCAAATCTTTAATTTTTGCTGGAGCTCCATATAAAGCCAAAATGCATGCTGCACCCGCTTGAAATATATTAGTATAATCTACGTTTGAATTTTTAAATACTGTCGCTGATTCATGTAAATCATGACGTTTCTCAAAGTTTTTAGCAAACTTAATTTTACCTTTGTTGAAGAATGCTGATGTCGTATCGCAACCTGTAAAGGCATGTAAAAAAAAGAATATGTTCTTTACATTTTGGATACGACTTTTCTAAACATTTTGAAGAATATATTTTTTGTTGGACTTTGCCTCGGGATGGCTTTAGAAAATATATTTCACGATCCTGATTCACCAATGCTGTTAATATAACAAGGACGTCAATATCTTCTGACACAACAACAACATTTTTTGTTTCTAAATTAATTGCTGTATCAACAATTAATTTGTCTGCATCACTCTCTGCTTGGTATGAAATAATATTGTTGTCAGCTAATTTAATTTTTAACATTTCTATCAAGCGGCTTTTATTTGTATTATTAGACAAAAATTTTTCTTGAGCTATTTTCAACTGCATATTTTCATTGAATTCAATATCTGTACATCTATTTTTTAATGCACGACGATTCCTTTCAGCTGATTTAATACTGTCCTTTTTATACCCATCAAATACTACATAGGTGTTGCTGTTATATTTTTTAAATATCTTATATAATGCTCACATATCATTGTAAAGGTTTCATTTAATTGCCATTTACAACGATGTAACAACATGCCTCC
Organism: Brachynemurus nebulosus; assembly: GCA_035578155.1. NCBI lineage: Eukaryota > Metazoa > Arthropoda > Insecta > Neuroptera > Myrmeleontidae > Brachynemurus > Brachynemurus nebulosus. The sequence goes on along the minus strand of JAPWDM010000007.1, from coordinate 4,823,442 downwards.
ATCAATAACGTAATGAACATTATCTACATTTTTTAACTGAATTGAAACTTCTGGGAATAACTCGTGCAAAGTTGATTTTTTTGTCTTTCGTAGTTTACCATCTTCAAATAAAGCAATCGGATATGGTGCCAGTTCATAATTCATATAATTCTTAAGCTCTTCATCAGTTTGTTTCAAAACACAAATACGTTGAAACAGCAGCAATGGATCAATGGGAATCACATCGTCATGAATTTTAATTTTGTTATTTTTTGCTAACAGAGGATTTATTTTATCTTTTCTTGATAACTTCAATTCACGTAAATTTTGACCCTTTGTTTTTTTCATTACCTTCAAACCTTCTTCAAAAGCATTGTAACAATTTATATCTTTATCTCCAGTAATTCCAGTCGCAATAGAAATAATAGCATCTGTATCAGGAAAAGGGTTGTGTTGTTTCAAAAGATCTACCAATATTTTTACATCAATATCATCCCTTTCAATTCTAGCATCTGTCGAATCACTATGTTGATGGCTTTTATTAAAAGATATATCGCAAAAATTCTCTATGCCTTCTATAATATCTTGGCTGTAAATAACTCCTCTAATCCATTTATATACTAGACTTTCAGTGGCACCACGTTTGAAAGGGCCTCCTTCGACGCTCATTCCTTTCATCAAGGTTTGCTCAATAGTCTGATCACTTGCAATGCCTGAAAAAAATGTATCTGAACGTCTAGATGTGAAATATCCTTCCGTGAATTTTTTAAACTCCGCAGGGTCCATTTTATCATGTAATTCTTGCATATCTTGTAGATAAATTTGTGAAGCTTTGGCATAGGGGAAGTGCCCTGAAGCATGAAATAATGGAATCATTAGCTCAATACTATATAAATGTAAGTTTCAGTCTCCCATACGGTCGGCAGCAATAAAGTCTTTCAATACTGTAACCATTCGATAATAAGTAATCCAAAGTTTTGACGTTTTATTTTTATTTTTATTTTCAAGCTCAACTAATTTATTTTCAAAAATTGTAGCAAGCATCAGAAAACCTGGGTTTTTAATTATTTCAATATAATTAAACATTTCAAAAATCATAGACTGTTCTTCATCATTTAGTAAACTTATAAAATCTGTATTGTGCTCCTTAAGACGTTCAAAAATTAATTTTGATAACGCTTGCTGTAATAAAGTATGAGCGCGTACTGCTCTAGCATAAGCCCGTCCAGATGTTATGTGATCAATAGTATTTTCTGCATAAATGGTAGAAAGAACTTCTTTTATCCCACTTCCAGCCATAATATAGCCAATCGATCCCATGTAAGACATAAGAGTATGAAAAGCGCCCAATCTCACAACAACTAATACTTCATCAGATAAACATACAGCAGAAGCTATGTCCCGTGCCTTCATATACAGAGGTTGATCGAACGTTAAAATGCATGTTCTCATATTTAATTCTTTAGCATTATCCACGGAAGTTTTCATAGTTGTATAAATTGTATTATAATCACTGCATTAATAAATGGTAAAAAAATAATTGATGACATATCAAAATCATGTGAATTGGTTAATAAATTCATAAATCCATTCCATCCTGGAAAGTTGTTGTCATTTTTAAATTTTAAATATGTCCAAAGAATATTTAATTTTCCATTTGTAGTCAATTTCTTAATACCAGGTTCAACTTCAGATAAATTAATTATTATGTTTGAAAAACCTGTACCTGAAGAATCTGGATATACTTGAAGAGGAATATTGCCTTTTTCAACAAACTGAGATTCAGGTGGTAGAATCTTCAAGCGTTTAATAGGTTGTCGAAGTTGTATACCATCAGCTGGAGTAACTATTTGAATACTTCCCATATAATGGAACGTTCCTTTACCGTCAATAGTGTTGATATTGAAGTCAGCATTATCATGCACAAATTGAACAAAACTGCCAGGTTGTATTTTTGGTGGAGTTGCAAAAGTAGCTGAAGCTTCGTATAATGTAGCTTCTTTATATGAAGCACAAAAGCCTAAAGAGTGACAGATATTTATAATTTTTTTGGAGCCAAATTTTCTATGAAACATCACAGCCAAAGTAATATGCAATGGTGATAGAAATGATCGTGGTCGTACAGCTGATATTATAGCATGTGCAATAGATTTACATTTTTTTCATAACAAGGAATCGCTTCTGTATTACTTTTCCTATCTTTTAGTATTATTTCTGACAGTAAAAAATTTAAAGATTTTGGAATGGATTTATCAATATCACTAAGCATTTTGTCACTTGGTGTATAATTTTCATTATCATAAACTTGAGCTCTTCTATCCCTCCTAATAATCTCACTAGCTGCTTTCAATATATGTAACTCCTGTTCTTCTTTGCTATTATTTTGTTGGTTGTACCAACTTTCCTTTAATACATTATGATTTGTTTTTTTAAAACATATAATAGTATTAGCTCCAAATTTACTCGATACTACAATATCATCATGATAGCGGTCTATCAGTTGTTTTCTAATGGTTTTTTCATCCGGAGTATGCTGTGAGGTGATGGAATCTTTCAACTCTTGCATAGAAAATTGGCAGTCGCCATTCTCTTCTATATACTTGTATGTTTGCTCCATTGCTGCATCTATCATCGAAATTCTCGAACCAACTTTCTTCTCAGTAGAGCTCTGATGAATGGAATTTTTAAGAGAATTATAACAATCAGCATGATATTTTGCTTGGACTGTTTGTAAATCTGCTACACCAGAAATTCTTTTATGAATTTCTCTATAATAATCATTTTTCTGTACAGCTATAAAATTTACAATGGAGTCACTTAAAGTTGGAGTATTAATGTATGAGATTTGTCTTCGTCGTTTTTTATTGAATTTTGCATCTTTTTCTTTATTAGCTTCTTGGCCACAGATGAAACAGTTGTTTTCCCACTCAAAACTCGATAAATCAGTGCTACTTCGGAGTCTCTTTTTCGAAGGCGAAAATGAAGTTTCATTGGGCCTCTTCTTATATGTTTCAATATATTTTTTGTGAATGTATTTTTGGCGACAACCTGTATGCGCGTAAACGTATTCAGTTTGAAGATGAGGTAGCAAGCCATCCTTTCGTTCACTTGAAGCAGCTCGTAACGTTGTTATTCCTTTAGTTATTTTTATAATAAGACCTAAATCTGAATTGGTTTCGGAAGATGAACCCAATTTTTCGCAGATAATGCAGCTGTATTCATTAATTATACTACTGGTCCTCGATTCATCCATTGTTAGAAAACTGTGATAGAAAACAATTGAATACATTCAATGATTAATTTATTACATTTTATTTTAATGATTTTTAATGAGATTACTTACCAAATAAACACATAAAAAATCTTATATAAAATTTCAATAGAATCGAAACGTCTTCAATGAGACTTTTGTTAGAAATAAACAAAAAACTACACAACTTTTACTCTTAAAAACTTGTATACGTTATGCGTAGAACACGTGTCATTTTTAACTAAACAGTCGCTAGAAAAATTCCGCTCCGTTTTGGAGCAGCTGCCGTTGCCGTCCTCCCCTCTCCACGTTCTACTACCTGTCCAAGGTCATTATGACCCTTCATACGCTCCAACATTTTAAAAAAATATTCTTTTATGCCTATTTAGGTATTATTCAACATATAGATACGAAAAAAAAAATTATTTCAAATAAAATTACATGCTCAAATATTAATTGTTTATAGTTTTTGTTTAAATAATAAAAAAACCAAAAGCACAAAAAAATTTTGGGCAAACTTTATACTTTATAGTATAAAAAAGAAAACCCCCCCTCGAACATTTAAATTCATTCACTGTAAGAAAAGTCTGAGGTCAAAACCCCCAGACACTCCACTATATAGCGAGCTGTTGGTGTAATTTATCTTGTAAAATTTGAAGTTGATTCCTTTTTAAAATATATGGGTGTTTTGCTACTGGGTAGCGATTCTTGAAAAGTGAATTAAAGTGAAGTGGAATGGAATGAAATAGCTCAGAACGGAACCAACGGAAATATGTATTATTTTTATAAGTTGGTAGGTGTACATTATTGTGATAATGGGTACTCTATCGACGAAATTGATTACTAATAAGAGGAGGTATTATTTATGGTACACAATTTTCATTTCCGGTTACATATTTGTGGAATTTAAAAAATAAATTTTATAAACATTCATCATTTTGTTGCCATTTTTCTCTTTTTTTCTTGTATTTTAATTATTTTCTATCTTTTATTAATTTTTTTTATTTAATTTATGTCATTTTTATGGATATATTATGATACACCTATTTTCCTTTTTAATAGGAGTTAATAGTAGAAATAAAATTTCGACATAACCTTGTTTTGTAGTAGTAGCGTTTGTTTTTGTTTATTAATTAATTTTATTTAGTTTTTAATTATTATTATTTTCTTTTTTTGTAATTATGGCCCACTGAGTACTAAGACAAAGAAGGAAATATGTTATAAATATTATAAAAATTTGTGTTATAACCAAAAATATTTCAAGCCGGTTCCTTCTTGAGCGCGCTTAATAATATTTTTTAATTTTATTGCTTAAACATTGATCTTACATTAGCTAAATGAAGTTAGCGCCGCGAAATTTTTTTTCTTTTTTGATGTTTTTAATTTTTTTCTTTCTAATTATATAATTAAAAAAAGAATTTCGCGCTTCGATGGGACGAAAGAAAATTTTCCATGCGCCAACGTCGCGTAGCTCCTTACGTTGATAAAGAAACAGTTCAATTAATAACGTCAGCAAAGACAAGAACCATAATGTTTGAAAGAATTATGAAATCACATAACGTCAGTAAAGACAGCAACCAATGCTACATTCATCGTAATGAAAGAAGCTACGCGACGTTGGCGCCCTGAGAATTTTTTTTTTCTTTTTTAAATCAACTCCTAAATTAACTAAAGATAGCTTAAAAAATTGCTCTTTAAATGCACTTTGCGAATATAAAATTGCCTTAGCTGTATCTTTTAGCAATAATAAGTTATCATTATATGTATATATTATTTAAACATTTTGACATATAAATTAGCATTAAAACGAAAAAAATTTCTTAGTCATCAAAATATTTTTCCTAATATTCTTAAATTTGCCTCATCGAAGCGCAAAATTCTTTTTTGATTTAAAAAAAAATAATAATTAAAAACTAAATAAAATTACTTAATAAACAAAAACAAACGCTACTACTACAAAACAAGGTTATGTCGAAATTTTATTTCTACCATTAACTACTATTATAAAAAGGAAAATATATCATAATATATCCATAAAATATAATATAATTTAAATAAAAAAAAATTAATAAAAGAGAAAATAATTAAAATACAAGAAAAAAAGTGAAAGATGGCAATAAAATGATGAATGTTTATAAAATTTACTTTTTAAATTCCACATAATATGTAACCGGAAATGAAAATTATGTACCATAAATAATACCTCCTCTTATTAGTAATCAATTTCGTCAATAGAGTACCCATTATCACAATAATGTACACCTACCAACTTATAAAAATATACATATTTCCGTTGGTTCCGTTCTGAGCTATTTCATTCCATTCCACTTCACTTTAATTCACTTTTCAAGAATCGCTACCCTGGTGTATTGTCTAATATTGGTATATGATATTTGAAATTTTTGGCCTTCCCCGGTTTTGATGATAAAGCGGATTTATATTTATTTAATAAATCGTCTGAACGTTTTTGTTGTTCTTCATTTAAATGTTTACTATATATATATAAATGGTTACTATGTTTATAATATAGTCATTATGTATTTTTAAATATGGAATTTCGTTATTAAGATTGTGTTTTAAAGAAACTGTATTGTTGATGAAATTAATTATTAATACACATTTGTGTAAAGTATTGGAACCTTGTAATATTGGAAACGCTAAATTTTCTATAATGTAAAATTTTTGAATCCATGTTAAATCTGCGATTTTAAAGTGTAGGTTGACGCAATTAGAAAGTTCTAGTCGATTACTGCCCTGTAAGGAAGCTATTAGATTTGAATTGACAATTTGAATGTTTTTTGACATTTAGATGTTTTTATAATTTTATCTAAGGTTTTTTACGGGTTATGTTTATGTTTGTGCCGCTGTCTAATAAAGTTATATATGGAGTTTGATTAATGAAAATGTTTATTGTTGGGATATTATTTGCACGATTATTTAGTTTTTTGGAATTTGTGTTTCTGTATTTGACATGTTTTTGCTTGTTTGTGATGTAGAAGGAAAATTAGTTTCGGTAAATGGCTTATTTGTATTATTTGTGATAAAATTGCTATTTTGAATTTCATTATTTGTAGGGTTTAAATTGTTAGTGCTAGCTTGATATGGACGTAACCTTTTTCGGTAATCAGCGTAACTATGGCCGGAAATTTTACAAAATGTATAAAATCGTAATCGGTTTTTATTTGTGTAATTGTTTCTGTTTCTATAGTTATTATTTTGTAGAGTATTTGTATAGTTTCTATTGTGTGTGTGTTAGGATGGCGGTTAGTTAATAGGATATTGCGGAAGACCGTTAGTACAATTAATATTGTTAGTTGCGGGTGCAGGAAATTGTAAAGGAGTGTTAGTTGTGTTAGAATATTGGGGCGCTGAGGGGTTAGTTGAGTTAGTGGGGTTAAGGAAAGTGTTATTAGAATTATTTTGTTTGTTTATAAAGTTCTGTTGCCTCATCTTAATTTCTTCGATCTGTCTGGCTAGCGTGAGCAAATCTTGAAAGGAGTTTGGTACTGGTGGAAATTTAATTAAATCGAAAGTGGTGTATTTTACGTGAGCAAAATTAATTGTACTGTATCAATATCAAGCATACGTGGACATAGAATATTTGCGTTACATTTGATTGATTGGACAAAATTGTAGAATGATTCACTGTCATATTGTTTTCTATGTGCAGTTTTGTCTATTAAATCTTGTTTTATTATTGGAGAAATGTAATCGCTTAATAATTCTGTTTTAATATCTTGCCAAGTATTATTGGAATCTAATTTTTGAGAACAAAAATATTTTAAGTTTGTATGGCACTTTGTTAATAGAAATTTTAATAAGGTGATTTCTGAGATGACTTTTAAAGATATTACGTTTTGTGTTTCCAAAATAAACTTTAATATTGACATAAGATTGTAACGAAGTACGTTACTCTAAGAGTTAATAAGCAAAAAAAAAACAAAAAAAAAAACTACCAAATTCATTAAGTGAACCAATTAGATTTATTACTTAATTACACCTCATAAATTATAGTCATTTTATATTAAAAAGAAAAAAAAAGATAAAAAAAAGTTACGAAACGCCCGGTAGGTGAAATCGACCTGGAACACTCTAATTAATTAAAATTTAATAATCAATCAATGCATAACAACATCTTAATTGAATGATCGAGGTAATTCAATCAGAATTATATCGAATATTACATAATAATGTAAAAGAGTCACTACTCATAGGTTAACTGTGTAGTAAATTTTTGAAGACTGCTCTCTTAAATTAGATGTTGAACGATCCACATCATTCATTTAGAAAAATTATACGAACTCCTGGGAAGTGACTACCTCACCTCGTGTTATTTCGATCATTCAAATGAATTCGTTCAATTTAAAAATAACACGTAAGTTGAATTTTTATCATTTTATAATTGTAAAATTAATTACATTATTTTCAAATCAGACATAAAAAAATCGAAATTCTTACCCGGCCAGATAATCGAATTAATGCTCAATTCATTGAAATTGATAATCACTGGTTTCTGGAAAGAATGAGATTTTTTAGTAAACTTGATTCTAATTCGTGTACAATAGTACTCAAACGTTTTACTCACTTCAATCCACGTCATTAATTTTGTATTTGGCTGCAAATAAATTCAAAATACAATTAGAATCAGGTATCACCAAATAACTTCGACAACTTACCCTTAATTAATCCACAATAAACGCCTAGTGTACCCAACAACCATCGTTCAGTGGGGCAGCCAGTGTAGCAAAGTTCATACCTAGGAATGACCGGACCTCTTTCAGCTTCGTCGGTACCTTCAAGAACTCAATCGCAGCCGCCCGCTCGGCATCGACACGGACACCGTCACTTGATATTAAATTCCCCAGAAATTTTACTTGGGTCAAGGCAAATTGCGATTTTTTGGGGTTGGCGATCATGCCTATGTGACGCAACCGTTCAAACACCTCTTCCAAGTGTTTAAGATGCTCCTCGTATGAGTGCATATTAGTCATTTTGTGCAACTTAGTCATTTCGTGTGGCCATACTTTTCAGTATAAGATGTACAATATTTTTGGTATAATTGCGCATACAATTTTGAAAAATATCACCACACCTATTCGTAAAATATACAATTTTAAATTAAAATTTTAAATATCGTTACAAAATGTATTTCCTGAAAATATCGTATCGAGTGGCATATATTTAAGATTTCAATTAATATAAATAATTTGAAATTTTATTCAATTAATTTTACCCTTTAAAACTGTGACTAGAATAATATATTATGTATTTTTATAAATATAAATTTTGTCTAATTGTACATCAATTTATTTATTTTTATTTTTCCCTTATTTTTCATATTATCTATATTTTTTTTCCCTTTTTTTATTTTTTTATAATTTTGGGATTTTTTTTATATTGTTTTTTTAGATATAATTAAAGTGCCTAAGTACTAATGCTTAAACACGAGACGAGAGGGGCCAAAATATGGCTTATTCCTACCCAATCGTACTCGCTCGACTTCTTGAAGAGAAATCGAAAAAAAAATTGTACGACGAGAAGAAACTATTGCCAATTTTTGAATACGATACACGTGTCGGATTTCATTTAAGAGAACAAACTAAATCGAGTTTAGCCTGCCAGCGTTTATCCCTGTCCAGACACAATTGAACGCCTTTTTTAGAAATAACAGAAAATATCGATGGCAAAAATACTATCAAAATTGAAATTAAATTCTCAAGAAAGCTACGTTACAAATTAGATTTCACAAATGAACTATATGATTTAAAAGATTAGAACAGATATCGAAACAGTTTGTAAAAAGGTAGCACGTGTTGAAATTTTTCAAAACGGAAATGACTAAATGATCTAATGGTGATTAAACCGTAAACACTATATGTTGTTTTTCTTTTGGAAATTTATTTAATTAGCTTTTTTATTTATTTATTTATTTTTAATTTAAACCTATCTAATTAAACTACAATATATTATATTTTAAACTACTAAATTATCTAAATTTTAGTCGTAGACTTTTTGGGCGAAATCCCCGAAAATTTCTTTTGGAAAGCCGGATGAACGCAAAAGTACAAACGATGTTCAATATCTAAATGTAAATTATCTTACATGCTACTACATTTATTTATTACCATTCCCTTTTTTTATAACTAATCTTTCAAATATAAATTATTTTCATTTTGATTAAATAAATTTCCAAATTTAAATTACAATAAAATATTACTTATCTTAAAATAAACCATGCATTTTTCAACAATTACAACGTTAAATACACATTTTGTGTTTTTTTTTTGCCCTTTTGTCCCTTTTACATTTTTATGTTAACGCCAGCACGATTACTTGGAAAAAGAGTGTGTACCTTTTTTTAATTAGTATAAGTTACCTATTTTTTTTTAAATTATTTGTTATATAATTTGTTTGTTAATTATTTTTTGAAAAATAATAACGTTTGATTAAACAATATATACACATCTTTCTCATAGAGCTAAGCCAAATTTCAGTTCTCTACAAAACGTGTAAGTAATTGTGACATTTCACATCAATATCAGTTTGAAACCCATAACACTAGATATCATTAGTACATGTCTGATTTTTTATTGAAATCAGTGATTTGATATTTCGAACCAATATTAATTGCAAATAAAAACACTAGCTGTCATTACTTAGGCGTCTTTTTCTTTCATGCAAAATTAACCGATTTATTATTTAATTTAATATTTTTTTTGATATCGTTTTCCAAATGAAATTAGGATGTAATAATGTGTCGATTGATTTGTCACAGTGTAAATTAAGGCTTTATTTTGTTTAAAAAAGCAACATCTATTAAAATTGTGAGGTTTTGAGCGTTTTGAGTTATGTAATTTCGATGAAACTATTTTACGCGGTGGATCGGGACCGTATAAAAAAAGTTTCACCGAAAATACATAACTCAAAACGCTCAAAAACTCACAATTTTAATAGATGTTACTTTGAAACTTTTTTTATGCGGTCCCGATCCACGGCAAAAAAAGTTTTTTTACAATCTGAACCGAACTAATCTTTTTATAGCTATTTATGATATTTTTGAATATATTTTTTTGTGCGTTTTTTATGCGGTCCTCATCCACCGTACAAAAAAAGGTCAGCTGTATTCTGCACACAAGACATTTATTAGTATTACATCGTTTAAAAAAAAAAACTTAGCTTAGATTTGTATTATATTTATGTATTTATCAATTTGAATGAATCAATACATAAGGTAAATGACCCAAAATCAGATAGTGTCCTAAAATCAGACGTTTATATTATTTTAAAGAATTTAAAAAATTCTGCTTTTAAAACGTTCGTTTTATATATAAGAGATATCTATAAACATTAGGTAATACTACTGTACGCGCCGCTTCGTAGAATTTATTGGAATTATATTTTTGTTCTTTTGGTTGATTATTTCCACTCATAGATGGAGGTATTTACCTAATTATTTTTTAGTTTTGACTTTTTGAAAAACAGCGAGTCTAATCCCGCTGCATATAACACAGTAAGTAACGTACCAGAACAGTCGAGTCGTACTTGTTGTATTGGTTTTGAATGTACGCGATGTAGTCATACAGTGTCAGTGTGATTGATGCTTGAAACTTTATTTTGATAATTTAGTAATAATACACATATTTGGTTTCGTATTTGTAACCGTTATTATCCGTTTTGTTTTACGTTTTTACGTGGTTAAATACAATTAGTGATTACCACCCACTCTTCCTTTTATCCCGATTTTACATCTTTCCTTTGGTGGTATCATATGTGCCGGAAATCGTGGGAACCGATCGTCGACGAAGATCAAGGTGAGTTAGTGACCTTATCTTTTAATTTGGTTTGTAGTTTGGAAACACAGTCCATTTTTTAAAAATTTAGTTTGATACCAGCGTAAACAACTACTTTTTGTATATTTCGATTTATTTTTAACAAATATTGTACTAAAATTAATGATCAATTAGTTATTTTGCGAAATATACAAAATGGTATTGATTTTTATATTAGCAGAACTTGGAAAAGTACTTTATTAACTAATATGTACGTGTAATAAAGAAAGCAATTTTTCAATAAATTATACTTAAATGCATCTTTATCAATTTTTTTTCTTTTTTATTTGAGCTAAAACGTTTATTGTCAAAATCATGGACAACTGTTGAATTTAAAAACACAAAAATAAGTTCAAAAAGGTATTGAATTTAGAGCTAAGCTCTTATGGTAGATGTCGAAATTATGTGCCATTGCAGTAGCACAAAAATTCTTATTTTTTGTATTTTATCTTTCTGTTTTTTCTTAAGTGATAACTTATCTAAAGTAAAAATTTTGGTCTGGCTGTTGACAAAAGACTTTGAGCCTTTCCAACGAATTTTAAATTTTTCTAGGAAAATATGTTTTGTGACTTCCTTAAAGTGTCGGAATTTGGGACATTTACCTTGCTGTATATTTGCTTACACACATACATACATACAATTTTTATTTATAATGGATATACATACATTTATAATAATAATAATGTGTTTAAAGTCCGTTTTTAAGGTTTTTCTATCTAGAACAGACGCCACCCACCTCATTATTTATATGTCTTTATTTATACATTACATATTATTTGACGTTACATGATACATTTTATGATGTGGGTGGAGGATAAGGACAGTGGGGCTGGGGGCTAGGATTTGGAAGCTGTACGTCTGCAGCCGTTTTCTTAATGAACTAACTATGCCGATATTCATCTGGAGTTGTGAAAGGAAACTGCAGAAAACCTTCACGAGCATAGCCGGCCGCGGGATTTGAACCCTCGACCTACCAGTCGGCAAGCGCTAGACGCACAAGCACGCTCGGCTACTCCGCTGGTGGATATATGTACATATAATAGACATACATACATATACATACATATAATAGACGGACTATATATGTTTATATGGTATCTCTTATTAAATGTATTTATGTAGTATTTTATTATTATTAGTACTTTTATTTTGATGTGAGTCGCAGGTACATAAATTATTATTTAAATGTGTTTTGTTTCAGCTTGTGGGTATAATAGAACAAATTTGGTAAAAGAATTTTACAATAATGATAATTAATGCCGAAGTTTGGAATTCTCTGTTACAGTTTTCCGCTAAAGTTACTCAGTTATGAATAAAAATTCACTTTTTAATCTGTGTTGTGTACCAACAATTAACAAAAATGTTTTATGACAGTTAAAGGAAAGTTTTATTTTGGTTTGTTTGAAAATTCAAGTGTAATTTTTAATGTAATTTGTAATAAAAATTAATACTTGTAACTAAAGCAATGCAACTAAATATTTGTAATTAAAGAAATGCAACAATTAAATTAAAAATCACAAAGTGATTGAAAAAATTATCCGGATCGGCCGGGAATTGAACCCACGATCTTCTGGTAACTAGCCAGACGTGCTAACCTCTACACCAACGATCCCATGCTCGGTAAGCGGCCGAGCTGGACACCCATTCAATCACCTATGTGTATTAGTACTCACTCTGATTCGAGAAACAGTTACAATTTTAATTTCAAATATTATCGAGTGCTTGTGAGACACTACTACGTATGACAAATTTTTGTTTGCATTTCAACACACGCAGTATTGATATGTTCACTAATCGTTCAGCTAAACTGAAACTTTAAGCACTCGATTTCTTTGGAATAGTATGACCAAAAACCACATGTAAATTAAAAATCACAAAGTGATTGAAAAATCCGGATAATTTATTTTTAAAAAAATGTTAATTATACAGGGTGCGAATAATTTTAGTTTGGTCAGAGGCGTATTCAGAGAAATTTATATTAAACGATGAGCCGGCTGGGATGCGATTTTCTCAGATAGCGAATTCCGAAAAAATTTTTATATCTTCGGCAATTTTACATCCAGACAAACCATCTCTCAAAAGGATGAAACTTATTTATTTTATATCCTGTATATTATGTTCTGTTTCAGAGTATGGTAACAAATGATAAAGAATGACAAATAGTTTTTATTTAAATGCTAAAAACAAAGTAGCATTTAATCATATACGAGAATGAGAAGTCAGTTTATGGTCAATTATTTGGGTCAATGCGGCTAGGTTCATGACATACTGTCAATTCTAAAAACTTTTTCTTTCGGTTTATGTATATTTATTAAGGGGGACCACTAGTGTGACCGCCTGAAAAAAGGTGATTTTTGGGAATTTTTTTAAAGAAAACTACTGAATGGAAGGTTTTAATATTTTAAGGATGTATTCGTTGATATATAATAAATTCATGATAGAATTTTTGGATTAAAAAATTGAAAATTCAGTGAGTTATTCGTGGTTTCCCAAGGCTCCAAAAAAAAGTCCCCCCACTGCTGCAGTGATAGCGACCTTCACAGTACCTGAAATCAAAAAAATCAAAAAGCCTATTAAACTAGAATATATTGCCCGTACCGTGAACCTCAACCAAAAAAAAAGTTGTAATTTAAAAAAATAGCGGAGTTTTTAAAAAAAAGTTTCAAATTTTCGCCGAAAATTTGATGATTTTTGGTCTGCAAAAATTAAATATTTTATTCGATCGGAAAACTGGAGGTTCATGGTACGAAGAAACATATGTAAAAGCTGCAATAAGAATTAAATCGATCGGATGATTTGTCTTCGAGTTATAAGTGCAGCAAATTTGAAAAATGTCGTTTTTCGTTACTTTACCTTTTAGTTTTAATCACTGAGAATTTTTATTAAAATTATTTACGATTTAATCACTCTAACAGTCATAATAAAACTAGATGAGTCGTTTAAATGTATCAGGTTCTAGCTTCTCCACGACATGTGACTGGCAGTCATGTCCAGAAACTCCCGAACTATCAACCGTCATACATTTCTCAATACCCCAAAGTTAACAATGAAAATTAGAATCCGCTTTTCGGATGGCTTTAACTCAAAAATTATTTAAGATATGTACCTGAAATTTTAGTATGTTATTTTTAAAGGTATAGACTATCGGAACATGCAAAAAAAATTTTCCAATTTTTTCAAAATGGCACACTAGTGGTCCCCCTTAAATCTAATAATTTGTCTTTGGGCATGTGTGACTCACAAAAGATACATTTTTTGGAGAGCCAGTCAAGCATTGCTAACCATTTTAGAAAGTTTTCGCTATTCATTTGCCCGTAATAGTCTCCTGATGCTGTGCCAGCCTTGAAAATTAGACCAGCATTATCTAAAAATCCCTTTTCACTCCCAATATGCACAATAATTAATTTGTTCGTTGGATTTACTATTGTGACAATACCAGTAACATGATCTGCTGGCCAACATTTGTAAAAGCATAGGTTGCTATCAATCCAACTTTTGTCTAAGTAAAATACTGGCCTATTTTTTCGACGATATTTTTTTATTTCTCGTAAATATTGGGCTCTCCAATTTTTATGTCAGGTCTTTCAATTAATAATTTTCTCTGATTTTGAGATTTACGCCATTAAAATCCCATATCTTTAAACGTTCTCCACAAAACATCTTTTTGCCATGGAAAATTAATTCTGTCTTTAATAATAGGTAGTATATTTCTTATTGTTGGCACTTTTTTTTAATCAAATAAAAATCTGATATAACGCGATGAATTATATCCCGGTCAAATCCATCAATTTCTGCTTTGTTAATATTTTTTCGTGCCTTTTTAGGGAAGCTTAATAATTCACCCATTTTCATTGTCGACTCTTTATTGATCCTCTTCACCGTGGACGTTGATGCCCGAGTATAATTCGCCGTTCTTTCAATGGCTTTTGTTAGTGGTATTTCTAACACTTTTGTTTCGCTTTCACGCTTACAAACTTGCAAAACTGTATTGATTACTTAAAAATTTTAAAAGAAAATTATTAGGGAATTTCTTTTAAATATATGTAATTATTTATTCAAATATACCATATTTTTTTCGACTACAAACAAACGCAGCCTTTGATGACTAAACGCAGCCATTGCAGATCATTACCAGTTTCAAAAAATTAAAACACTAGAAAAATAAAAAAATGAAACTCTAATTTCTTGTAACTTATCTGCAACGTTTACTGATATACTGTGAATATTTTCAGACGAATTACTAACTGACAGGCGTATTACGTAAAATGGGTAGAAAATGTTGACGTCTTATGACGTGGTGTTTGAGTCTACCAGATTCCATTTGATATTTTATAACGTCAGTGACCGTCAAGGTGTTAAAAATGATAAATTATCATATTGTTTGACTGCAATAATATGATAAACTGTAATAATAAATAAAAATGTAAATATAATGGAGGAAATTGCAATATACTATGTCATGTGTTATTTTCTTTCTACCGGTAAAAACGAACGAGAGTTGGTTGAGTAATTTTTAATCGTGAAAAATTAAAGCGGGCAAGCATATTTTTGTTTTCAAAATCTCAAATTTATTAATATTTTACACATTTTTTAATATTGACATTTGTATGATATGGCACATTTTTTAAACAATTTCTTGTAGCATTTATTTATAGAACAAAATAAAAGTAACAGAACAATGCGAAACACAAGTGAGTGAAGCGGCCCCGCTCACGCAGGGCCATTTAATATATTAGGCAAATTAGTTTGTATATCAAAATCCGTTTTTCAATTGTCCTAAGCAATATACTTTGATACCTACAAGCTACAACCCAACCTAGCTAACTTAACTATTTATAAACCTAACCAATATATTTATTTTCAAAAAATTTTATTTAAAACTTTTATTACACTTTTGTATCTGTTTTCTTTTTTAACGATTTAGTATTTTTACGGTTTTTTATTAATAAATAATAATAAATAACACAAATAATTGCGTTAAATTAATTGTTATATTACAAATGTCAGTACCATTTAAAGTGTGATAGTTAATAATAAAATGCAATTGTTTTTAATAAAAATATGTGCCTGCGCTTTAACTCTTTAGATACAGTAATTTCCATCCACATTTGTTTCTTTTTTGCGGCAAACATCGAAATTATTGAATGACATAGTATATTGCAATTTAGCCATATAATGATTTAAAACTTACATTCCTTGCTTGAGAATGGAAAATTTGTCGTTTCTGATCATTTTTTATACTGTGAGCGTCACTAGTATTTGCTGCCATAGTGAAGCTCTAACACCGATATCGATCTAAAAATTACTAAGTTTAATCAAATAATATTGTATGATACAATTTGTTAGTTAAAATATTGCAGTTTATACTTACATAAACAAAATTTCAATAATTAGCAGTATCGAGCTGCAAATTAAGTGCTTTTTATATTTAAATATTAACGATGACAAATTACAAGTAACACGAAGAATTAAAGTTATTTAACATTGGAGTGTTCTTGTGATTCACAAATATTGGCAAGTTGTCTTATATTCGACATATCGTTGTTTTTAACACACATGCGTATTACAATTTTTCGACTGCATCAAACGGAGCCATTAAAGAGTAGACCTAGCCGACGTAGCTGGCTATTACCGATTAAAAAAATACAATACTGAAAAATTAAAAATGATACACTACTTGTATATTCTTTAATAAAGGCAAACTGAAAAAATTTCAAAATCTAATAAAAACAAATGGGAATATAATAGAAAACGTTAACACCTATAACTATCTGGGAGTAAATTTACATTACTCGGGCTCTTTTGCTTTTAACACAAAAAATTCGTCAAATGCGTGTTTTTGACACGCACTAAGTAATGTCATCTCAGTGAAATTTAAATTTATGATTTTTTGTTAACTCTATAGTTGTTCAGAGCTCTACAGCCCTCTTGCGTTTATTCAATATGGATGTACAACTAAATAATTATTGTCACAAAACGACATTAATATGTCATCTTCGATGACATAAAAATGCCATTACTAAAGGTAAACGAGTAATTAACCGATTAAAATACATCATCTGTAAATCAAACTTGGAAAAGGTAGACGTAGCACTGCATCTATTCAGCTCACTTGTGGTCCCAACCGCTTTTTATGGAATGGAGGTATGCGGCTTAGCGTTTATGGATGAACTGGAAGTAATTCAATCCACATTTATAAAAACATTATTGGGACTGCCCAGACACACGGCTAATTATGTACTTCGTCTAGAATTGGGACTTAGTCCATTAAAATATAAAATTATAAACTTAGCAATAAAATGGTTTTTAAAGATTCTTAATATGAGGTCGGAGAGGTTCCCATACATATGTGTCAGAAGACTAATGTGTCCGAAGCTCGATTCTTCCACTGAGGCTAATATGAAATATAACTGGCTTAGTAGCATGAAGAATATTCTCGGCGATTTAGATGCGGAGCGTATTCCATACAATTTATCAACAAATACGTCTTTTAATCAGATTGAATCTCTGACTAAAAAAAATGGAAAGGTATAAGAATCCCTTTCTGGTAACTTACCTCCACAGAGCAGAGGCTTCGAATTTTAAAAACTTCTACACATACTTAAAAACAAATATGGCGGCTGAACCGTATCTGAGCATTTGCAATAACTTCACTGAAATTAAACTAATTTGCCGCTTAAGAACGGTTAATTTAAATAAACCTACACTGAATCTTACACTTCCAAAGTAGTTAAAAGAGACTTTGATATAAAATGCGATTACTGCCAAGAAAATATAACTTTGATACATTTATTGTTAAATTGTCCCAGGTATAAAAGCTTACGGGCACAACACTTGAAAAACTTCGATTTATCGTCAATAGTCAATTTGCTCTGTCCTGTCCGATTGAATCAAATAGAAAACTTTGTACCTTTATTCATGAATTAATAAAAATGTATTAAAAACAATATAAAATACCATATGTATTTGCACTTTTTTCAGGGGCGTAATGTCTTAAAAAAATTATTACTTTTATTATTTATTTATTACTTTTTTTATAATTTTTTTAATTTTTATGTATATGTATTGTATATATTATGCTTATGTATCCATGTGTAAGTGTATGTGTGTGTGCATGCATATATATATGTATGTGAGTATATTTGGGTATGTACGTACATATGCGTACATGGATGTCGTGCCGACAGAATTGCTGATGAATTTCATTTAATATTTTCAATCTATAGAATTATTATTTAAAATTAATTCAAAATTATTTATTTAAAATTGAACTTTCCTTTGATTATATTTCATGTGTTTCCTTTTTATAAAAGCTAGTTGTGTCATATATTATGATTAAAATAAGTTGAAAATTAAGTGGAAGCGTTTTTGTGTGTGTGGATCGTCAATTATTTTTCGTCTTGCCTCTTTTAATTTGACATAAAAAGGAAATTTAAATTTAAATTGGGTGCTATATTGCGTACCGTTTGGTGACGCTCTTAATGATTCATTAACGGAACTACTGATGACGCCGTGGTTTAAGTTGAAAGTATTAGTCAACTAACTTAAATTATTGTTTTTAAAATGGCGTATGCGAATTATAAAAGTTATTGTGCATTTATTTTTAATGGTGTTATTATGCCAGAATTTATTAAAATAATGGATATTTATGTCGGCAGAATAATTAAGGACCGTAGTAAGTTACTATACACTCGTGGTGATGTGTTTGACCCCGGGGGGAACCTCAATGTAAGTTTTTTTATGTTTGTACTGAAAAGAAAATTAATTTTGGAAAATTAAAGTTAAAAAACTCAATATTTCATTAAACATAACATTTATTACAATATTTAAAAAAAAAAAATAAACCTAAATGATAACTGTTCTGATACAAATTTTTAGAATTAGATTGAAATGTACAATAATTACTTATATACTAAAATTACAACGTTTGGTGGAGAAATTATATTCTCGAAAAACATCGATTTTTCCACCATTACTATTCACGCTACATTCACTATATCGATAAATTTTTCGATTGTCGAATGAAGCGTCCTTTATGGTTAAAAAAAATCAGACTGCGTAAAAGAAAAATGTGAAAACGGAATATCGTACTATTACTAACTGGACGGACAAACTGAAATTAAGGTGAAAAATCTTTGAATTAATAGTGAATTTGATTGTATTTTCGGACACAAACCACAATTGAGGTCTCGGTTGCCACGAGGTTGCACTACGGCCGGAAGTGAAAATGGACGGAAAAACAGATTATTTGATAAATAATAAAAATTAAAAAAAACGGTAAGCAATTGACCTTTAGTTTAATTTATTGTAAATTCTAATGTGTTGTATTAATTATTTTTAGGTAGTGAACGGAAAATTAAGGTAGAAACAGAACCAACGTACCTTGGTGAAGATGAAAATATGTACAACAATGAATAAATTAATTGATTTGTAAATAAGAAAGCGCTCAACCCTTCTTGGTCTGACGGGGAAAAACAAGAGAGCGGGCGTTAATACGATATTTACTTTTTTCGAGTTGCTTGCACCGCGTCTCCACTAGACATATATTATGTTAAAACTTATTTTATATCATAACATACATGTCTTGACATATAACATCAGCTCGGACATATTTTCAGACATAAATTTGACGTTTGAGATTTCCAAGATGGCGAATCGATGAATTAACCCAACACTTGGAAGATTTTTGCTTTAATTCTTTTTTTTCATTGATTTTTTAAATTTTCTAGTCTTTATAAGCATAGAATTAATGTTACAGCGTTGAAAATCTTTTTTCACAAATAATAATACGATTTACAATTTTTAGTAATTAAATATGTTAAGACATAAGAAGTTCCCACTATTGATTATATGTTACGACATAAATTATGTTAAGACATATGTCTTGACATCAATTATGTCTAGTGGAGACCCCGTGTTAAGTACAATCAACTCATGGCGACCTCTATTTCATATTGATGGTAATACTGTTTTTAATTGTGGGTTTGTGTCCGAGATATGAACGTAAATTTTTAACCTTTTCTTTGACAGATGACTGATGATTGCCGTATAATGATGGTAGTTTCATTTCTTTTTTATAATTTCTATTTTGATGTTAAGTATGAAAATTGTATAAAAGAAAGTACAATATTACAGTTGAAACTAGTAAAAATGCAAAATTCGCAATTCACATTTAAGTAATAATAAATCAGTGTTCTAGAAACTTCGTTCCAAAAAACGCGTGTAATGCATTTTTGCTAGTTAAGCAATAATATCTCTATAAATTTGCAATTTCAAAAAAACAAAAATTTAGCTCTGGAAAATTTTTTATCAATTTTAACTCGTTACTCTGTCCGTCGGTATTTTGAAATTTTCAAAGAAAATTTGTAAAAGTAATAATGTTTCGATTGTTGTACGTAATTCTGATCATTATTGTAATTATAGTGTTTTTGTAAACTTATAAACTTTTCTTAAAATTAATTCTAACCTTTGTAAATTGAATTTTAATTTTAAATAAATTTTGTTAATTTCAAATTAGGACTTATTTGTTACAAAAAACCTTAAAACAAATTTCAACTGAAGCAAACTTTTTAAAATTAAAATAAAACAAATCAAAAGAAACTAAAATAAAATTAAAATTAAAACTTTAAATAATAATTAAAATCTAAAAATAAATTAAAACAAATAACGAAATAATTAAATAAAAAAGAAGTCAAAATAAATCTAAAATAATTAAATTAAAACAACGAAATTATTAATCATTTAAAATAAAATAAGAAGTATTTAAAAGAAGATCATCAAGTAAAAGTTTAAGTAACCCAAATAAGTCCGAAAGCATCAATCTGCTCCAGAACTCGGTTTCTCCTGCTTATCCTAAGAACTTGAGTGGCGATCACCCTTAACTGCGGATCCCAATAAATCATCGTAGAAGAAGGATACTGGGTATAGAGATCGTAAGACGACCGTGAGTTAAGCATACTTTCTCGTCGAACCGCTTCAGCTTCTTCGGGACACAACATGTATATACAAGGTGGTCCAGAATTATGTACCGTAATTGGTAGAGCTCGTAGTACGTTCAAAAATAATGGCACCTTTTCATGTACACTCTTTTTCAAAACTCAATAATAAGGGAGACACAACTCTGTAAAGGGGTGAAACGAAAACCATTATTTCTTAAATATTTTCCAAACGCTTTTGAATAACGGATTGATATTTTAGAGGTACTTATTTTGCGTTAGAAGGATTAAATTTAGGTCAACACTTATTCCGTCACTCATGACTAAGGGGTGGTTTTGGGTGGTAGGTGTGAGTTATCACATCTTTTCTTTTTTAATTTGCAATTATTTAAACAAAATCCCTGATAATATAATTCCTCAGACAATTTCACGCAAAAAAGGTATACTTGTTACATTTCGATAAATATTACCGTTTTCGCGTAATTTAAAGTAGAAGTATCTATTTCTAAACTATCCCCCAATCATAAGTGATCGAATAATCGATACCATAAATTTAATTATCTTAATGCTCATACGCGCCCCTAGAATACGAATCCAGTAATCAAATGCGCCTAAAAAATTTAAAAATAAAAGAAGTCAGTTTCGTTCCACCCCTCTACATTTTACCCCTCTGCTTTATCACCCTTTTTATTGAGTTTTGGAAAAAAGTGTAGATGAAAAGGTACCATTATTTTTGAACATCCTATCAGCTCCAGCAATTAGCGTACATAATTCTGGATCACCCTGTATATGCGTATGTATGGGTATATGAGTGTACATGTGTGCATATGTATGTAGATATGTGTGTGCGCATATGTATATGCAGATGTCTCATACGCGTATTATTTTTTAAGAAAAATTCTTATTTACTTATATATTATTTTTTTTTTTTTTAATTAAAATTGGGGTACTGCTGCCGGTGGATGGCGCGGTCAGCAGCACCCGGCGGCATCGCCAACCAAGGGCATGCGCCGCCAAAAACGGTAGGAAAAATAAAAACAACACATAAAGACAGGGACACATAAATGCACTAGACAACGGACAAACATACACATAATAAAATCCATCGATGGGCCCTGCCATCCCAGGGCTTAAAAGAGCGGACAGTCCTTGGTGACGGTACGATAAGTACTAG
Source organism: Brachynemurus nebulosus (assembly GCA_035578155.1). Taxonomy (NCBI): domain Eukaryota; kingdom Metazoa; phylum Arthropoda; class Insecta; order Neuroptera; family Myrmeleontidae; genus Brachynemurus; species Brachynemurus nebulosus. Next base: position 4,801,275 of record JAPWDM010000007.1, on the reverse strand, counting down.
ACAGAGCGTCCGGTCACCAAGGCCTGGAAGCCATCGCTGGAACTCCCTCCGAGGTGTAGAGGACCTCGGAGTGGAGAGAACCGACTAGAAAACACACAGTATCACAGACCGATATCACAGAGCAATATCACAGAAAAGCTTATTACGTCACTGGGGAGCCACAGGCCCACCAGTAACGCAATAAGGAGTTAAAACAATACCGCTGTAGAGCCGTAACAACAGGCCTACAGCGGCATAACAAAATATCACAGATAAAAAGAAACAAATGATGTACCACCTCGGGTGTAAAGAGCCCTCGGTGGTACATCGTTAAAAAACAATAACAAAAACAAAAAACACGTATAAATAACAAAGTACCACTAAGGGTGTAAAGGCCCTTAGTGGCATAAAAACAAGACTAAAAGTACCCTGCCAGACCAGCTGGAACAAGGTATTGGCAATAAATAAATAAATTAAGACGATCACAAAAACTTCTTTAACACAAAAGATTAAAAATTGCTGAAAATAAAATTCACTGTCGGGGGAGATAAAACGAGACGACTTGTAAAATCTGAGATGTAAAGCCCCTACAGTCTCTGAAGAAGATGCGAATTTCGGAGAAATTCAAGCATCTTTCTTTCAGAGACTGCATTATAAGCAAGAGCTTCGGCTACATTATGTGGGAGCTGCAACCTCTAGCGCAATGGCTCAAAGGTTACACATTCCTCAACTATATGCCTCACGGTTAGCGCCGTCCCGCAGGCAGCGCACCTTGGCTGATCCTCACCGGCGAGAAGATGACGATGTGTTAACGCCGTGTGGCCCAAGCGTAAACGCGTCAGGGCCACACTCTCTCGCCGGCTCAGATTTACAGGTGCCGGAGTTCTTCGGACCTCAGGTTTCACCTGTCTGAGCTTTGCCGTGAGGTTGTTCTACTCACGTTGCCATTTATGTTCGATCGCGGATCGTATGCTCACTCTCAGATCCTCTGGGCGTATGGCAATGTCCTGTGGCTCACCGACTTCGGCTGCATGACGTGCTGCCTGGTCGGCGAGTTCATTGCCAGGTATCCCCACATGTCCGGGTATCCAGAAGAAGGTGATAGACTTCTGGCGGAGCATGTAGAGATACGTCAGGATGTTCTGCACCAGTGGATCGATGGTATGAGAGTGGCAGATCGCTTGCAACGCGCTCAACGAGTCGGAACAAATGAGGAATGCGCTGTCTTCGGATGTTTGACAGAATCGCAGGGCTTGCAAAATCGCAAATAATTCCGCAGTATACACAGTGGCCTGGGGAGGAAGTGACCAAGCGTGAGGATCGTCACGAATGACGATGGCACTCCCAACACCCGTAGCTGTTTTGGAACCATCTGTGTATATGTAGAGAGAGTCAAGTTCGCTAATGATCTCATAAAAGCGGGATCGGTATTCGAAAGAACTGGTCTCCTCCTTGTTGAGACCAGTCAGGTCGAAACGACACCTTACGTTAGGGATCAGCCAAGGAGGTACTTCCATAGGACGTTTGGGAAGTACCTTGGCGAACTGTAAGTGCAGACTCTCTAATAACTCCTGCGTTCGAACGGCCACTGGTCGACTTATGGTGGGACGTCGACTGTAGAGCCCCTGTAAACGGTATCTGAATAGAGTCGGGTGGTTTATATGTGAAGGTGTTGCATATATCCCCGCCGCATAATTGAGCAAGAGACGCTCACGTCTCAGTCGCAGCGGAGGAAGACCCGACTCTACGCAGAGGCTCACAGAAGGGCTCGTTCGAAATGCTCCCGTAGCCAGTCGTATGCCTGCATGGTGAACAGGATCTAGGAGTAAAAGCGCAGACGCCCAGGCGGAGGAGTAAGCAATGCTGCCGTAATCAATCCTAGTCAGAACTAGCGATTGATACAGGCGAAGCAACGACTCCCGGCCCGCACCCCACGATGCACCAGCCAAGCACTTAAGCATGTTTATTGTCCTGCGACAACTCGCAGCTAAGGCTTGGAGGTGTGGGCGCCACGTAAGTTGTTTGTCAAATATGAGTCCTAGAAATCTGACGCTATCAACGCACTGGAGATTGGATCCTTTTAAAGTGAGGACAGGATCCGGATGTGCGTTGCGCTTTCTGCAGAAGTGAACCACCGATGTTTTTTGTGGTGAGAAACGAAAACCAAGAGCTTCTGCAGAAGTCACCACTTCGTTGAGGCCTTGTTGCAGCCGTTGTTGAATATCCTCGATGGAATCGGCTGCATAGAAGATTGTGAGGTCATCAACGTACAAGCAACGACGAATTGGGGCTGAAGCTGCAATATGACTGACTGCGATGGAAAACAAGGTGACACTAATGGTGGAGCCTTGAGGAACACCATTCTCCTGGGAGTGGGCCTCAGACTCAGTGTCACCTACCCGGACACGAAACGTACGGTCAGTCAGAAAACTTTTTACGAACTGAGGGAGGTTACCTCTTAAACCCCAGTCGTGCAGCTTCTTGAGAATGCCATACCTCCAGGTCATATCATAAGCTTTCTCCAAATCGAAAAACACGGCCACGAGGTGTTTTCGTTGAAGAAAGGCGTCTTGAATGGCATTCTCGAGGCGAACAAGATGGTCCGTAGTCGAATGGTAACGGCGGAACCCACATTGATGTTTTGGTATAAGGTTGTGGGATTGCAGCCACCAGACGAGACGGTTGTTCACCATTTTTTCCAATACCTTGCTGAAACAGCAAGTCAAGGATATTGGACGGTAGCTAGATAGTTGCGATGAATCTTTACCCTCTTTTAGCAGCGGAATGATGGTAGCTTCCCGCCACTGCGGAGGGTAAACGCCTTGCCTAAATATTTCGTTGTAAAGATCCAGTAACCTACACTTACCAGGATAAGGCAGGTTCCGGATCATGGCGTAGGGGATCTCATCAGGTCCAGGGGATGTGTCCCCAGATCCCCGAAGCGCCTCCAGTAATTCTTGCATAGAAAACGGTTGGTTATACTGGAGGGATTCATCTGAGAAAAAATCAAGATCGTTTTGTTCGTGTTCGATCTTGATCCGCAGGAAGTCCGGGTCATAGTTTTGGGAGCCACTGACGCGCTCAAAGTGCTTAGCTAAGCAATTAGCTATTTCCGCGCGTTCAGTGATGTTCCGACCGTTGACGACGAGAAGGGAGGGCATAGGTGAACGGGAATATTTCCCAGTAATGGCCCTCACTCTTCTCCATACCTCTGAGGTGGTCGTGGAGGTGTTTATGGCCGAAACATATTGCTCCCATGATAGCCTCTTTTGTTCTTTAATTGTGCGTTTACAGCGTGCTTGGGCACGCTTGTAGGCTATCACATTTTCCTGCGTGGGGCGACGTCTGAGTTCGTTGTACGCCCGCTTTTTCTCTGCAACTGCTACACTCACGACTTCATTCCACCATGGTACGTGACGTTTGGGTGGAATGCTGGACGACTTCGGTATACTCTGATATGCTGCTTCAATGACACTGGAGGACATTTTCTCCACATCATCTTCTACGTCTTCAGTCAGCTCGGGTGTACGGAATGAATCAGCGTACATGTGCCAGTCAGCTTGACGGAGACGCCATCTCGGCGAAGACGATTGTGGAGTCATCGGCGTGGTACTATTCAATATAATGGGAATATGGTCACTACCGTATGAATCAGACGCCAGCGTCCATTCATAACGGTGTGCCATGACCGGTGAGCCAAGTGATAAGTCGATAGCCGACAACTCACCGGTTCTTGCATTAATAAAAGTACCTTCACCGGAATTCAACAAGACCGTTTCAGACTCATCTAAAAAACGTTCGATGAGTCTTCCACGGGCGTCTCTTGTGCTACAGCCCCACATAGGGCTGTGAGCATTAAAATCTCCTAGTAACAAAAATGGACGTGGTAACTGTAAGGTAAGCTCGGTCAGGGATTCGACATTCCAGTCGAAGTCTGGTAGGTAGACCGAGCATACTGTGAACTGGGGCGGTTTTAAAAATTGTACTGCAATAGCTTGTAGGGGGGTGTTTAATGGGTGGTCCCGGAAGGGGACGCCATCTCTGATTACGATGGCAACACCCCCCCTCGCCCTGATGTCTGGCTGTACGTCGTGCCGGCGGACTTGATGATATTTAATGTTAAATTGTTCCGCCGGCTTTAAATGTGTTTCTTGTAGGCACACGCACATAGGCGTGTGCTCAGCCAGAAGCATCTGCAATTCACAGTAATGGTGCTTAACACCATTACAGTTCCACTGTACGATAGCCATTTTCGTTACTACTAGGGTTGCTCCCTAGGAAGTGTGGCTACTTCCTAGGTTTCCCCTTGGGCCAGCCTTTTTTTCGCTTTACAACTTGTACCTCGGCATCGGAGTTATCAGACTCCGTGGCCGAGGTATTGGTGTACGCGTCGGTGGTAGGGCGTTTAACGCCCGTCCGCACCGACGCGGTCGACATATCCGAGTCGCTCACTGGTGTTGGTATTGAGCGACTCGGGAGGGGGGAGACCGGGCGGGTCGGTGTGCCCGGTCGGGACGGCGCCTTTTGCCGCTGGGGCAGCGGAGCCGTCATTTGTGGAGGCAGCATTGACTCTGCCTCCGAGGTGGAGGTGGTTGGTCCCTTTTTGGGGGACCTTGGTTTTACCACCTCCTTTTCCCCCTCGCTGCGACGTCTTCTTGGCGATGACTTTTTTGGCGATGAGTTCTTCGTTGCGGAAGACGTCACAGTTTTTATTACTGGTCCCTGAGGGGTGGTTGTAATCACCCTTTTGGCCTCAGAGACCTTGGCTGGCACAACAGCGGCTACTGTGGGTGTAGGTACAGAAGGTACACCCACTGATCGCATAAGGTTCTGCTGCATTAATTGCATGCATTCTTGTAATTTGCGCATATTTTCTTTTAATTCTCTAAGATCGCTGTTTTCTTTAGCCGCTGAAGGGGCGGGGGCCGCAGCAGCGCGTGCATAACCATCCAAGGCGGAACGACGAGGCATATTTCCTAGTAGCTTCCGTCGTGCCTCTGGATATGATAGTCGTTCCAGGGCTCTCAGCTCTTGGATGGCTGATTCCTGTTTAAATATGGGGCAATTCCTCGATTTTGCTGAGTGATTGCCCCCACAGTTTACGCACTTTATAGGTTCGCCGCACGGTCGTCCTTCGTGTAACGGCTTACCGCACACGCAGACCTGCTGCTCTACACTACAACGCTGTGAAACGTGCCCGTATCTCTGACAGTGGTAGCACCTCATTGGTGCAGGGATATACGGGCGTACGTCCACTTTGTTGAAGAGACCAATAACAACTTGCTTTGGAAGGCTAGTACTATTAAATGTTAACAAGATTAAGGGGGATTCTGGGTGTTTGTTCCCCCTATTGTACTTGAGCCTTCTGGCCTCTATTACCCCCTGAGGAGACATCTCCGACACTATCTCATCCAGGGAACAGTACGCCAGGGAAGGGTGCATTATTACTCCCTTGGAGTAATTTAGCACACCATGAGGTGTAACTTCCACGGCGTACTGTTCTAACTTCTCAAGATTTTGTATTTTTGTCGATTGTGCCGGTGAGACTGCCTCAACGAGCAACCCTTTGCCCGAGATTTTGGCATCTTTAACCTGCCCAATATCACAACTAACCAATTTTGCCAGAAGGAAGGGGCTGATTTTACCAAAATCGCCCTCCTTCGGCTTAATAACAAGGTACTTTATATAAGACTCTTGCACTCTTGGGGCGTCAATTGGAAATTGACGCCCACGACGATTCCCTTTTTTTGGGGGAGGGTTACCCCTTTTCGACACTGTACTCGCTCCGGTTGTTTGCGGTGCGGGTACACTGGATGCGGTAGCGGGACGGGTCTCGCTACCAGAGCTCACACCAGATGACGGTGGTGGAGCCGGGTTCGCGTCCGGTTTGGAGGACCCGGACTCGCCCTTTTTAATTAGATTGTATTCTCCCATAAGATGTGATACAAAAAAAACCCCACCCCGCTCCCCACCCTCCACGGAGCCTCATAAGGGACGTGGGACTCCCACGCCAGGGATACGGGAATGAGGGGCCCTAGGGACGAAGCCCATTGCCCCAGTGACACGCACGACCCCGGGGCGCTCGAATTTACTGCGGCCGGTGCATAACCGCAGCCACGGTCTATGCCTGAAGCCAGAGCCGAAGTGACGTGTTGATCCACCGTACTCGCAAGTAACGGCTTCCCTCAGTCACCAGGATCCCCTTTTCCAGGCAACGTCGCTAAGCCACACACGAGCTAGTGTGGGTCCCGAAGATGACTTTAAGTTGGGACAACATTGAAGAAACGAAAACAAAACAAAACCAAAAACAAAAAAGAAACAAAAGATAAAAGAAAACCTGAAACAAAAAGAAATAAAAATAACGAAAACAAAAAACAATAAAAACGGAACGAAATAATAAAAAAGGTCAATAAATGAACGATCGAGGATTTCTCCTCTAGATCCGGCATCTTTTGTGAAAACGGTGGTACCTCGAGAAGGAACGGTGCCGATCTTGGGTAGTCAGAGGCTAATGGAATCCGAAGATTACTGTATTGCGCATAAACTACCCCTGGAACCCTTAGCCTCCTTGACACCAATGGGGGATAAACATCCCTCACGGGTGCCAAGGGCAGCTGCTATAGGTGTCCTCACCACCAGATATTATTATTATATTATTGTATAATGCAAACTTAGTAACTCTAAATGTAACAGCGTATTTTAAAGTTTAATTATTTTTAAAATTTAGTTTAATGCTACAATGTACCTATATATATATATATATATATATATATATATATATATATATATATATATATATATATATATATATATATATATATATATATATATATATATATACAGGGGGTAGGGTAGATCGGGGTCAGTTGGGCAATTTTTTGGGAAAATTTTAATAGCATCAACTGAAATTAGTACAGGAAGAATAGGAAAATGATAATATTAGATAAAATTCTTATAGTAATCGCTTCAATTACATATTATAATAAGAATAATTATTTAAATTAAAAAATATCTTTACCGTTATTGTTCAACTAATACTTTTATTGAGGTATATTGAGGTAAAATGAACATGAAAAAATAACCCCATTCAATAGAAATGATCAAATTATCAAACTCAATTAATCTACACTTTTCCAACTAAACACACTACAGAGGTAAGTAGGGTAGACCGGGGTTAGTTGGGCAATTTTTTGGGAAAATTTGAATAGCATCAACTGAAATTAGTATAGGAAGAATAGGAAAATGATAATATTAGATAAAATTCTTATAGTAATCGCTTCAATTACATATTATAATAAGAATAATTATTTAAATTAAAAAATATCTTTACCGTTATTGTTCAACTAATACTTTTATTGAGGTATATTGAGGTAAAATGAACATGAAAAAATAACCCCATTCAATAGAAATGACCAAATTATCAAACTCAATTAATCTACACTTTTCCAACTAAACACACTACAGAGGTAAGTAGGGTAGACCGGGGTTAGTTGGGCAATTTTTTGGGAAAATTTGAATAGCATCAACTGAAATTAGTATAGGAAGAATAGGAAAATGATTATATTAGATAAAATTCTTATAGTAATCGCTTCAATTACATATTATAATAAGAATAATTATTTAAATTAAAAAATATCTTTACCGTTATTGTTCAACTAATACTTTTATTGAGGTATATTGAGGTAAAATGAACATGAAAAAATAACCCCATTCAATAGAAATGACCAAATTATCAAACTCAATTAATCTACACTTTTCCAACTAAACACACTACAGAGGTAAGTAGGGTAGACCGGGGTTAGTTGGGCAATTTTTTGGGAAAATTTGAATAGCATCAACTGAAATTAGTATAGGAAGAATAGGAAAATGATAATATTAGATAAAATTCTTATAGTAATCGCTTCAATTACATATTATAATAAGAATAATTATTTAAATTAAAAAATATCTTTACCGTTATTGTTCAACTAATACTTTTATTGAGGTATATTGAGGTAAAATGAACATGAAAAAATAACCCCATTCAATAGAAATGACCAAATTATCAGACTCAATTATTCTACACATTTCCAACTAAACACACAACAGAGGTAAGTAGATTAAATTACTTAGTAGAAAATTACCCCACACAAAAGACATAAATAAGTCACTTTTTTCCAACTAAAAACATTAGAGAGGTAAATTGATCATGTAAAAATTACCCCACATAAAAGACTTAAATAAGTCACTCTTTTCCAACTAAACACTTTAGAGAGGTAAATTGATCATGTAAAAATTACCCCACATAAAAGACTTAAATAAGTCACTCTTTTCCAACTAAACACATTAGAGAGGTAAATTAATCATGTCAAAATTACCCCACATAAAAGACTAAATCAAGTTAGTGTACATATTTTAACGTAATGTAAGTAAAAATATTGAAATATTCGTATATGAGATTGTATTTTTTGATTTTTTATACTTTTCATAAAAGTAGTTTATAACGTACATTATAAATAACAAAATAGAAATTTTCTCCAAAACTATCAATTTTATATATAAAAAGGAAATCTATATTCGTTTGTTTTAACAAAATTCATCATGTTTTGAAAAAAAATTTTGAAATATATGAATTTTTTGTGATTTTGATTCTTCTAATATAGTATGAATATTGTACACCTAAAATACAAATGGATATTAAATTTGTAAATACGTAAACCTAAATCAAGCTAGTGTACATATTTTAACGTAATGTAAGTAAAAATATTGAAATCTTCGTATATGAGAATGTATTTTTTGATTTTTTATACTTTTCATACAAGTTGTTTATAACGTACATTATAAATAACAAAATGTTAATTTTCTCCTAAACTATCAATTTTATGTATAAAAAACTAATCTACATTCGTTTATTTTAACAAAATTCATCATGTTTTGAAAAAAAATTTTGAAATATATGAATTTTTTGTGATTTTTACTCTTGTGATATAGTATGAATATTGTACACCTAAAATACAAATGGATACGAAATTTGTAAATACGTAAACGTAAGTCAAGTTAGTGTAAATATTTTAACGTAGTGTAAGTAAAAATATTGAAATCTTCGTATATGAGAATGTATTTTTTGATTTTCTATACTTTTCATAAAAGTTGTTTATAACGTACATTATAAATAACAAAATGTTAATTTTCTCCTAAACTGTCAATTTTATGTATAAAAAACTAATCTACATTCGTTTGTTTTAACAAAATTCATCCTGTTTTGAAAAAAAAGTTTTGAAATATATGAATTTTTTGTGATTTTGGTTCTTCTAATATAGTATGAATATTGTACACCTAAAATACAAATGGATATTAAATTTGTAAATACGTAGACGTAAATCAAGTTAGTGTACATATTTTAACGTAATGTAGGTAAAAATATTGAAATCTTCGTATATGAGAACGTATTTTTTGATTTTTTACTTTTCATAAAAGTTGTTTATAACGTACATTATAAATAACAAAATGTTAATTTTCTCGTAAACTATCAATTTTATGTATAAAAAACAAATCTACATTCGTTTATTTTAACAAAATTCATCATGTTTTGAAAAAAAATTTTGAAATATATGAATTTTTTGTGATTTTTACTCTTGTGATATAGTATGAATATTGTACACCTAAAATACAAATGGATACGAAATTTGTAAATACGTAAACGTAAGTCAAGTTAGTGTAAATATTTTAACGTAGTGTAAGTAAAAATATTGAAATCTTCGTATATGAGAATGTATTTTTTGATTTTCTATACTTTTCATAAAAGTTGTTTATAACGTACATTATAAATAACAAAATGTTAATTTTCTCCTAACTATCAATTTTATGTATAAAAAACTAATCTACATTCGTTTGTTTTAACAAAATTCATCCTGTTTTGAAAAAAAAGTTTTGAAATATATGAATTTTTTGTGATTTTGGTTCTTCTAATATAGTATGAATATTGTACACCTAAAATACAAATGGATATTAAATTTGTAAATACGTAGACGTAAATCAAGTTAGTGTACATATTTTAACGTAATGTAAGTAAAAATATTGAAATCTTCGTATATGAGAATGTATTTTTTGATTTTTTACTTTTCATAAAAGTTGTTTATAACGTACATTATAAATAACAAAATGTTAATTTTCTCGTAAACTATCAATTTTATGTATAAAAAACAAATCTACATTCGTTTATTTTAACAAAATTCATCATGTTTTGAAAAAAAATTTTGAAATATATGCATTTTTTGTGATTTTGATTCTTCTGATATAGTATGAATATTGTACACCTAAAATACAAATGGATACGAAATTTGTAAATACGTAAACGTAAATCAAGTTAGTGTACATATTTTAACGTAATGTAAGTAAAAATATTGAAATCTTCGTATATGAGAATGTATTTTTTGATTTTTTACTTTTCATAAAAGTTGTTTATAACGTACATTATAAATAACAAAATGTTAATTTTCTCCTAAACTATCAATTTTATGTATAAAAAACTAATCTACATTCGTTTATTTTAACAAAATTCATCAGGTTTTGAAAAAAAATTTTGAAATATATGAATTTTTTGTGATTTTGATTCTTCTGATATAGTATGAATATTGTACACCTAAAATACAAATGGATACGAAATTTGTAAATACGTAAACGTAAATCAAGTTAGTGTACATATTTTAACGTAATGTAAGTAATAATATTGAAATCTTCGTATATGAGAATGTATTTTTTGATTTTTTATACTTTTCATAAAAGTTGTTTATAACGTACATTATAAATAACAAAATGTTAATTTTCTCTTAAACTATTATTTTTACATAAAAAATACTTATCCACATTTGTTTATTTTAAGAAAATACATGATAATTTTAAAAAAAGTTTTATAATTTATGAATTTTTAATAGTTTTGTATCTTATGATAATGTATGAAAAATGTACATTTAAAATACTAATGTAAGTAAGATATTGTAATACGTTAACAAAAGTCAGGTGAATGTATAATATTTTAACCAAAAGTAAGTTAAAGTATTGAAATATTGGTATATGTGAATGTTTTATTATGATTTTTCTAACTATTGATAAAAGTTGATAAAACGTACATCATAAATAACAAATTATAAATTTACTCTTAAACTATTATTTTTACATAAAAAATACTTATCCACATTTGTTTATTTTAAGAAAATACATGATAATTTTAAAAAAAGTTTTATAATTTATGAATTTTTAATAGTTTTGTATCTTATGATAATGTATGAAAAATGTACATTTAAAATACTAATGTAAGTAAGATATTGTAATACGTTAACAAAAGTCAGGTGAATGTATAATATTTTAACCAAAAGTAAGTTAAAGTATTGAAATATTGGTATATGTGAATGTTTTATTATGATTTTTCTAACTATTGATAAAAGTTGATAAAACGTACATCATAAATAACAAATTATAAATTTACTCTTAAACTATTATTTTTACATAAAAAATACTTATCCACATTTGTTTATTTTAAGAAAATACATGATAATTTTAAAAAAAGTTTTATAATTTATGAATTTTTAATAGTTTTGTATCTTATGATAATGTATGAAAAATGTACATTTAAAATACTAATGTAAGTAAGATATTGTAATACGTTAACAAAAGTCAGGTGAATGTATAATATTTTAACCAAAAGTAAGTTAAAGTATTGAAATATTGGTATATGTGAATGTTTTATTATGATTTTTCTAACTATTGATAAAAGTTGATAAAACGTACATCATAAATAACAAATTATAAATTTACTCTTAAACTATTATTTTTACATAAAAAATACTTATCCACATTTGTTTATTTTAAGAAAATACATGATAATTTTAAAAAAAGTTTTATAATTTATGAATTTTTAATAGTTTTGTATCTTATGATAATGTATGAAAAATGTACATTTAAAATACTAATGTAAGTAAGATATTGTAATACGTTAACAAAAGTCAGGTGAATGTATAATATTTTAACCAAAAGTAAGTTAAAGTATTGAAATATTGGTATATGTGAATGTTTTATTATGATTTTTCTAACTATTGATAAAAGTTGATAAAACGTACATCATAAATAACAAATTATAAATTTACTCTTAAACTATTATTTTTACATAAAAAATACTTATCCACATTTGTTTATTTTAAGAAAATACATGATAATTTTAAAAAAAGTTTTATAATTTATGAATTTTTAATAGTTTTGTATCTTATGATAATGTATGAAAAATGTACATTTAAAATACTAATGTAAGTAAGATATTGTAATACGTTAACAAAAGTCAGGTGAATGTATAATATTTTAACCAAAAGTAAGTTAAAGTATTGAAATATTGGTATATGTGAATGTTTTATTATGATTTTTCTAACTATTGATAAAAGTTGATAAAACGTACATCATAAATAACAAATTATAAATTTACTCTTAAACTATTATTTTTACATAAAAAATACTTATCCACATTTGTTTATTTTAAGAAAATACATGATAATTTTAAAAAAAGTTTTATAATTTATGAATTTTTAATAGTTTTGTATCTTATGATAATGTATGAAAAATGTACATTTAAAATACTAATGTAAGTAAGATATTGTAATACGTTAACAAAAGTCAGGTGAATGTATAATATTTTAACCAAAAGTAAGTTAAAGTATTGAAATATTGGTATATGTGAATGTTTTATTATGATTTTTCTAACTATTGATAAAAGTTGATAAAACGTACATCATAAATAACAAATTATAAATTTACTCTTAAACTATTATTTTTACATAAAAAATACTTATCCACATTTGTTTATTTTAAGAAAATACATGATAATTTTAAAAAAAGTTTTATAATTTATGAATTTTTAATAGTTTTGTATCTTATGATAATGTATGAAAAATGTACATTTAAAATACTAATGTAAGTAAGATATTGTAATACGTTAACAAAAGTCAGGTGAATGTATAATATTTTAACCAAAAGTAAGTTAAAGTATTGAAATATTGGTATATGTGAATGTTTTATTATGATTTTTCTAACTATTGATAAAAGTTGATAAAACGTACATCATAAATAACAAATTATAAATTTACTCTTAAACTATTATTTTTACATAAAAAATACTTATCCACATTTGTTTATTTTAAGAAAATACATGATAATTTTAAAAAAAGTTTTATAATTTATGAATTTTTAATAGTTTTGTATCTTATGATAATGTATGAAAAATGTACATTTAAAATACTAATGTAAGTAAGATATTGTAATACGTTAACAAAAGTCAGGTGAATGTATAATATTTTAACCAAAAGTAAGTTAAAGTATTGAAATATTGGTATATGTGAATGTTTTATTATGATTTTTCTAACTATTGATAAAAGTTGATAAAACGTACATCATAAATAACAAATTATAAATTTACTCTTAAACTATTATTTTTACATAAAAAATACTTATCCACATTTGTTTATTTTAAGAAAATACATGATAATTTTAAAAAAAGTTTTATAATTTATGAATTTTTAATAGTTTTGTATCTTATGATAATGTATGAAAAATGTACATTTAAAATACTAATGTAAGTAAGATATTGTAATACGTTAACAAAAGTCAGGTGAATGTATAATATTTTAACCAAAAGTAAGTTAAAGTATTGAAATATTGGTATATGTGAATGTTTTATTATGATTTTTCTAACTATTGATAAAAGTTGATAAAACGTACATCATAAATAACAAATTATAAATTTACTCTTAAACTATTATTTTTACATAAAAAATACTTATCCACATTTGTTTATTTTAAGAAAATACATGATAATTTTAAAAAAAGTTTTATAATTTATGAATTTTTAATAGTTTTGTATCTTATGATAATGTATGAAAAATGTACATTTAAAATACTAATGTAAGTAAGATATTGTAATACGTTAACAAAAGTCAGGTGAATGTATAATATTTTAACCAAAAGTAAGTTAAAGTATTGAAATATTGGTATATGTGAATGTTTTATTATGATTTTTCTAACTATTGATAAAAGTTGATAAAACGTACATCATAAATAACAAATTATAAATTTACTCTTAAACTATTATTTTTACATAAAAAATACTTATCCACATTTGTTTATTTTAAGAAAATACATGATAATTTTAAAAAAAGTTTTATAATTTATGAATTTTTAATAGTTTTGTATCTTATGATAATGTATGAAAAATGTACATTTAAAATACTAATGTAAGTAAGATATTGTAATACGTTAACAAAAGTCAGGTGAATGTATAATATTTTAACCAAAAGTAAGTTAAAGTATTGAAATATTGGTATATGTGAATGTTTTATTATGATTTTTCTAACTATTGATAAAAGTTGATAAAACGTACATCATAAATAACAAATTATAAATTTACTCTTAAACTATTATTTTTACATAAAAAATACTTATCCACATTTGTTTATTTTAAGAAAATACATGATAATTTTAAAAAAAGTTTTATAATTTATGAATTTTTAATAGTTTTGTATCTTATGATAATGTATGAAAAATGTACATTTAAAATACTAATGTAAGTAAGATATTGTAATACGTTAACAAAAGTCAGGTGAATGTATAATATTTTAACCAAAAGTAAGTTAAAGTATTGAAATATTGGTATATGTGAATGTTTTATTATGATTTTTCTAACTATTGGTAAAAGTTGATAAAACGTACATCATAAATAACAAATTATAAATTTACTCTTAAACTATTATTTTTACATAAAAAATACTTATCCACATTTGTTTATTTTAAGAAAATACATGATAATTTTAAAAAAAGTTTTATAATTTATGAATTTTTAATAGTTTTGTATCTTATGATAATGTATGAAAAATGTACATTTAAAATACTAATGTAAGTAAGATATTGTAATACGTTAACAAAAGTCAGGTGAATGTATAATATTTTAACCAAAAGTAAGTTAAAGTATTGAAATATTGGTATATGTGAATGTTTTATTATGATTTTTCTAACTATTGATAAAAGTTGATAAAACGTACATCATAAATAACAAATTATAAATTTACTCTTAAACTATTATTTTTACATAAAAAATACTTATCCACATTTGTTTATTTTAAGAAAATACATGATAATTTTAAAAAAAGTTTTATAATTTATGAATTTTTAATAGTTTTGTATCTTATGATAATGTATGAAAAATGTACATTTAAAATACTAATGTAAGTAAGATATTGTAATACGTTAACAAAAGTCAGGTGAATGTATAATATTTTAACCAAAAGTAAGTTAAAGTATTGAAATATTGGTATATGTGAATGTTTTATTATGATTTTTCTAACTATTGATAAAAGTTGATAAAACGTACATCATAAATAACAAATTATAAATTTACTCTTAAACTATTATTTTTACATAAAAAATACTTATCCACATTTGTTTATTTTAAGAAAATACATGATAATTTTAAAAAAAGTTTTATAATTTATGAATTTTTAATAGTTTTGTATCTTATGATAATGTATGAAAAATGTACATTTAAAATACTAATGTAAGTAAGATATTGTAATACGTTAACAAAAGTCAGGTGAATGTATAATATTTTAACCAAAAGTAAGTTAAAGTATTGAAATATTGGTATATGTGAATGTTTTATTATGATTTTTCTAACTATTGATAAAAGTTGATAAAACGTACATCATAAATAACAAATTATAAATTTACTCTTAAACTATTATTTTTACATAAAAAATACTTATCCACATTTGTTTATTTTAAGAAAATACATGATAATTTTAAAAAAAGTTTTATAATTTATGAATTTTTAATAGTTTTGTATCTTATGATAATGTATGAAAAATGTACATTTAAAATACTAATGTAAGTAAGATATTGTAATACGTTAACAAAAGTCAGGTGAATGTATAATATTTTAACCAAAAGTAAGTTAAAGTATTGAAATATTGGTATATGTGAATGTTTTATTATGATTTTTCTAACTATTGATAAAAGTTGATAAAACGTACATCATAAATAACAAATTATAAATTTACTCTTAAACTATTATTTTTACATAAAAAATACTTATCCACATTTGTTTATTTTAAGAAAATACATGATAATTTTAAAAAAAGTTTTATAATTTATGAATTTTTAATAGTTTTGTATCTTATGATAATGTATGAAAAATGTACATTTAAAATACTAATGTAAGTAAGATATTGTAATACGTTAACAAAAGTCAGGTGAATGTATAATATTTTAACCAAAAGTAAGTTAAAGTATTGAAATATTGGTATATGTGAATGTTTTATTATGATTTTTCTAACTATTGATAAAAGTTGATAAAACGTACATCATAAATAACAAATTATAAATTTACTCTTAAACTATTATTTTTACATAAAAAATACTTATCCACATTTGTTTATTTTAAGAAAATACATGATAATTTTAAAAAAAGTTTTATAATTTATGAATTTTTAATAGTTTTGTATCTTATGATAATGTATGAAAAATGTACATTTAAAATACTAATGTAAGTAAGATATTGTAATACGTTAACAAAAGTCAGGTGAATGTATAATATTTTAACCAAAAGTAAGTTAAAGTATTGAAATATTGGTATATGTGAATGTTTTATTATGATTTTTCTAACTATTGATAAAAGTTGATAAAACGTACATCATAAATAACAAATTATAAATTTACTCTTAAACTATTATTTTTACATAAAAAATACTTATCCACATTTGTTTATTTTAAGAAAATACATGATAATTTTAAAAAAAGTTTTAAAATATATGAATTCTTAAAAATTTTGTATCATTTACTATTAATATGTAAAAATTTTTTCTAAGTTCAAATATACATTGATTTTGTATGTAAGCGATGTTGTTGCAGTCATCTGACTTATATTGAGTACAAACATCGTCTTACGATGTGTGTTGTTACTGTACTATGTTTTATGTGTCTATATAAAAATCAAAAAAAATGAAAAAAAAATGAAAAATTTTAAAAAAAATTCTTATATTTTAATATAAACTTTAAAAAACTTCATTAATAATTATATATTTTATAGTTTTTATCATTTTTATAACAAATTAAAACAAAAAAATATAAAAAAAAAGTAAAATTTACCACGCTGCAAAATCCAAAACTTATATATGATGATGGTACCTTTTTAAATATCGATGTGTGTAGTTGACTTAAACATTATGAACGGTTCGGTCAAAGTATATATAGCTATTATGTATGTGTGTAAGACCATTACATTAATAGTTTTATTTTGACTAAGTTCTGTTCTTTTGAAAATATTATTTTTTGTTAAGTTGATATTTTCAAATAATTTTTATTTACTACAGTAACATCGTAAAGGTACTTCATCGAAAAATTATGAAAATATATAAAGTAAGTGTTTTGGTATTAAAAAAAATATGTGTTTTTATTTATTAAAAATTTTTATGATTTTTATTAATAATTCACATATATTTTTATTAACCCAAAACCATTTATATATAATTTTTATAATTTTTTAATATTATCCTATATTATGTCAAAGCAAGTCCATGGGCTATAGGTGTTAAGCCTTAGGCTCTTATGTGGACAAACAATTTTATAAAATAAATTTTTTAATAAATTTATAATGCAGAAACTCACTACATACCAAGCGCGAATGAAGTGTGTTATTCGAACGTTAAATAAATATATATTTTATATATTTAAAAATTGTCGCATACAATCTAGCGAAGAGTTATGAGCAAATGTTTGAATTATTTCAATAAAACTATATTACTTAAAATATATGGTAATAGTTTTTATTCAAATATGAATATTTTCAAAAAAGAATTTTTTTTATTTTTCTAAATATTAAAAATTTTAGAAAATATTTTTTATATAAAAAGTAACAAAAGAAATAAATTTATTTTTATTTCAATTTTTGTTATAATTTTTATATGTTTATATCAGTTTATGAAGAAATTTCATACTGATTAATAAATGAAAAACTTTTTAAAATATTTCTTTTTTTTTAAATTGGAATAATTTTATTAAGTTGGAACATACAGTTCCCTGGTTGATCCTGCCAGTAGTCATATGCTTGTCTCAAAGATTAAGCCATGCATGTCTCAGTACAAGCCATATTAAGGTGAAACCGCGAAAGGCTCATTATATCAGTTATGGTTCCTTAGATCGTACATACATTTACTTGGATAACTGTGGTAATTCTAGAGCTAATACATGCAAACAGAGTTCCGACCAGAGATGGAAGGAATGCTTTTATTAGATCAAAACCAATCGATGTTAACATATTTTTATAATATATTTTATGTTTTTTTATAATTTCATATATATATTTAATATATGTGCATCGTAATAATTTGGTGACTCTGAATAACTTTTAGCTGATCGCACGGTCTTTATAGTACCGGCGACGCATCTTTCAAATGTCTGCCTTATCAACTGTCGATGGTAGGTTCTGCGCCTACCATGGTTGTAACGGGTAACGGGGAATCAGGGTTCGATTCCGGAGAGGGAGCCTGAGAAACGGCTACCACATCCAAGGAAGGCAGCAGGCGCGCAAATTACCCACTCCCGGCACGGGGAGGTAGTGACGAAAAATAACGATACGGGACTCATCCGAGGCCCCGTAATCGGAATGAGTACACTTTAAATCCTTTAACGAGGATCCATTGGAGGGCAAGTCTGGTGCCAGCAGCCGCGGTAATTCCAGCTCCAATAGCGTATATTAAAGTTGTTGCGGTTAAAAAGCTCGTAGTCGAATTTGTGTCCTACACTGTCGGTTCACCGCTCGCGGTGTTTAACTGGCATGTTTTGTGGGACGTCCTACCGGTGGTGAGGTATAAATTATATATTGTATAATATGGTTATAAATACTTGTATTTTTATTTAAATTTTTATTTTTATGGTAAGTTATTATTTATATTTTTACTTGCTTGAAAAGTTTAAAGTATACTAGTTAAATTTTATATACTAATATGTACATTAAAGTATAATTTATCGTAAGTGTTAAAGTTATTTATTTTTTATAATTTAAATAATGGAGACAGCCTCCCAATTATAATCCTATCGCGGTGCTCTTAATTGAGTGTCGAGATGGGCCGGTACGTTTACTTTGAACAAATTAGAGTGCTTAAAGCAGGCTTTAAAATTTAAATAGTGCCTGAATATTGTGTGCATGGAATAATGGAATAGGACCTCGGTTCTATTTTGTTGGTTTTCGGAAGTTTTTCCGAGGTAATGATTAATACGGACAGATGGGGGCATTCGTATTGCGACGTTAGAGGTGAAATTCTTGGATCGTCGCAAGACGGACAGAAGCGAAAGCATTTGCCAAAAATGTTTTGATTGATCAAGAACGAAAGTTAGAGGTTCGAAGGCGATCAGATACCGCCCTAGTTCTAACCATAAACGATGCCAGCTAGCGATCCGCCAAAGTTCCTCCGATGACTTGGCGGGCAGCTTCCGGGAAACCAAAGCTTTTGGGTTCCGGGGGAAGTATGGTTGCAAAGCTGAAACTTAAAGGAATTGACGGAAGGGCACCACCAGGAGTGGAGCCTGCGGCTTAATTTGACTCAACACGGGAAACCTCACCAGGCCCGGACACCGGAAGGATTGACAGATTGAGAGCTCTTTCTTGATTCGGTGGGTGGTGGTGCATGGCCGTTCTTAGTTGGTGGAGCGATTTGTCTGGTTAATTCCGATAACGAACGAGACTCTAGCCTACTAAATAGACGTACTTTATTACCGGCATCTCAAGGCCCATCGGCTGTATTGTTACTGAATGTTATTTGTATATTTTGTTTTAATATATTTATAATATGTATGATTGATAATATTCATTTATGTTTTTTATTTCTTTGGGGATAAATTTCTATGTGTAATTACTTAATCTGCATTAATGATATATTTAACATGATACATTAACTAAAGTGACATCAGTTTTTTGATGTGGTTTTTACTGCCGGCGTACAAATAATTCTTCTTAGAGGGACAGGCGGCTTCTAGCCGCACGAGATTGAGCAATAACAGGTCTGTGATGCCCTTAGATGTTCTGGGCCGCACGCGCGCTACACTGAAGGAATCAGCGTGTTTTCCTCTGGCCGAAAGGTCCGGGTAACCCGCTGAACCTCCTTCGTGCTAGGGATTGGGGCTTGCAATTATTCCCCATGAACGAGGAATTCCCAGTAAGCGCGAGTCATAAGCTCGCGTTGATTACGTCCCTGCCCTTTGTACACACCGCCCGTCGCTACTACCGATTGAATGATTTAGTGAGGTCTTCAGACTGGTGCGCGGCAATGTTTTTAAAAGACATTGCCGATGATGCTGGAAAGATGACCAAACTTGATCATTTAGAGGAAGTAAAAGTCGTAACAAGGTTTCCGTAGGTGAACCTGCGGAAGGATCATTAACGAAATATAACAAAACTTGATTTTTGTGATTTTTTATATATATATTAATGTTTTGTTAAAATATTTTGTTTATAAATTCCTTATATTTTTATGTAAGTAAAAGAAAAATTTACTTTTTTTCTATAACTTACTTTATAAAATATATAATTTTTATAATATAAAAATTATAATATTGTAATAAATAAACACGTATTTGGATACCAATTTTTAATATATTAAATATATTATTGGTTATAAAGTTTTACATCCAAATGTTAATTTGATTTTTTAATTTTTTTTGATATGTGTTTATTTTTATATATCAATATATAAATTTTTTTTTTATATTAACAATATTAAAAATTTATTGAATCTATATAAAATAAATAGCATATTCGTAAAATAACAAAACAAGTTATTTTCAATATGTCTTATTTATAATATAGTTATTTAATAAATGAGTTTTCTTTAAAAAAAAAATTTTTTTTTTTTTAATGTTTTGTCAAATAAACAAGCAAGCACTGTATCTAATAAAATTTTATTAAATATTATTATTTATTCTTTTATACAAATGTAAGTCAATAAAAAATTGTTTTTTTTATTGCAGTCTTTTTATTATTATTTTATAATAATAAAAAAAGTATAAATTTTTATTTAATATAAATATTTTTTAAAATTTAATAATATAAAGATTACCCTGAACGGTGGATCACTTGGCTCGTGGGTCGATGAAGAACGCAGCTAATTGCGCGTCAACTTGTGAACTGCAGGACACATGAACATCGACATTTCGAACGCACATTGCGGTCCTTGGATACTGTTCCCGGACCACACCTGGCTGAGGGTCGTATACAATAATAAAAGATTATTTTTAATAAAGGATATATATTTTTAAAATATATATCTTATGAATAATAAAATGAATGTTCGTATATTTTTTTAATTTATACGTCATTCTAAATTATATGATGTTTTTAATGTATGTATTTTTAATATTATTTTTCTATATCTTACTTATTATAAATGTGTAAGAATAAGAAAATCAAATAATACATCACATCATTTTAATTTAATAAAAATGAAACAATATTTTCTAAAAAAATATAAAAATAAATTTAAACACATATAGTAATGAAAACCAAAAATTATTCATGTATATATGTGTTTTAAATATCTAATTATTTTTATTTTATGAAAATATGAAATAACGAAATAATTTATTTCTTATTAATTTTCATATAAATATTAAATAATAATATTTAAAAATTTAACATAATAACATAAGATAAAATTTTTTGGTTTAAGTAATTACTAATAGTGTTTTTATTTTTTCAAAATAAAATTTTTTTATATTTATTTATAAAGAAAATATTGAAAAAAAAAAAAACATTTTTATTTTATTTATTTATAATTGCGACCTCAGAGTAGGTGAGATTACCCGCTGAATTTAAGCATATTATTAAGCGGAGGAAAAGAAACTAACTAGGATTCCCTTAGTAGCGGCGAGCGAACAGGGAAAAGCCCATCACTGAACCCCATGGCTAAATAAAAATGGTCATTCGGGGAATGTAGTGTTTGGGAGGATCCATAATTTTTTATATAACCTGTTATTTTATGTAATAAGTCCAAGTCCATCTTGAATGGGGCCATATACCCAGAGAGGGTGCCAGGCCCGTAGTGACTATATACTGAATAACAGGTGGATCTCTCCTTAGAGTCGGGTTGCTTGAGAGTGCAGCTCTAAGTGGGTGGTAAACTCCATCTAAGGCTAAATATAACCACGAGACCGATAGCGAACAAGTACCGTGAGGGAAAGTTGAAAAGAACTTTGAAGAGAGAGTTCAAGAGTACGTAAAACCGTTCAGGGGTAAACCTGAAAAACCCGAAAGGTCGAAAGATGAGATTCATTTACTTTTTATCGTATATTAACCAACTTGTATTTGTTAGTGACAAAATTTATTATTATTATATATTATAATTTTTTATGGTATATTTATAATTTATAAAATTATTGCACTACTATATGTTGTGTATAATAACGAGGTATGCACTTCTCATCTTGTAGGACGTCGCGACCCGTTAAATATTGATTTATGAAATATTTTTGTGCATTGTATATTATATTATAAATTTTTATTTATTTGTGTAATATATGCCTATATTATCTAATTAATTGTTTGACGGTATAAATATTCATAATATAAGATTAAGTGTAAAAATTTTTTTTTTTACACGTTCATTACCTAAAACGAGTATATATGGGTTTTATTAGGTTTTTTATATTTCTTAATAAAACATATGATTTTATTTGGTTTTTATACCAATAAATCATACCATATTACTGTCAGTTTTTAGGTATTAATTTGAACAATAATCTTTTTGTCAGCGACGCTATAGCTTTGGGTACTTTCAGGACCCGTCTTGAAACACGGACCAAGGAGTCTAGCATGTGCGCAAGTCATTGGGAATAAAATATTTTTTCATCGAAATATTAATAAATTTTATGAAACCCAAAGGCGAAATGAAAGTAAAATAATTTTTTTAAAAAAGATTTTTATTTTTTTTATTATAAATTTGAGGGAGGATATATTTTTATTATGTATTAAATATCGCACTCCCAGGGCATCTTATATTATTCTTATAATTTTTTTATAATTTTTATTATGAATAAAGGTGCACCTAGAGCGTACACGCTGGGACCCGAAAGATGGTGAACTATGCCTGGTCAGGACGAAGTCAGGGGAAACCCTGATGGAGGTCCGTAGCGATTCTGACGTGCAAATCGATCGTCGGAACTGGGTATAGGGGCGAAAGACTAATCGAACCATCTAGTAGCTGGTTCCCTCCGAAGTTTCCCTCAGGATAGCTGGCGTTCATCATTCAACGAGTCTCATCCGGTAAAGCGAATGATTAGAGGCCTTGGGGCCGAAACGACCTCAACCTATTCTCAAACTTTAAATGGGTGAGATCTCTAGCTTGCTTAAAATCATATATTGATTTTATTTTTAATTTTATATATATGTGAAGCTATGAGAATAATATTTTTAATTAAGATAATATTTATGGATCAGAATGCCAAGTGGGCCACTTTTGGTAAGCAGAACTGGCGCTGTGGGATGAACCAAACATAGAGTTAAAGCGCCAAAATCGACGCTTATGGGATACCATGAAAGGCGTTGGTTGCTTAAGACAGCAGGACGGTGGCCATGGAAGTCGGAATCCGCTAAGGAGTGTGTAACAACTCACCTGCCGAAGCAACTAGCCCTGAAAATGGATGGCGCTGAAGCGTCGTGCTTATACTCTATCGTCAATTGTTATTATAGATATTTATTATTTTTATAAAAATTTTTAAATATCATGAAAACTTGACGAGTAGGAGGGTCGCGATGGTGTGCGCGGAAGGATTGGCCGTGAGGCTGTCTGGAGCCGCCATCGGTGCAGATCTTGGTGGTAGTAGCAAATACTCCAGCGAGGCCCTGGAGGACTGACGTGGAGAAGGGTTTCGTGTGAACAGCCGTTGCACACGAGTCAGTCGATCCTAAGCCCTAGGTGAAAACCGATGTTAATGTTGATGTGTTTTAATAAATTATATAATTATTTTTATAAATAATTATTATTTAAAATAATAAAATTTTATAAAATAAATAAATAAATAATAAATAATTACATCCATTGGGCGAAAGGGAAACCGGTTCCTATTCCGGTACCCGGCAGCGGAACCGTATATAAGTCGGGCCCTCATTCACATTATATATGTGTATATGAGTGTTCGTCGGGGTAACCCAAAGAGGCCTGGAGACGCCGTCGGAAGATCCAGGAAGAGTTTTCTTTTCTGCATGAGCGTTCGAGTTCCCTGGAATCCTCTAGCAGGGCGATAGGGTTTGGAACGCGAAGAGCACCGCAGTTGCGGCGGTGTCTGGATCATTCCCTCGGACCTTGAAAATCCAGGTGAGGGCCACGTGGAGGTGTCGCGCCGGTTCGTACCCATATCCGCAGCAGGTCTCCAAGGTGAAGAGCCTCTAGTCGATAGAATAATGTAGGTAAGGGAAGTCGGCAAATTAGATCCGTAACTTCGGGATAAGGATTGGCTCTGAGGACCGGGGCGTGTCGGGCTTGATTGGGATGTAGGTTATGGCTAACGTGCCGGGCCTGGGTGAGGTGATACCATATTACCTACTAAATGTTATACATATGTTTTGTAAATTTTATTTATTAAAATAATAAATAATTATAATGTGTGTATTTATGTATTATATAGAACAATTATTGGAAAAATCGATTTTATTTGTAATTATATTTAATTATTGTATGGTACAGTACTGATATATAAAAATCTGATTTTTTATTTTTGTTATTTTATTAATATGTACTCCATAAGAATAATTTATAAATTACATAATTTTCTAAGTAATTAG